>REGM01000171.1:650878-683817 GCA_004194415.1 Aurelia aurita
AAAAAAAAAAAAAAAAAAAAAATGATTACACAGCAGCTATGATTACACAGCAGCCTCTTTATATACCTAGTCAATGTTTGAACAATAAGGTAGACAGATATAGCTTGACTATGATAGCTGCGGGGCTAAATTGCTAGCAAATTTGATCAAGGATTTTAGGCCAGTTTTGAAGGATTTTGGGATGAAGCGTTTTTATGAAATCGATTGTAATTTGAGAACGATAAAACAAATTTTGACAAAATAAATTTTCCCACCTAAGTTGATATGTTAGCTACACATGTATTATCAGTTTATAGAAATCTGATAATTTGTTTGAGAGCTACATGCTTCCAAACGTCTAAACATTTTTCTGACTCACCCGGTGCGGTACTTTTGCAAATCTATTGCGATCGTTGCCATAGTTGGGACACTTTGGTATCCTGAATGGATAAGTTTCATGATGGCAATTGCAACCGAAGAGAATCTGGCCTTTATCAATGAGGTACAGAAGTACGAGTATATCCATGATTACTTTCTTCATTAACCGTTATTTCAAAAACAAGAAGTACGAACAATTTTGAAGAAATTCCTTACCCAAAAGGCCTATGATAGTTATATTTTCAATAACAGAGGTATCAGAGAATAGCAACTTGATTGCAGAAGAATTCGGAGGTTTGTTTTCATACATCATTACTTTAGTTTAAGTAGGCTGGAAAGATTTCTAGCTATATTACAGCTAATTTAGGCCTACTATGCATTCCGCATCCAGGCATGGGACCCCTAGTTTGATGTCCCTTTCGAAAGACGGCGAAGTGAGTTGCTTGGTCGGGCATCTGGAAGGTCACCCATCCAGATTTTGATCTCACGCGACTGTATAGGTCACTCGGCCAATCACCTAACACACGCCATCTTGAACACTTTAGTTTTGGAACGCAGAGATTCAGATCTGAGCGATCCTTGAGATCAAGTGGAACCCGTTTTGTTGCAAGAATCACAAGGATTGCAGCTCACGAATTTCAGAGATCCTTGCGTCTCTGGTGATCTTTCCGTTTATATGGACGCTCGGCTTGTTGTTGCTGTATCTCTATTTTACATCCATGAAATAAATAATCTAGTCTACTACCGGGTGAGTCAGAAAAACGTGGGGCGTTTAGCGAGCCATATTTTGGTGAAAAACAAGTCAAATCGGGAGTGCTGAAGTTTTATATAGCAGAAGAAAGATTGAATTAATTATAGAAATTTAGTTTGTTAAAATCGGTCATATTTTCCCTTAGCTATTTCCGATTTTGTGATATAGCCATTTTGGTGAAAAGTATCGCTAGTAAAAGAACTTTCAGCTTGCTAACAATGACAATTTAAATGACTAGTCCCCAAGGGATTCCTTTTGTGCTCTAACACAATGCATGCGTTGTTTCAATTTGTTGGTAGAGAAACAGTATGTTTGTCATGGTTTAGAAGGTCACACGTGCATGAAAATGAATCTAATTGAAGGCCTATTTTAGCAATCTTGCGAAACACCATTTTATTAAAATCGCTTGTAATTCTGGAACGGAAACACCGATTTCGACCAAAAAAATTTTCATATCTAAGTTAGCTTTTCCTCTATACAATGAACTTTGAAGAAACGAATCTACAAATTAAACTGCGTCAATAAAAATTGACAAACACCCCACGTTTTTTCTGACTCACCCGGTATATACAAATGTACAAAATCGATGGGATAAACAGGCTTAAACAAGACAGAAACAAAATGAACATACCTTAGATGATTCTGCCGTGCTGCTAATACTAGATGGTCTCCTAAACGGCTGCAAAGACGTCTTTACTTGAAAAGGATTCGCAACAGGTTTGGAAATTACTGGCTCTGGTGTAATTGTTGTGGTGGTTGTAGATGAACTTGATTTCTGAGCAGCTTGCTACAAAAAGATCACATATCTTATTAAAAATATTTTCTATCTTAAGTAAGAAACCGTTAAAGGGAATCTAAGCATATATAAGCCTTTGATAAAAATAGCAGTGCAAAGACAATGGGCTGTGAGACGTGCCGAACCATATTTGAGTAGCTGATCTATATCAACAGGAAATAGTGACACCTGATAGGCTAGAATTTGACTGCAAGTGGCTTAAGCCACTTTTATATGCTTACATTCCCTTTAAATGTAGTTTCAACTTTAGTTACCGTTTCATCTCATCAACAAGGGGGCACGAGTCCCCTAGTTTCCCTTCGATACAGCTTGTACAAGAAATTCAACGTGGAGGGAAACTTCAATATACAAACTTCAAAATACAACCGTTGTAGTTTCACTCCTGTACCTGAAATTGTATACGCTGTTACGACTACTAGGCCAGGTAAACTAAGATTCCACTCATTGCACAAATGCTACAGAAGATTCCGAAAAAAATGTTTAAGTGGGGTACTAAGGAAACCGCATTTAACCAACCAGTACAAAGGTGGTGTCTACTAGCCTGCGCGCATCCTCAACTCCTCCTCACAGGAAAAATAGGAGGAGGAGTTGATAATCTATTTTTCCTGTGAGGAGGAGTTGAAGCTGTGCCCAGTCTAGGTGTCTACTGATACCAGCAAGAAAGCTTTGATGATTTACGAAAATTCCTCGTATCTACTTTCGGCTCTTAAGCAGGAGCTTACATTTGTCTTATTCCTGCAATCAATGATTACATTATTTGTGAGATACTAATGTCCTATTGGTACAATCCTGCCTTCTGATTGGCTGCACCAATTTCCTGGCAAGCTAGCTGGATTTCAGATACCGTAAAAGCTCTATTAAGCCCCCGGGAGCGTTATTTAATTCCGGAGACTCAAGAGGGGGGCTTATTCACAAAGTCAGATGACAAGGCTATAAACGATAGCTTTTAGGTCTTTTACCTCATATTTTGCGGAGTCAACATAATATACACTTTTACGAGTCAAATACACTAATTCAACGCAGTTTTAATCTCAAACCATATCAAAATTAACATCCAAACTTGTTTTATCTAATAAACGGAAAATTTTCGGTATCCTCTCGCATTGGATATAAGTGGGGGGGGCTTAATAGAGAGGGGGGCTTATTTATAATTTTGACTCAGAAGGAAGGGGCTTATTAGAGATGGGGGTTTAATAGAGAGGGGGGCTAAACAGAGCTTTACGGTAGTTTGATAATCAGTTCCCAAGTGGAAACGAGGGACAGAGGTATCTATAATCCTGCACAAAAAGCTAGGAGACTGGTATCGTTCTCGTCTGTTTAATCATATTGTGGATAACACAAGGAATTATAATGTTCTTAACTCCCTCCCCCTCGTTTCAATGTTGATTGCTTATTATTCCCAAACGCATATAGTGGAAAATCAGCATCCTCTTACTTCAAACAAACATTGATTAGGGGAGAGGTATAATAGGCTAAGTTCGGTCTGTTACCTCGAGTAATCAAAGAGCGTGAGAATGAACGTGCAACTCGTACAGACGTAAAAAACTGACTCCTTAATATAAACATAATTACAGATTATATACAATTTAGACGGAAACAAGTAATTAGAGTTAACATAAATTAACATAGATACGTATAACAATGGATGTTGTACAGTCCTAACATAGAGGGTGGGGGGAACGGAGTTCAACTTGTAAAAGGATGAAACTATTCTGCAGACTCCTAACGTTTGCCTTGGATTGAAAACAAGGTGCAACCAATACACCACTTCAATTAAGCGGCCTCGTTTTGGGAATTTTTCGAAATTTCTTCCTATTCTTCAGATGAAAATTTTGAACCCTGATTCGGATTTTGCATTTAAACTTTAGTCTACAGGTATATGTACCTCAAAACATACACACAATTTACTTATTAAATAAAATCTTAGGAGAGATATTTTTTTCATATTTTTTAGTTTTATTGTATGCTCCTACCTACTAAAATTACTTCCCAGTGAGTTTAAATGTTATAAAATAGTAAATCCTATTTTAAATTATTGTTAAAGTTTGTCTTTTTCTTCAGTACGTACCTCAAAACATACATGGACATATTCACTCATAATTTTTAATCTGTTACTCTTAGAGCCCCAATATTTTTTCTTGTTTCCTTGCACTAAATTGTCTCACAAGAATTACATGAAATGCAAACTTATATTGAAGCTTTATACCCATTGCACTACAAAACTAGCACTACATGTACCTCAAAACACGCATAGAGGAATTGTAGTTTGTATAGATACAGCACATTAACTGATAAAAAGCAAGGTATTTCACACATCTAGTGACAGTATTGATTGAAGTTGCATGGTAGCCAACTTCTGTGGGCTTAACAATAAAGATTTTTAACATAATTTAATCATATGGTCAATTTAGGCCTAATGTTTGGCAAACTGAACAGTATGTGCTGAAGTCAAAAGGTTTTAGGCCGAACATGGCTCATTATTTGGCAATGGTGTTTTATGAGTCTATATCATACTTTTTGGAGGTACTTGCAAATTAGACTTATTGATGAAATTCATATGACTGCACCCTAGTTGCGATATTGGAGGGGGTATTTAGTATATTTCAAAATTGCTTCAGGAAAAACCCTGGGGTATGTCTCTTGCTGGAAGTTTTCTCGGTGAGCTGCGGGAGAAAATGTTTTGCCATGGACACATACTTCTCATTTTAGCATCTAAGACCCTTGATGTTGTAATGCCCAGTTGCTTTTGGCCTCGTATTCATGTTTCATTCTTATTTTTGAGTCCATGAATTATGATTTAGTTTCTAGAACTGCTACAGATATGTTTCTTGATATATAAAACATCGGGTCGGAAGAAAAAGTGTTTTATTACACTCAAAACTTAAAACTAGAGTTAATTTTACTCAAGAACAAAGGTTCAACGACATATTATTTGCCATTATATCTTGGAATTTAGCAATTAAATGTTTCTTAGCTTTTTTCAAACTTTAGCATTATAGTTTCTTCATTTTCAGTTAAGTACTAGTTTCTTATAAGCTAGTTTCTAATATAAAAAGTTGTGTATGTCTATATCTTTGTTCTTGTTAATATTAAAAAGACTTGTACAGGATATTTAAAGTTATTATCTAACAGCCAGAGTCTAGCAGTAACATGGACAGGCAAGTGCTCTGTTTTATGTACCTCAAAACATACAAAGCCAGCTGCCTTGATAGTACCTATTTACCACCGAATCACTATGAATTGTAGAGTTCTGTGCAGATTTTCTTTTTAAAGTGACAAGGACGAGACATTTATCTGTCATAAAATACTAGACTTGCTAACTTAAATCCATGTTCGCAGGTTTTTAGGAGCTGTTCTGTGAAAATCGTGTTTTTAATGCCTACCAGAAATTAGCAACCCCCACCTCTGGTTGCAACAAAATATGAAAACAATGCAATTGTTACCACTTTTCTAGAAAGATATAAACCTTGTGAATAAGAAATAACAATCAGTTTTAGACTTGATGATATTTTGAAAAAATTATGGAGCAATACGTGTCCGTGTATGTTTTGAGGTACCATGTTTTTTTGAGGTACATATACCTGTAACTACGAGTTTTCATACCGCTAGTGGTCTTAATATTAATTTTATGGCGATGTAAAGTTTGAAAATCTATAAGGGATTTGAACATGAAAATCATTTGGGGTGAAACTTTACCCACCGAGTCATTTTGCACGGTCAAGTCCCTTATAGATTTTCAAACTTTACATTGCCATAAAATCAACATTAAGACCACTAGCGGGATGAAAACTCGTAGTTGGATTAAACGTTGGGTGCTAAATCCGAATCTGGGCTCTTAAATTTCGTATGAAAGAATTTTGAGCAATTTCCAAAACGAGGCTGTGAATTTTTTCTTCTTTTTTTCTATTTTTTTTTTTTTTGTTAATTGAAGTGGCGTATGAAAAAAGAACAAAGAATATATCACATACCATTTCTTTCTTCATCCTTCTCGAGCACTGAGTGCAATACCATAAGAATCTTGGATCATGCACATCTTTGTTTGTCATTGGAGGTTTATGACATATTTGATGGTAGTAGTTATGACATTCATGACATTCAATCAAACAATTATCTGCACTGTCAGTTTTGTGACTGCAGAAAAAAAGATAAATTATATTACATGGCTTGCTAGAAACAAAACGCATACAGAGAGCAACTGTTGCCAAAACTTTAGGGCTTACTATATTTGCATAGTAGGATTAGCATTTCATTTCAATTTTTTCATTTTATATTATTTAACCACGGTTGCCAACAACGAGGAACGACGCAGGCTAGAATTGTCATGAAGATCTCCTTTTCATTTCGCCCCATCAGTCTGTGGAGACTGCTTTACAGGGGGCCGTGCAAAAAGACTACAAAGTAAAAACCTAATTTACAAATTGTGTTGGCTAAATTAAATTAAATTAAATACCAATAAACAAAATTAATTGAAACTAAATCAAAGGAAAAGTGAGATCAAACCCTCTACAATGTCTCGTTTAACCTGTTTTTGAAGGTAGGAAGAGAGGGTGCATGTTTCACATCCAAGTTTAAAGGGAATCTAAGCATATATAAGCCGTTGATAAAAATAGCCGTACAAAGACAATAGACATTGACACAGGCCGAACCATATTTGGGTAATTGATCTATATCAACAGGAAATACTGATATCTGATTGGCTAGAATTTGACCGCAAGTGGCTTGAACCACTTTTATATGCTTTGATTCTGTTTAATTTGTTCCAAAGCTTAGGCTGACGAATTGAAATAGACTTCTGCCCATTTGACGTTTTGAAAAGAAGAACACGCAAGTCAGTTTTGGTGTTTCTCGGTCTCAGTGTATTATGAGCTGAGGTCTTTATAAATAGCTTGGACAGATATTCATCAGGTGCAAGACTATTTGTTGACTTGTACATTATAGTCGCTGTTTCATTTTGAATAATGTCAGAAATTCTTGGCCATTTCAGCCTCTTAATCAGACTAGCTGCTGAAACATCATAACTCCTACTTAACTGGATCCATTCTATTCGTTGCATTGTACTGTAAAAGCCTATATGCTTAAGCATTTGTTTTGGAATTCCTTCAAGGGCATGAACTGTCATAGCCTGTGTGCAGACCATACTTTTCCACTGTGAAGGAATGCCAATAACAAGGAACGACGCAGGCTAGAATTGTCATGAAAATCAAGAATTTGATTAACAAACCTCTGACAGACACAGCAAATTGGCCCATCATCATCTTTTTGAAATGTTTCCTCTAGGAGATCTTCAGGACTTTCTTCTTCTTCAGATATTGATGAGAAAGAATCATCATGCTGTTCACTTTCCAATTTAGCTTTCTTTGCAGTTGGTTCTAACAAAGTACTTGAACTTAACTCTTCAATCATTGTCTCTCCAAAACCTAAGAATCAAGAAGTTCATACAGGTGAAGGTGTTGTGGCGCAGTGGTGTGATTCTCTAACTTTCCAGCCAGAACAGTTGAGATGGACAGGTTTCAAGCCCCACCCATACCATTTGAGCATCACAACAAGGGGTTATGGACTTGATTAGCCCTTGGCTACTTCTCTAATTCCAGCGCTTGGTGCTAAAAACCACAATTTCACCATCTCATTTTGAAACAAGCTGCAAAGTTTTATATTTCAGTGACAATGCAAAAACCTTATAGGGCCCAAAACTTTAAACATTGAAAAATTTTTGACAGCAAAAATTTTAACCCATGTCAAATTTTACCATAATTGTTATCATAAAAGGATTTCAAATGGCATCACTATATTAGTAATTTGTGGAGGCATAAGAATGTTGTTTTTTAGTTTGCCCAAAAAATGTCCAATATCTGAAATATCTGAAATGTTGAATATCTGAAAAGTAAATGTCTCAAAACAAACTCTCTGAAAATAAACCATCCATAAGTTTTGCATCCAAAATCTTTCAAAGTTAAATGTAATATTATATATATAGTAATATGATACTGGGTGCACCAAAAAAGTATCCACTTTTAAAAGGCCACAATCAATCGCACACTAAGACAATTTTGCCAGTTGATGATTTAATCTTTAGTTAAAATCTCAAATAATACTTGGCAATTTTTTGTTGATTTTTTGGTGGCTTACTTTCTGAGCTATGATTATGCAGTACTTGAAAATTATTGGCTTGGGACTAATCGAAAAGCATCAATAAAATTTTCTGAAGGCTGAACTTGAAAGGACGAAGAGAAAACTATGACTTTTTTATCAAGACAAAGATTTTATTGAAATTATGAGAAGCAAAAAGTTTTTGAATTGATCAAAGTAATACTAAAAAGATTGTGCAATGATGGAGCGACCGCTGTGACTGCTCGTGCAACTGATCATTACTGATCAAATTGTCAAGTCATTTCCAAGAGTTCCCTTGTTGCCTTCTCTAGTTTAATCTTTAAAAAGTTGATCCATGATTTTGATCAATTTGGCTGATGCCAGAATACGAATTTCCAAGAAATCACTTATATTGTGAGAAGCAGAGGGCCCAAAAAATATCGACAAAAATAGCCAAGTATTATTTCAGATTTTGACCATAGATTACATTATATATATATCATATCATATCAAAATTATTTAAACACAAAATCCCTTCAGCTGAATTAAATACAAATCAAAGTTATGATACAGTAATTACAGTATAATATTTACAAAAAGAAAAGAAAGTTCAAAACTGTTCTAGGGGCCTATTTGCTGCTCTTCCAGGGAGTCGTGTTTCAAGTTTGCTTCAGCTCTTAAGGTGAGTTTTTAGATTTTTTTTGAACTGTGGCAAGGATGGCAGCTCCCTGATGGTAATAGGGATGCTGTTCCATGCAGTAAGAGCTGAATAATGAAAGCCTTTTTTCACATATTCAAGGTTGTATCTTGGAGTTTGGATATTCCTGCAGTTTCTCGTACTATAGTTTGAATGCAGGGATATCTGGGGGAATTTATCCCAAAGGCTCTCTGGACACATCCTGCTCATAATCTTATAGGTCATGGCTGATCGATCAAATTTAATTAGTTGTTCTACATCGAGCCAATTGTAAGACCAATTATCTTTAATCCTAGCCCTCTCAATTATGGTTCGGGCTCGGTCCTGTAGATTTTGCAGGATTTTTATTTTAGAACTAGGAATGCTTCCCCAGATAACATTTGCATACCGGATCATATTATCAATTAACATTATCAATCTCTGAAATCAGCCTTCTGTGCGATTTATCATGGCCTGTCAAGATCGGGACCTTTTTTGGCTCAACCGGTAGAATATAAAACAAATCGTACTTGAATTAGCCAGTTCTTCAATACTTTCAACCATACCAGCATCTAGTTGCTCTTCTCTGATTCCTTCTGCAAAAGAACTGCTACTTAATTCCTCCACAGTTTCAACCACAGAAATTGCTGATGATTTTGAAACAGTTTCAGTTGTTTGTGCCGTGGATGCACTTGGAACTGACAGACTGAAAACTGGTGACATTGATCTATCAGTTGATTGTGTAGCCTTTTCGATGATCTTTGGACTCACCCTGTCTGCTACAGATTCTTTTCTGTCTGGCTAGAAGATAAAGTTATATTTGCGTCTTAGTGATAGAAACTTTTTTTATAAGAAACCGCTTATACGAAACTCAACTTTCAGATCGCCAAAAAAATAAGACAATCCAATACTGGGAAAATAGAACTTAATAAGAAACTAGTCATTTTAATAAAGGAAATCCTTGAAATATGTGTACTTTATTTTCGCTTGTTTCCTGTTTCGTATTACTCGGAAGGTCCTTGAGTAATGTCTAAACAATGTAAAGTCTTCAAAAAACCTTGTTTTGAAATGTTCATGAGGGCACAGGTAGTAAACATGAAGATTGATTTATTGATTTAAAACTCGTAAGAAACTCTGAGTAATGAAAATCTGATAATTTTAAGAAAAGTACTGGCTCAATTCTTAGTTTCTTATTTAAAAAAATACATGTACACTTGTGCAAAATTATCATCTTTTAAAAATAGACCAATTGTTTGTTAATTTTTCTCCAAAATTGCATGCATAAAAGGTACTCTGTATGCACGGCAAAGGTTAAAGTTTATCAGTGTGCACACAAGCACAGTGAATGTACAAAGTTTCCAGTCATCTGGCATTGCTAATTAGGTACATACTGGAAAACATGCCAAAGATCTTGAAATTAAGATACATATAATATGTATATACTGTATGTTAAGTTCAAGATCTTGGGTATATGCAAAAGCTGGAGATTCTGGCATACACATATCGTAGAGTTCTAGTGAAATTTCTTTATTGAAACAATAATTATTTTGTTAACTTATCTTTTGTATTTTTATGGCACGTGGTTGGTGGTAATAACTTGGGTAATAACAAGCATTGCTGATTATTGACAAGATGGCAAGAAAACTATGGTTTTTATTTCAATAATGATGATACAGGAAATTTACGGTACAAATAACCTGGACGTGAACTGTTGCTGGATTCAAGAGGCAGCTTTATAGTAACAAGTAAAAATAAAGTGTAAGAGAATGGTGCAGGTGTAAGAGAATTCCCACAATTTACTTTTGTGTCCCCCGAACAAGATCCACATTCAGATTCGCAACAACATTCAGATTCGTACTCAGATTCGAAAACGTTATTATACTTCCAAATAACTGCAAATAGAATACAGATATCAAAGAATAAAACAAGTTTGCCCATAGATTTAAGTATGCTCTATTTTATGGTGATTTTTTCAAATTTTTATCGGTGCAGGCTTTGGCAGGAAAACGGGCAGTTGACCCCCCCTCCCCCCAGTAGCCTATGTTAGGCCATATCGGCTCTTATCAAAGTAAAAGCTTAAGGTAACTCTGCTTTCAGCTCTGATGAGCACGGAAAACCGGTTTTCAGAAATCATCCACATCCATATGGCCTAACGTAGGCTACTGGGGGGTCAACTGCCCGTTTTCCTGCCAAACCCCACACCGATAAAAATTTGAAAAAATCACCATAATGTTACCCTCGAAATATGTATTACGCATAAATTATCATAATTGTATAATTTAGGCCCTCGTGTCCTTTACCTCTCTCGGTTGTTTATGGTATTGGTGAGCTTACACGTTGTATTTTCTCTGTGATATATTTCTGTTTATGGTTGATAACACTAGTGTAATTATTACTAAGTAATTATCTCTATTGGATAATCCGACGTGAAATCAAATGAAAAATCGAACGAATAATCGAACGTAAAATATTCTGCACAATCAAATGTGCAATCAGACGCGTCTGATCATACTATCTGGACAATAGTAATGGGTCGGATTGCACGTTCGATTGCACGTCGGATTCCTCTGTCCATAACCCGACGGTGTCGTCTGATTCTACGAACGATTTCTCGTTCGATTGCACATCCCAGACTGGAAAGTTTGTACAGCGCGCGCAAGATATTGCACGCGCAGGAACTTACGCGGTTTTCGATCTGAGCCGCGAAGTTGCCGATAAACAAAAGATCTATTGTTTTAACCTATTGTTCTCAACCGCGGAAACTACGAAATTTCCGCGCAAATAGTGCTTAGGCCATCTCAACTTGCAAGCGCAAAATACAAACTTTCCAGTCTGGTGCACATCGGATCCCACCACTCTTTTACCTGTGCTACTTAAATCTATTATGGGCAAACTTGTTTTATTCGTTTATATTTGTATTTTATTTGCAGTTATTTGGAAGTATAATAACATTTTAGAATCTGAGTGCGAATCTGAATGTTGTTGCGAATCTGAATCTTGTGATGTTCGGGCGGGGAACACGAAGAAAGTCACAATTTTTAGGCCATTATTTCTGTGATTGTGCAGTTCTTCACCCATTTTGATTAAAAAGAGCTTCAAAACTTACCTTTTCACGTCTTGTTTCCCCAGTTACTTTTTCTCTATAGTCTTGAATCAATTCTTTTAGCTGTCTTGTTGAGTCTGGATGCTTTGAATTCAATAATGTGATTGCTTTCAAGAAGAGCGGGTCAAGTTCGGCCGCCATCTTGTCTTCGAGTGTGCCTCGTTTTGCAGCATTCTGCAGTCTCGTGTACATGTTGAATAGTTCGCGCAATTTTTTGAACTCCAAATGTTCAATATTCTCTCATTAGAAAGAGAAGGTCCTGAAGGGGCAAAAGGGGATTTCTTAAAATCATGCAATACGATTGAGATACTATTTGCTGGGACTTGATGAACTGGGACTGGGGATAGCAGCAGCAAAGAACGGGATTTAGTTCTGATCACCGACTGTATCTTTTTAACAATAACAAGGGCTGAGATTTCCCGCAAAATTTGACTGAGAAAATGCAATGTGAGTAAGGGCTTCAAAAAGGGAATTTGAATTTCACACAATGCAAGCAATTATCCACTCTTAAGTTCGCTAATCAAGGGGAACTGGGCAATCTAGATATAGCCTATTTATTTTATGTTCTCCATAGATGATCAGGCAGCAGGGTTGGCGCCAGGGGAGGGCTAAGGGGGCTACAGCCCCCTATCGGAAGCATAGTTCATCCTTATTTTGACTTGAAGTAACAACGCGAGTTTTGTTAGAGGCAAGATGGGGGTATGAAACAATTTTCAAGAATTACGCAGGGGTATGAAATATTTTAGGAAAAAGTTAGGAGGGGTTTGAAATCTTTATAAAGATTCTGTTGATATATAGAAGAATATAGAATTCTGTTGTCCGCCCCGGCATAGCACATACTTAATGACTACTCCCTAATGAGCGATTGGCCTTCGCCCACCAGAAAATCTGAAATTTGAATATGAAAAATTCACTTATACCTCAGTCTAATCTGTTGTTGGGCAGTACTAGTACTACTCGGCAGTAGAAAGTGCTCCTTTGAATGCAAAAAAGTTTGTTGTATTTTATGCAGGCATATGTTTTGTTCCGACAAATAAAACAAAACGCCAGGCAGTTTCCTGCGTTCTTGAAAGAAGACGGACAGCCCAAGACTGAAGCCATTAAAATCAAATTAGTTCTATCTATGCGTTATTCACTTCATCGTTGTATCGTAGTTGCTTCTTGCTTCAGCTTCGTATCTCGTTTGTGATTAGTATCGAAACATTTCTACTCTCGAAGTCTCTAACTCATTATTGGCGTGGGGGCGTGTCTCCCATAGGGTGTCCATACGCGAAACAATAAACGTAAATAACAAAATACAACAAAGTTACAAGTCCTTGAAATAAAGAGGAAAAGAGCAATCTAATCTTGAGTGACTCAAGTTGAGCATCGGCGTAGGCGAAGATAAAATCTGGGGGAGCTGCCCGATAAAATTTCTATTGTTTACCAAATTTTTGCCCGACTTAGGGTGGATTTTTGCTCGAAAAAGGCTGATTTTGTTAAATAATTCCGACGTTGGGGGGGGGGGCTGCCGCCCCCAGCCCCCTGGCTCCTACGCCTATGAAGTTGAGTCCAATGTAAGCAATTTCGCGATGCTAATTTGCTGCAAAGAAAGGTAAAAAGCCTCACCTGAATCTTCTCCCAAAACAACCTAAAGCTGCTGCAACGAACGCGAGGACTAAATAAACGTCCAGTCTAAAATAAACGTGACGATGGCCAGAACAAAATTCTTCCTGCTTGCTACGCAGTTGAGAAGAAACGAAACTGATGTAACATTTCAACAAGTACAATGACGGGGGGATCAAGGAAAAATCAACAACAAAATACTTCCTTGCTTTGGAAACAGATTAATTTTGGTTAGGGTCAAGCCACCCAAACTTCAAAAACATACCCGTTCCTTACACAAAAGTTTTCAAAAAATGTATACCCAACCTTATTATCCTGGTTGTTTGAAAATGCTAAAAACCACTTGGTCCACGAAGAAAAACAACTGCATCTTCGTTGTCTTGGAGGCGGGGGGGGGGGGGGGGCAGGATGAAAAGCGAGGGGAAATGGCATAGCAGCAAATAGAAATGCTTGCCTATTTATTTTTCAGCGATCGGTTTGAAGATAGGATTGGATCTCCAATCTCCGAACCAATAAACTGCTGTTTATTGATAATTACATTAGACTTGCTCTAAGTCTATTCCGTGTTCTATCAGCGCTAAAAGGCCCTAAAAGATTATATTTACTTCTACGGGGGCGTATGCTACGAGGACACTGAACATATTTACTATCGCTTCTCCCTCGCAGTGTCCTCGTGGGGGATACGCCACCGCAGTAGTCAATATAATATTTTAGGGCCTTTTAGCGCTGATAGACCACGGAATAGACTTGGAGCAAGTCTATGATTACATTGGCTACATGGGCTACACCAAAATGGACAACTTTCCCAAACGCGCGAATATTGTTTGCCAAACATTTGATATTTCCTTGCCTGCCAAGCAATGTTTTGTCCGTTTGGCCACGTCGCAAACATTGCGCGACAAGCAGAATTCGTAGGGTAATGTTTTTGAAAAAGTTCAAAAACATTTTCTGCTTGTCACAAGCAAAAAAGGGTTGGCAAGCGATGCTTTGTGACGAGGCCAAACAGACACAATTTGCATCGCCAGCAGATCTCAAATCTTTGGCAAACATAGTAAAAACCCGCATATAAGAACCTTCCTCGAATAAGAACCCAAAGCCTGAAATCTTCAATGTTTACTCTTTCGTGTAAGAACCTTTTCAGCCTGATTTTTCTACAGGTTCTTACTTGGAAGAACAAATGCAGTATAGTTCTCGACTGTGACAATCCGAAACATTAATTTGATTATCGAGTAAAATAGAAAGAAGTGATATTGCTCCTTGATCACGTAAAGGCCCAAACAAGTCTGATGTCACCACATTGCTAATGTTCACTCCTCTATCACAGAATTTTGATTGTAAGCAGAGATATTTAAAGACTGCAAACAAAGAAACATTATTGTAAAAAAGCATTGTTGGGGGTGGGTGCAAAACTGAAAATCCGTAGCCACTTCTCGGGTAACTAAGTTTGATGGTTTTTTCGTGTTCTTTACATCACAAAGAACATTTTGAGTGGGGGTGACCCTCTGAAAAATTTGGGGAACGGCTACAAATGGCGGAAATCCATAATGGCGGCAAAATCACAAAATCTGAGACAAAAGTCTACCCCTGTCAGCCAATTTACTTCTACTCAAGTTAGATTATTCGATATTTTTTATGTCTGGGAGGTAGCAGACAAAGACTATTGCAAGAAAAAGATCCTAAACAATAACAGGCCCTCGCAAGAATCCAAAATGGCGGCAATATTGATTGTCCGTTGTTGTCAAGACAACATAAAAGGCTACTTGATCAACTGAAACTAAGATTTGCCGTGAGGAAAGTAACATGTTTAACTCATTTGATTCAAAAGTGTTTCTTAATTAAACTGCAAAGGGGTTGATAAAGGAGTTATTGCACATACAAGAGCTAATACAACAAATGTCGTCACATGTGGTACCAATTCAAAATCATTGGGACATGCAACAACAAAACGATAGAAAAAACAACATTAGTTTTGTCCATTAAACCCAACGGTAGCATAAAAATGCCAGTGTCTAGAACTCAACGTCGCTCTCGAATTCGTCTGAGGCTATACTTTCAACATCAGTCTCACTGAGATTGTCATCTTCAAATTCAGAGCCAGAGTCAGAACCATGTGATGCTCTTTCAAGAAGGTACACAAGATTGTCAGGAATAGCTGCTGTTGTTGAAAGGATTGGCACTACTTTGGCGTTTTCCAGTTTCCAGCCATGCCCGAAAGGTGCTTGGGGCCCATCTGGAATTGAATAGCTGTTCCATACTTTAGCCTGATAATTTGCGCGTCGCACATGTAAAGAAAATGAGTCGGGATCAGGAGGCAATCTAATTGTTGTCTTTTTCTTCATCTGCTTCCATTTCAATGCTCGTGCTTCACTCAAACTTTTACTTTTGCGGTCTTTATAGATTGTTTGGATTGTAAACAGCTCTGCTTGCCTTAAGACTTCCTCTGTGACTGAATATTCTCTTCCAAGATCTGAGATCAATTGGAGGGACTGCTGCCCATTTTTAACCATACCATTAAACACAGTTTTCTTTGAATGACCATAAAAGCCACTCACTGCATCTGCTCCAGTCAGGGCATGCAGAGGTATGACAGCAGATGCAACTTCTGGACTGCACAATGATTTGCAATCATAATTATGACCTCTTCTGTACAGACACAGCTCCTTTGAAATCTTGTGGGCTACTTTAGCAGCTATAGCAACCACATCTGTATCTTCTGAATCCACAATTATTCTGGATGCAACGGTTTTCCTGTCAAGGATTGATGCATGGAAAAATAGCCTTGTGTCTGCTTCATGGTGGTGACAGGTATATTCTGGAATTTCTGTAGAAAGCTTCAGACAAGAAACACTTTTGTTTTAGGGTGTAGAGGAATGATTGTTCTCTGCCTTTGACTAACTGAGAGAACTCCTTGAGCAGGAACTCTTGTAGCCTAATCTTGTTGTCTGCATTAACAAAGAAGGAGCTCAATTTTTGAGCTGATGGAACCTTTCCATTATGGGAAGGAAAAACATTTCGGCTACCTCCAGCGTAAACGGAACTTCGCTTTACATGCTCGCAATCCTTTATTGTCATTGGTATGTCATATCTGTCATTTACAAGATGGTACGAAGAAGCAAGTGGGTGTCTCTTAGTGATCATTTCCAGCAACTTAGATGCATAGTTACCCCAAGTAAAAGCGGAACCATCAACCTTTTCTCTATCTTCTGTCGATGGCATTGCAAGGCGCCACAGCAAACCCATATCTACTAAGGCAATTGTAGGACTTTGCGAAGCTTCAGCCTCCTTGAATGTGAAGCATTCGCAAAGCTTTGCTTTAACTGCCTTGCGCATGGTGCCGTTGATGTTGAATATTGGTAGGCAAACATCTGTTACTCTGCACTGCATGATTTGCACAAGGTCCAATGCTGTTTCCTGGGCAACATTGATGAGATTAATCATGGCCTTGTTTTCCATGGCGTCTGTTCTCCTTGCAACCACTGAGCCGTCTTTCTTGTTTGGAGCTTTGGCAAAATTCGCCCGTTTGTTCAAAGATATCCTGTCATGAATCAGATTCTTTGTTGAAAGAATTCTTGTGTTGTATATTTCCGTGATTTGTTGCTCGCCATCTGAATTAGCACTTTCAAAGTCAGCAATTAGCTCAGGAGATGCTATGAGACCAGATTCCAACGAGCGCAGTTTTGGTGCTTCTGTGTTCCATGGATTGCAATTCCACTCATCTATACAGGTTGTAATATCTTGTACCACTTTTTCGTCTTTCATTATTCTTGATTTGGAGTTTTCAGCATGATCATACTTTCTTGCTTTCAAATCAGCTGCCTTGTGCAATGTTTCTCGCACCTTCGCTATTTTGTTTACAGTTTTCGTGTGGACGTTCAGAGCAGATTCGTTCTGCGTAATGCCTATCCATCCACCTTTCATTTTGGATCCCTTATTCATGGTGACTTCTATCCATTGGTCATGTGGAATGGCTGAATAGGATCTTCCACTCAACGATGCTGAGAACAATCCATTTTTCATATAACCAGTGGCTTCTTCATCAAGGTTGTTCATCATGGACCAAAATATTGTCATGTACCTTGTATAGTGTAAACTGTCATACACTGCCATCCATGGCTGCATTAGGCGCAGTGAAAGCAGGTATCCTTTCCAATCTTGTACTCTGATGGAATGATAATGCATGAACAATATCTCTACCATTTCCAGAAATGATGCCCAGAACCTTGCCATTTCTGAGCCTGATTGAAGAACTCCTTTCAGGCTCTCTTCGACAAGAGCTTTCACTTCCTTATCTTCTATAACGGCTTCATAAACTTCTTCTCGCTGCTTTCTTTTGAGGGGATCTTGCATTCTGATCAGATTCAGTTTCTCCTGCAACTCCTCTGACATAGCATGCACTGATATTCTCTCTTTAATCAGTAACCGAACCAAACTTTCGTATATCAGTTTATAGAGCCGCATTCCTCGTTTGTAGTGCTTTCCCCTCAAAGCCTGAGCCACTGATCCAGCTTCGACGATACCAGCTGCAACTGCAAGGTCTTCCAGTCCAGATCCATCAAATCGCTTGTAAATGGCTGCCATGAAAGCAGCTTCTGTATGAAAGCCACCAAGAACTGGCAAAATACACTTAAACTTCTCTGGGTTTTCATGCTTTATTTCCAAGATGAGGGCATACACTGGCTGGTCCCCCACCAACTGAATAAAAGGCATACTTTTTTGCTCAGCAGCATCTCTGCAGCGACACATAACATCATTGACAACAGATTTTTTGGGGGGTTCTGGCAATGTGACATGAAAATAGGCTTTATTCTTCACCATTGGCTCTCTCAAAGATGCTTGAAAGCCAGAATATGCACCAACAGTTTGGTTTGAGGGTAGAATGTGATCTCCAATACTGTCTGTTCTCACTAGTGCATGAGCAAATCCTCTTTGCCTCTGTTCGGTTGTATCTGCAGATGCTTTGATGTTGTAATTTGGATGAGCTATTGGGTTACCCCGTTTCATTGTTTTATACGGTTGTAGAATCATTTGCTTTTTCCCCAAATCTTTGCGTTGAGCAGCAGTTGCTAACTTTAGTGGTTCATTGTGGTCAATAGTTAAGGCCAAATACTCCGGCTGCACAAACATTAAGTTTGTTCTGTGTGATGTTCCTCCACCTAAAGGAAATCAAAGAAAGCTTAATGAAATCAAGCATTTTGTCAAGCAGAGTTATCTCTTCGATGAATTTAGGATTAGTGGATATCTTTGCAATAAAAAGGACAAAGATGTCTTACCAGTCAATGTGTCTTCCTTGAAGTCGTCATTATCCATAATTGCAGTCCCAGGAATGCCAACAGCAAGTTCTCTTGGGCACACATCATTCTTTTTAATTAAAGAGAAAAACAAAGAAAAGTATAACATGCAAACATTCAGTATCACTTACTAACTTGATAGATTCATACATTCGAGAAAAGGGCATAAACCTAAAACGTTTATTTACCTGCTCTATATCATGGGCTGCCCAAGCAGCTTCAAGGTTCAAAAGGTCTCGATATGATATGCTAACTCCAAATTTATTCATCAGTGTTATGATCTCTTTACTTCGAAACAGCCCATGCAGAGTAACGGCTAGCTGCACCTACAAGATGAAGTTGGTGTCTTTACACACTTAGATAGGTAGGAAATTCAAATTTCATTGCAATTTCATTCATAGTACAGTCAAAGAAAAAAATCCACATATATTAGTGTATGATGTATCCCACCTGAAAGATGGATCGCTTCTTGGTAATGAAAGCATGGAGAATATCTGCAAGAGCTACTATCCTTGAATCATCACATGCCCCTGGATCAACTTTCTTTGCAGGATTTTGCAGCCAAGTCAGTAGTTTTACTAACTGGAGTGGAGGCTCCGCTACTGATTCAAGATCTTCTGCATACGGTGGCCAAGAAAGAGGCGTACTTTCCTTCAAAGACGATTGTAGCCTTCTAGCGACGTTATTTATCAAATTGTCCTCACTAACTCCCCATGCATTTATTGCAGCTTCGATGAAACTGCCACCATTAGATACATCATAGACGATTGTACTTTGATTTTTCTGGAATCTTACATGAAAGCCAATTCTGTCACCGAATTCCTTCTCCAGCATTCTTCGAAGATTTGAGCTTTTTTCACACCTTTGGAAATTGTGATTATCTAGCAGTTGATTGTAATCTTTCAAAAGCCCTGTCAAAGTTCTTGGCTCATTTTCCTCAAAAATTACAGACTTCACATGTTGTAACATTTGCTGGTCGACTTCTTGCCTCCTCACATCCTGGAGCGGCAGTGAAGTGGAACTGTTGTTATCAAAGGGACGCATATACTTCCTCCAGCATTCTGGGTGATAGCGTACTTCCCTTGCAAATGGATCATTGCATTCAGCAATAAATGCAAGTAATCGAGTTCGCATATTTGTGTCATCTAGTGTAACGGTATGAGCTTTAAATCGATCCCAAGAATCTCTCTGCAAAATGATGAGAAATACCAGTTGGATCTCATCTATAGGCAATAATTTTATAGAAATTAAAGGTTAAAAGTTATTAGAGGATTCTTTAAATATGTAAATGATCTATTTACAAAACGAGCTGCAACATACCTGATTTATCAAATGGAGTACTGTAGATTTTCGACCTTTGTGACGTTTATCTGCCGGAGACATACACCATATGCACAAGTCCTTTGAATGTAACAAGCCATCTGAACGCCTTATTGTAACTTCCGAACAGCTAGCTGCTTGAAGCAAATCGCATTCTTCCTGATTAGAAAGACCAACATTGCTGTTTTCTGCAGATGAAGTTTTTCTCGCAGCTGCTTGATCAAGTTTCCTTTTGGAAGCCAGATAGATTTTGCAGTTTTGATGTAGAAAGTGACCAATGGGCCCCTTTTCCCATGAGACCCTTTCATATACGTCTCCGAATTTGTCCAGTCCTACCCATTTTTTCGCATTTTCTAGCACGTTCTGCCAAGCAGCTTCTTCTTTGATTTGAAAGTCCTCAGAGCACTCCTCATTACAGATTAGACACCTAACGGCCAACTTTCTCTTCTTCACACAGGTTTGAAGCAATTTCTCAGATTTGTTTAACACCAAATCATCAGCCATTTTGTGTCTCAAGTCATTTTCTGTGATACGATCAGTTTTTATCTGTAACAACAACAAAATAGCCATCTTTTCAATCCTAAGAGCCTAAACATGAGATAATTTCCTGATTTGTATAAACATCCCTTTTTATGTTCTGGAGAAACCCTTGAGTGGAAAATGTTTCGATTGTGAATAACAATAACATTATGAATCTCAAAAGTACCTGCTTAGGCCCACTCCTGCATAAGTTAAAGCTCGTTCCAAGGAAACTGAGGCCTAGCTATGTACAAGATCTCCTGCAATCATACCCTAACAAGCTTGTTTCATCTACTTCAGATAATTACTGTCAAAATCGAATCATTAACATACCTTTGTCTCTGATTTACTTCTTGATACTTGACGCTACTTTATTCAACCAGAATGTGACCGCATGTGACTGCGTTTGCTGCTTGGGGCCTGGGCTCTTGTCTGTGCAATATGTTTTTAATCCCATTTTGAACTTTATCAACCCCTTTGCAGTTTAATTAAGAAACACTTTTGAATCAAATGAGTTAAACATGTTGCTTTCCTCACGGCAAATCTTAGTTTCAGTTGATCAAGTAGCCTTTTATGTTGTCTTGACAACAACGGACCATCAATATTGCCGCCATTTTGGATTCTTGCGAGGNCCCAACTATTATCCTTTACACAAGAACCAAAACAGCTTGGTTTGAAAAAGTTGGGTTCTTATATGCGGATTTTTACTGTATTGTAATACAAAATCAAAAGCACTGGCTAAACTGGGATACATCGTTTGCCAAACACAAGAAAGTTCTGCTGGCGAGACACATACTGGTCATTTTAACCATATTTAAATTTTCAAACATTTCATATTTGTCGAGAAATTTTGCTTTATAGAAAGCGCAAAACTTATACAACAAGTGGCTCATATAAGAAGAAAAAGAAACACTAGATGTTTTCGAAAAAAGTCTTGATCAGATATCTCATAGTTATCATCAAAAATATAATCAACGACATGTTAGCTAGCTATTCAAGTATTACCCTAAGAACTAAAAATTTACATAACTGGTCCATAACAGTCTGTTTCAAGTTTCTGATACCTTACAATTCGTTGGCTCTTGCCAAGTTATCCGGGATTCAAATCTGCTGATACGCATTTCCAGTATTACCATATGAATAAAAAAAAGTGGGTTTGACGTTTTAAAGTTAAAGGGTCTGTTTCAACCAGGATGCTTTGCAAGTGTCATCTCTTTGTTGTCGCCATTTTCATGGGTCATAAAAATGGCGACAACAAAGGCCAAGAAAGATATGGCATGCTGGATGAAACAGACCCTTTAATTCAAGAATATCTTAAAGGGAGTACAAAGACCAGCAGCCTTTGCCATCGTTTGTTTTGTTTTTGTGAATTTCGTACAGTCAGTTATTCTGGAAGCTGTGCAGAGCAAGTCGCTGACTGTGCGCAAAGCATGCTGGTCTTTGTACTCCCTTTAAGTTGTGGTAAGTAAAAGCAGCATGGAGCAATAAAGTGTTTTAATGGAGATTCTAATGTTTCTTAGTTAATTTTAAACACAGAAATAGAGCTTCCTGTTACCAAACAAAAATCTGCAAATGGTTTCCATATACAGGAAGAGTCGAAAAAATGTTCAGACGTTTGAAAGCTTGTAGCTCTCAAACCATTTATCAAATCCCTATAAACTGATAATCTTTGTGTAACTAACATATCAACTTAGATAAGAAAATTCAGTTTGTCAAAATCAGTTGTCTCCTTCTCAAATTACAAGCGATTTTATAAAAATTCTTTTTCTCAAAATCCTTCAAAACAGGCCTAAAATTATTGATCAACACCATCATGCAGCCGTTTTTTTGTCTATTTTCTATTGCTAGCAAATTTGACCAAGGATTTTAGGCCTGTTTTGGAGTATTTTGAGATGAAGCATTTTTATAAAATCGCTTGTAATTTAAGAACGATACAACCGATTTCGACGAACTAAATTTTCTTATCCGAGTTGATATGTTAGCTGCACAGGTATTATCAGTTTATAGGAATCTGAAAATGGTCTAAGAGCTACAGGATTTCAAACATCTAAACATTTTGTTGAGTCACCCGGTACATACAGAATCGATGACCAGTGGAATTTTTTTACGTAAAACTCACCATGCAGTTAGAAAAGAAAGCCTTCTAAGTTTTTGACCTTCAATTCATTCAGTTTGATCTGCCACGTTCTTTTTTCAATTATTTTATACTGCATTGAGGAGCATAGGTTCCAAATCTTTAAATTGACGTAAAAAGGTCGGTGTAAAATTCAGCGACATATTTCTTTGAATCGAATGGCTTGAAAGAAACTTTAGCTACTTTGCTTTAACTCTACCGTTGGACTTTCCATAAATCTTCAATATTTTCGAAATTACAGCGTATTTCATACATTTGAGGATGTGACATCATCAAATTTCTAAATCGCACACCAGAAGAGTGAAAGACTTTTGCTTGATACCATATTGTAGACGTTCATAAACTATGTTTTTCTGGAAAATTATTCGATGTTTCCTCAAAAAGTTTAGAAATTACGATGGTTTAAAGTTTTTTTCAAATTTTTTCTTGAATTCTTAAAAAAGAAGAAAAGCACTCTAATTCTGAAAATATTGAAGATTTCTGAAAAGTCCAACGGTAGAATTATTACAAAGGAGCTAAAGTTTCTTTCAAGCCATTCCATTCAAAGAAATAGGTCACAGAGTTTTACACCGACCTTTTTAAAGATTTGGAGCATATGCTACATCGAGGCATTTCCCAGCAGCTTCAATGCCTATCACCTCTGGAAATATACCGCAATCTCTGACTAAAACGAGCAACTTCTGGTAAAAAATTAAGATCCCTGAGAATGACCTAATGTCAAAAGCAATCCAAGACAAAATATTCCCCTGTGATGGATTTTTGGGCTTTAAGTTGTCTCCCTATCAATTTTACACTGGCCACAAATCATAAAATGAGACCATAAAATTGTCAAAATTTCAAGACAAACTAATTTACGGGAACAAAATTTCGCGAACAAATTTAGAAGCAACAATGGATTTCGAATATTTTGGCTTACATCTACCCCTTCGCAACCATACACACTGCATTCACATGCATGTCTCCTCTCATCTCCCAGTATAGCTACATAAATCAATTATTTCGTGGAGTACCGGCGGATTTACACGCAGGGATCATTATGAACTCTGCACTGAATATTGCAGAAAAAATAAAGACAATACTATGGGATGTAAGAAAAGCAAGTTGTTGTTCCCAAAGCAGTTTTGTTCCTTCCGGTGTCCCTGTGTCCGGTACCCTTGCATCCCTATGCCCTGTAAACAACAACATTCATGGGTACAGGGAGACAGGGAGGAATAAAACTGCTGTGGGCAAAACAATTCGCGTTTCTTAAAGCCCATGACAATACATAGGTAAAAACAAAACGGGAAACAGTGACTGCACATGTCCCTGATTTCTCTGGCATCTTCAATGTTGGATCAGCAGTCCGATACCAACCTGTTTCTTTTTACCATTCTAACAACATCCATAAAAATTTACAAAAACTTAACCTCGTTGCCAGAAGTTTTAGGTAACGGTATAGATTGATTACCTAAGTCCCTTGTATCCCTGCAGTAAGCCTTTCTCAACAGGGACTCTCAGTGACAAGGATGACCCTTCTTGGCTATAACCTTGTAATGTTAAGGAACTTTCAGAACTTGGTCAAATCTTCAGTTTCCTACAAAAACGTGTGTCATTTCACTTATCGAGACTCATAATATTACCCTCTAAAACCAGGCTCTACCGGTTGTCCCATAATGATGTATCGGCTTTTGAAAAATCCACAAAATTTTGTTTTGCTACTTCTCTTGAAATTTCTTTTCTTTTTTAGTTGTATCAAATACCAAATTATTTGTAGCAATAATACAAATTGTGCAAAATTATGCAAAAGATTTTGAAATGATAGCTTGAAACCCGATATTTTGCACCGAAAGTTCTAGAAGACATCACAAATCTTGCCCAGGATTCTAATTTTTACGACTTCGCATTGACTTTCGAGTCGTACAAGACCACAAGATTAATTTCTAGCACAATTAACCATGTCAAAGAATTTGAAAGGACAAAAAGATAGATTTGCTTAGAATTATGTGCAATTTTGTGGTTTGCTTCAAAACCAGGTGGCTAATAAACCACAGAATTTCGCTGATTGGAAGATGTTGATAGGATAATCCATTTTCCTAAATTTAATTTGATCAACACCTCAAAAAGGAAACTTCAACATTAATTGAATTTTCGCATTTTGACAATTTTTCAAACGCCGATACATCATTTTGGGATAACCGGTATTTGGGCCAATGTACAGTGTTTTCTGTCATCCCTGTAAGGGTGCGAGAACTGACGAATGATGAATTGATTAATTTTGCCAAGTTAATTCGGTTCTTTAGATTCTTAACAGGCCAACGACAGAGGTTTTCGTCTTGCCATAACTCTGGAAACGAAGTCGAAAAAGGCCCTTAAAGGCTCTTGTGCAACCGGCATGCATTGCGATCGTTTGTTTTGTTTTTTGCGGATTTCATTCAGTTCAAGTCCAATGTTGAACACACGTAAGGAGAAATATGACCGCATCTGGAGCTGTAGTGACGTGTTGCTGACTTCAGCGACATCACAAATCTATTTTCATGCAGTATGAAATTAGGCCACCTTTACAAATAGGGCTGCAATGCATGCCGGCTGCCCAAGAGCCTTTAAGTAAGTTATACAAAGAAAAAAGTTATTCAATTCTTACTAGTTAGTTTGTCAATAAGTTCCTGTAACGGGGCAAGTTCACGTTTGTCGATCAGGTTGAATTCTTGAACAAAGAATATGAAATGTTTGAACGATGTGTTTAAGTGAGCTTCTTCTCCTAAATTGACAACTTGTCCAAAGTGCTGATGATAAATGTGCGCATACACACGGAAAAGCCTTTTCAGGATAGTCTTGGCAATTGTCAGGAAGTTCTTAGGGAATGGCACTCCTAGAAAGATGAAGATTCAAATAGAAAAGTATTTCTAAATCTAAATGAAATCTCTGAGAAAATATCGCGAACCTATCACAAATGCTGATTATAATTATGGGCATACACACGGAAAAGCCGTTTCAGGATAGTCATGGCAATTGTCAGGAAGTTCTTAGGGAATAGTACTCCTAGAAAAATGAAGATTCAAATAGATAAGTATTTCTAAATTTAAATGAAATCTCTGAGAAAATATCGCGAACCTATCACAAATGCTGATTATAATTATGGGCAAACACACGGAAAAGCCGTTTCAGGATAGTCTTGGCAAGTCAGGAAGTTCTTAGGGAATAGTACTCCTAGAAAAATGAAGATTAAAATAGATAAACATTTGGGAAAGTAGAAATCGGAGTTGCTGATGAGGCCTCAAAAGTGAGGCGAAAGCTTCAACATTAAAAAACAATGTAAGTGAGAGTGTTTTAAATAAATGGCGAGCAAACAAACAAAATATAGAAATCGGAGTGTTGGCAGGGGGTCAAAGTTTTACCAAGAAACGAAGGACAAGGATTGCGATGATTATCATGTCCATTGTAATATTATTAAGACATTCCAGTTGAGTCGACAAATCCAAATATTGCAGCGACATTCCAAGTTAAAAACCCTCTGCTAACCATGTGGCTTTGCACGCCGTTGCTGTCCCAGAATGCACTGCAAATGGACGTTCAGATTATCTGAAAGTCTCTGATGCTAGGCCAGTGTTGTGCTGTTTTCTCATGCGCAGCACGCAAAGCCTCATGAGGGTCTTTAAAGAGACATTTGCGATTATGCATGAAGTTTCTGGGAAGTACCGATTTGTTCGAAATATCGGGTTTGTCAAAACGTTGTCCCTTTGGACTATTGTAAAAGCTAATCTAATTGAGAGATTGTAATGATTTTTGCTTTAATCAATCGGTTAAAGTCCAACTTAGACTACGTTCACACAGTACCGACACAATTTGAAAACGGTAGAGAATTTGACGGTAACAAACTCACTGCAATCTCTCCAACAACGAGGCAAGAATTTGACTCCAAAGAAAGGTATCCACACCTAAAGAATCGATCAGCTCTTCTGAAAACGTCTAAAAACGTCCCGTTTTCATCGTTTTCAAGTGTTCACACGATGCCGTTTCCAAATTGTGCCGGTTTGAGGTCCGTTTTCAAATTGTGCCGTTTTCAACTTGTGCCGGCAAAACATGTGCCGTTTTAGTGTGCACGGGAAGCCTATCAGTAAAATTGTTATACCGTTTTCAAATTGTGCCGGTATTGTGTGAACGCAGTCTTAGGGTAGCGAATTTGTTTTGTTTTTATGTCAACATATATGCACCATTAACAATGATCAGAAAATAATATCGGTTTTACAGTTTCGTTCGGCCTCAGAAGATAGGTAGTAGTTAAGCGTAGTTTATGTAATTCTTACCTATTTCATGTATTGGCCAGGGGTAGACATAGTATTTTGCTCCCCATGGTATCGTATCTGTAGTATTGTAGCGTAGTTTGAATATATTGTAATGAGTAAAATGTCTTGTAAATTTTTAATGGAATATAAACAAATACAAAAGAAGAAGCTTGTCGGTGTGTTACTTGCTAAAGATTCTTTAGAGTTTGGTTGAAACAATTATCAAAAGTGGCTTTCTTGAACACTAGTTTCTCCTTTGAAAACAACTTTTGTCCTATTGATTCAGAATAAATCCTGAGTGGTTTTCAAACCACCTGACACCTGAAAACTCAATGGGATGTTTTGAAAAACCCCAACAAAGACCATCTTTGATACAGAACCCTTTAGGTTCACTGAGAAAGTAATTGTAAACACTGTGGTTTTTCAAGAAACGATTGAAGCCTTTCTAGTTTTTTAATTTACACTCGGAAGACCCTTTCTTCTTAGGATAGCCTTTAGCAATTAGCAGGAAAATCAAATAATATTAGTTTCTCGGAAAGGGCGTAGAAACTTAGTAAAACTTGTAGACAATCAGCAGGTGAAAATTAGGCATATAACAGGTGACCAATTAAAATTATATTGTGTAGCATCTTCTGTAAGGAGGGCACTAGATAACCAATCCTAACACAATTAGTTTTCCATCCCATGTCTAGTCAAGCACAGGCGTCCTTGCCCTTTTTTATCTGGATTGGATATTTACTTGACTCCTTGCAATAAACTCAATAATTCGCTTCGGTATTGTCTTAAGACAGAACAGCTGAATTCCAACCGAAATAGCTAAATATATCAAAGCTGCATGTTCGTTAATACGTCAAGTTCTCCGTCAATCTGACAGAACTAACTTTTTACGTCAGAGATTACGTTTTGTTACCTTTTTTTTCTATAAAAAGAGAATTGTTCAGCTTCTACCAAATTTAAAAAGGCTCAAGAAGTTCTGACGGCAGTCCTTGGTCATTTGTCAGTTTTGAAAGTTAGTTTAGGAAATATCCACGTGTTTGCAAGGATATCGAAGTGGAACAATCAATTCAATTTGAAAATGGAACACTCAATTCAATCAAAAACAATTTTATGGTTGAACAGCTTTTTCCCTGCAATAAAAAAGGTTGCTCTTATCGTTGCTTGGTGGCTTCCTGGCACAAGCAGCCTATGCAGGCCCGAAGAAGAAAAACCGACCACACATCCAAAACAAAGGGACTCTGCCAATTGATATCAGTGAAGATTGGTTAAGAAATTAGCTCCATTGTTTCTTCAAGGTATAAAATCAACAGATCTTCTCCATAGTTACGACATCATTTAACATGGGGGTATAGGTTCTTAGATATAAAAAACTAGATATCAACTGTAAATGCTGCGCTACATCTTTATAACTAATGCACAATATAACTACAGTATATGGAACATTAAGACTCGTTATCCGTACCAATGAGCAAATTGAAATATACTTTCACTATACTGATAAAATTCATGGCACAATTAGTCGTCCCGACCATGGGACCGAGTGCAATCATGGAGTAAATTATGTTTTTTTCTCCTAATCAGGTTTGGAAGCAATGTATCCCACGAATATTTTCAGAATCACAAGTTATTACTCATCATCAGCCTACGGAAAGTTGTAACAGCAACAAAAAAGGCATTAAAAAGAATAATTGTTACCTTTTTCTTATTGCTTTAAAAAAATTCGCGATTTACAGTGATAGAACATTACTCTTGAAGATAAAGTTCATCACTAAACTTTAGAGAAACATGTTTTTAGAAATTGTTTAATATTTTATGGTTTGCTCACCTTGTTATATGTTATGTATATTCATGAATTCAAGGGATGTATCAATATATCACTTTGAAATTAGTGAATTAAGTAAATTAGTATTATAAGTATTAGTATTATAAGCCCATAAGTATCATTATTCTCCCATAAGTATTAGTATTATAAGTATTAGTATTATAAGCCCATAAGTATCATTATTCTCCCATAAGTATTAGTATTATAAGTATTACTATTATAAGCCCATAAGTATTATTATTCCCCCATAAGTATTAGTATTATAAGTATTAGTATTATAAGCCCATAAGTATCATTATTCCCCCATAAGTATTAGTATTATAAGTATTACTATTATAAGCCCATAAGTATTATTATTCCCCCATAAGTATTAGTATTATAAGTATTACTATTATAAGCCCATAAGTATTATTATTCCCCCATAAGTATTAGTATTATAAGTATTAGTATTATAAGCCCATAAGTATCATTATTCTCCCATAAGTATTAGTATTATAAGTATTAGTATTATAAGCCCAAAGTATCATTATTCTCCCATAAGTATTAGTATTATAAGTATTAGTATTATAAGCCCATAAGTATTATTATTCCCCCATAAGTATTAGTAATATAAGTATTAGTATTATAAGCCCATAAGTATCATTATTCTCCCATAAGTATTAGTATTATAAGTATTAGTATTATAAGCCCATAAGTATCATTATTCTCCCAAAAGTATTAGTATTATAAGTATTAGTATTATAAGCCAATAAGTATCATTATTCTCCCAAAAGTATTAGTATTATAAGTATTAGTATTATAAGCCCATAAGTATCATTATTCTCCCAAAAGTATTAGTATTATAAGTATTAGTATTATAAGCCCATAAGTATTATCATTTTGTTACACGTTTTATTTTATTTTACTTTGCTACAGCTCGTCCCAGCACCTGTTACAACATTCCCCATTCCCGGCGCAAGTTGTAACACTCCAACCGATCTGAACTTTTGTTTCTAGTTTGCCAAAAACACAACAACTCCACCAATGAAAGACAAAATACGTTTGATAGCCAATGGCTAAACATAGCTAATGAAGGTATAATAAGTGATCTGCTTGTTACTTGAAAGGAGACAATTGTCTTTTTTCAAAAAATGTTACAACGTACAACTAGCCCTGGTATCTCTTCTTCTCATGTGCCGTCTACTCGCTGTAGGTAGGCTGCTATGAATTGTCTCCATTTTTCTCGATCTCGAGCTTTCCTCACAAGCCATCCATAATGTTTCCTTCCCACCCATTTTCCGATGTTGTCCATCCACATAGTTCTTGGTCTTCCTCTGGGTCTATATGATGGTATTCGTCCTCCTAGTACGACATAGTGTAAATTGTCCCTCCTTCTTATGTGTCCGAAAAATAATAGTTTCCTTGACATGATGTTTCTTTTCCCCCTATTCTTTCTAGAATTGTTTCATTTTTAGTGTGGTTTTGCCATGAAATCCTCTGTATTTTGTAACCTACGTATCAAAGGCTCTTATCCTGTCCATCATATTCCTAGATATAGACCATGTTTCTGCACCATATAAGAGTGTAGACCATGGTCTACCTTATACAGAGAAAAAATGGGCCCTGAAAAAACTCACCAATCTTAGATGGAAATAGGGTCTCATCATCCAGTTGCTCCTGTACCCATGTCATCAAATAATCAATGTATTTTGGTGCAGTACATTTGATCGGTTTCTTTACATTTGTTCCATCTGCCCATAAGTATTCAAACCTGAGTGAAATGGAGAAAAGGGAAAATGGTAAAAACAAAAATCACCAAGTGAACTAACAATTCTTTTTGCTTTGTCAACGGGTTGGTTCAAGGAAGCTTTTTTGGGCCACCCGGTATGTAATTCAATGTATATAATATCTTGATAATATTTGTTGTTTTCAGAAGTATAGCGTTTTTCCGTTTTATGAAAGGGACTCATCTAAAGCTTTGAGAAACATTAAAAGGACCATGATGGATCAATATAAAATGAGACAAAATAGTTGAATTTCAAGAAAGCTGTGTACCAGTTAATGAAAGTGTACAATAGGGCAAGGAGGGGGTAATTTGGGTCTATGAGATAGTTTGGGTCTGTTTGCTTTTTTCAGTGTTGAAATGATGGCAAGTTAAAAATTAGATTGATGGCTCAGCATGTGATCAGACCTCATTAATGTGCGCGAGCGCACAAGCGCCGCTCGCAGGCACAAAATATCATTACAGATCTGTTGCTGGCATCCTTACTGTACTCAGAATTATTTGATTGCAGGCACCTTTTTCCCAATCATTTGCTTGCAGGCACAGAATATTTTTAATGAAGCCTGCATGTGATTAAATTTAGACTTTGAGGAGTTGTTCAAGTGGTTTCAAAGAATTATTGGATAATTTTCAATGCTTCAATTTCCCAATTTTCCATGGGATAAAGCTTGATTATGATCTGCCAGTGTAGCAAGCTTTCAATTGTTGACACCGGACGATCCACGTTCTGGAATTAAGTAAAGTAAATTAAGTAAAGTTTATTTCAAGCCATTGCATTCAACCCAAAAAAAGATGCAATAACCATTCATACTGGTTTTTTGTTGCGGAGCACATGTGCAGCAAAATTAAATCTGCAAGGTCGAACGGATGGATGATGCATGCATGATGCATGACAACCATGGTCATATTGGATCAACCGATCTTATCAGTGTGTTCACATATGTTCACCTATGACGCAAATTCGCAAAAAGGCTATTGTTTACAAAGCAATTAGTCTAGCCAACAATCAAAACTAACCACTGAGGTTATCTGTAAAATATGAAGTGTGGAATGATGGAATGGAATGGAATGGAATGAAATGGAATAGAATGGAATGATGGATAGGATAGAATGATAGAGATGGAAAAACCAAACTACTGGGTGGTTTTGAAAAAATTACACCAATGAGTTCCTCATGATCTCCTTGGTTTATTTTGCATATATTAGCAATGAACTCTGCGCAACACTTCCTTTTAACAATATCAACAGCTAGTTGAAAAATATTCTACCCCTTCTCTATAAACAAATACTATTGCAAAACTTACTTTGGTCCAGCTGACATAACAGGACAAGATTCTGATGTGCAATATTCAGTAATTGTGCCATAAAGCATATTGATTTGGTTGAAGAAATCAACAGCTGCAAGAGAACGATATCAAGTGATTAGAACAAGTTGACTTCAAGATAAACATCTGCATCTTTTACTAATAAATTTGTCAAGGTGGCATGACATTGCAGCAGCGTTAAAAACATGATGCCATCTTGTTTTGAGGTAAATCTTGAAAAAATTTCTATAGCTTTCTGTAAGAAATTTGCAAAAAGTTGCATAAAAATGCTCTTACAATCTCCCTCGCGATAATGAAAGCGAAAGGATAGGTAGCAATTATCAGTCAGACTTAAACCAATGAAATAATTGTATGAAAGTGCTGTTTGTAAAAGTAAACAGAAATTCATTCCAAGAAAGCAGTCAGAAACTTGCCTTTTCGATTATATATAATTTTGTAAACAGAGCCACAAACTCCAACAGTTGTAGGTTGCTTGTAGCTTCTTTAAAGTAGACCTTCTTGTTGAATGTTCGCCTATCTAATCATGAAAGTTTTTAATTGATTTGATCAGCTTCAGAGGTCTTGAAATTGATTTATTTCAACAAATAAATGAGACACTTTCAAATCCCATGGTGATACTATGTAATAGCTTCATGAAGCTTCATTTACCCCAACTCTGATTTTGAGGGTGAATTGACAAAGTCTTGTGACATGTCGTCTGATTGAATGCAAAGAGCTCACTTACCTTGAAAACCTAAGTTAAACACAAAGAATTTTGGACGTTAATACTGTTGTTGGACACATCTGAAAATTTAACATTTGAGATTTTTTTGTCGAAAATATGAAGTCTCAATCAGACCTGGCCGTTTAAGGCGCGCGATCGCGCGCGCGCGACTCGTCACGCGCCTCGTGGTCTCGAGATGCGTGATTTATCACGCACCTAAAAAGACTTTACCTCCAAATCACGCACCTTGGCTTTTGTCTTTTAGGGAACCGGTGTACAATATTCTTTGAATCTGACATCTTATTGTGGAAAGGAAATCACTCAATTGGTTTGTTATTTGAAAGAAATACGATATTGATGCTTAATCCTTCTCTCAATTGCTTGCTATTTCCTGTCTATGATAATGACACAATATCATCATTCTAATTCGGA
>REGM01000171.1:715769-730780 GCA_004194415.1 Aurelia aurita
ATCGTCAAGACTAAAACAGTAGGCCTAAATGTTATGAAGGAGTCGAGCACAGGTCGTCCAAAGTTTTAAAAGGTTTCAATAGCAACGCATCATTTGAATAATAAGCAATATTTGAATTATTTGAATAATAATGCGCTGCTATTGAAACCTTTTAAAACTTTGGACAACCTGTGCTCGACTCCTTCATAACATTTAGGCCTACTGTTTTAGTCTTGACGATGGTCTTTGCGTTCGGAACTCATAACTCCAAGAATTTTCAACCTACAGTAAAAATCCGACTATTGACATCTAAGTTAGCCCTTGTGAACTGTGACAGTCGATACCACGAATTCCTATCGCTTTTCAATACGGCGCTACTTTCAAACAAACGTGAATACTTTTTTTTGGGACACCCGGTAGCATTCACACGATACCGGCACGATTTTCAAACGACAGAAAATGTGACGGTACCAAACTCTTTGCAACCAAATTAATGTCTTTTGTGTATATTGAGCTTCTAACTTTGTCATAAATTTCAGAAAGACACGCAGACACCATCAGGAAATATCTCCAGATTCTAGCGATTTACTTGCTTAACGAGGATGGCTCAAACAATGTTTTTCAGCTTGTGATTTTATACCCATTAAGTAATGACAGCACACATTATATCATCTTTAAAGATAATATAATCATTGACGAAACAAATGAACAAGAAATTTTAATGATTGGCTTAATAATCGAGTATTGGTAATTTTTTAAACAGGGAGCCTTTTTGGAACACAAGGTACAAAAATTTCCAGAAGGTGGAAGGGTCTTGTCGACTCGTCCAGTATGTACTCTCTTTCGGCTTTAATTTTTGTCGAGGCAAAGCATAGGAGTAAAGTAATAGACCTTTTAGCTATTCTACAAAAGAGTCTGGATAGAGCGATATTTTTATACATTTTTATACGACAGGTTCGATTGAGTGGCACATTCGAAAATTCTACAAAAAGTATCAAAATATTGTTCGATTCAAAATCTTTTTTAGAATAGCTAAAAGGTCTATTACTATAGGTATATTATCCAAAACATTTAAATTGTTATATTCGCGGACATCTTTGCGTGGAGTCTAATTTTTTTTATAATCATCAATGCACAATAGCTACAGTTAAACGGCTAAAAAAAATACGTAATTAAAACAACAACAACAACTACAGCAATTAAAATATAACAAGAAAAACAAGATAGAACTAAATGATGTAAATAATTAAAAAGATAAACAAACATGCAATGTTATTTCTGAGACTCGACTGTTGTTTTCCTTTTAATAAAATTGTCTCTTATCAACTCTAAGGTATTAGCTATTATTTCTTCTTCTTCACAAATGAAAATGAACTGGATTTGGTCTATCATAGAAAGATATTTGACTTGAGGAAATTTGCTATATATTCCGTTGAATGATTTTCTTCTGGCGAGAGACTAATGGCTACATTCTGCAAGGAAGTGAAATTCTGTTTCAATTGAGCTGTTATTGCACATTTCACATATTCAATTTTCCCTGGGGACTTTAGGAACTTTTCTCCTACCAACCTCCACAGATAACTGGTGGTCACTGAGTCGTAGTTTTGTCGTTAAGATTCGTAATGATCGGTTTGTACATTTAGCCAGGTACGCACTGTGATCCATTAGGCCCTTTTTATCTAATAAATGCCAAAAAATAAAGTTCTGAATCCCAAATAGATTTTGGGCTTCCGTCACGCAGTATGACCTAGGAGTTCTTGTGCTGCAAACATTTTCAAGATTGGTCAACAGAAAGCGGAGATATTGATTTTTAAAGTTGAGCCTAAATTAATCCTTTGTTTACATAACATGTAGAGGGATGGCACTGTTTTGAGCGCACTTTACAACTTCATTTTTCTTGGCTCAGACCTGACAGATCTTTTCCATTTTAGTCTTATTTCGATCCTCTAAATGTGTGCTTCAAGGCAACGTTAAGCATGTTCAAATATGTTTCCTTTTTGTGACCGATTTTAGACAATTGCATGAAGGTGCTTTTCTAACAAATTTCTGTCTTCAAAAATCAATTGTAAAATTCAAACCTAAATACAAAAAATGTAGGCTTCGCTATGCTCTTCAAAAAAATTCAAAAATTAGAAAAACCTTTGTAGCAAGTTTCTACCAAAGGGATCGTGCCAATTCATACCCAAACAATTTCTATGACAATATTCATTTCACGAGTTTGGAACATGATTCTGAAATTTTTTGCACATTGTGTGATGAAAAATTAAATAAAGTAAAATGGAAAGCCTTTCCTTTGTTTAAAAACGATGCAAGTTGAAAAGTTTCCCATTTCCTCCTCCTTTAAGCCTTCTAAAGTTTCAAGTGAAACATTTTTAGGGCACAAATAGTATTTCGTCGTCATTTACTCCTTAAAGAATTCGTTATTTGTAAATCGCACTAGTTTTTTGAGAAATAATGCTTTGCAAAAGGCCTCAAAGCTTCATTATCATGTGGGTTTGTTATCTAAGTGAGGTCCAGTCACATTCAGGCTTTTTATTGGATGTTTGTTAAAGTTTAGTGGTGAAAACCTCCAAAAATGAAGAAATCAAATTCAAAACTTGTGAAATGAAAATAGTGACGGAAATTTTTTGAGTACGAATTGGCACGATCCCTTTGGTAGAAACTGGCTACAAAGGTGTTTCTAATTTTTGAAATTTTTTTGAAGAGCATAGCAAAACATACATTTTACTCGTTAAAACAACTGTTATTGGGTATTGCAATGTAGCATCTTTGAATATACCAGCGATCTGTTAAAATAGAAATAATAATAATCATCATCACCATCGTTACTTCATTTTAAGTACCGGGTGTCCCAAAAGAGAGTACTCACGTTTGTTTGAACGTAGCGCCATATTGAAAAGCGATAGGAATTCGTGGTATCGACTGTCACAGTTCACAAGGGCTAACTTAGATGTCAATAGTTGGATTTTCACCGTAGGTTGAAAATTCTTGGAGTTATGAGTTCCGAAACGCGAAGACCATCGTCAAGACTAAAACAGTAGGCCTAAATGTTATGAAGGAGTCGAGCACAGGTCGTCCAAAGTTTTAAAAGGTTTCAATAGCAACGCATTATTTGAATAATAAGCAATATTTGAATTATTTGAATAATAAGCAATATTTGAATTATTTGAATAATAATGCGCTGCTATTGAAACCTTTTAAAACTTTGGACGACCTGTGCTCGACTCCTTCATAACATTTAGGCCTACTGTTTTAGTCTTGACAATGGTCTTTGCGTTCGGAACTCATAACTCCAAGAATTTTCAACCTACAGTAAAAATCCAACTATTGACATCTAAGTTAGCCCTTGTGAACTGTGACAGTCGATACCACGAATTCCTATCGCTTTTCAATACGGCGCTACGTTCAAACAAACGTGAGTACTTTTTTTTGGGACACCCGGTAGCATTCACACGATACCGGCACGATTTTCAAACGACAGAAAATGTGACAGTACCAAACTCTTTGCAACCAAATTAATATCTTTTGTGTATATTGAGCTTCTAACTTTGTCATAAGCCCTGTTCACACGATGCAAACTAACCCGGGGCGAACCCGGGCTAAGCTAACCTAGGTTAGTTTTTTGTAGTGTGAACGCAACTGGGTTCGCCCCGGGTTAAACTAACCCACCTCAGGAGGTGGGTTCGCCCCGGGTCGAACCTAGGTTGGTTGTGGCAAAGTGCAGTGTGAACGCAAACCTGGGGCGAACCTAGGTTAGTTTCGATCTTCCGCATGCGCATATTTGAAGCCCGCCATTATTCAGACAGATATCAGGTACAACACTGATGTTGTGCCTACTTCGTTGAAAATTGATTAAATCTTAACAGTTAAATACGCGAAGAATCGAGAAAAAACAGATCGAGGATCAACTTGGGGGGACGCAGAAGTTTTTTATTTATAGACATTTGCGAGGACATTTGGGCTGACGAGAAAATTCAGCAACAGTTGGACAGTTGTTCTCGAAAGAAGCCGATTTTTGAGAAAATGGCGAAGAGGCTGGAGGAATAACTTCTATCGGCCATTTTCTTAAATAGTATTTTATTATCTTGATAACTGCGCATGCGGGTATATAACTAACCTGGGTTCGCCCCAGTTTGGTGTTCACACGCATTTTGGGCATTTTTATGTGTGAACAAACTCGGGTTCAAGCAGGGTTAGTTTAACCCGGGTTCGCCCCTGGTTAGTTTGCGTCGTGTGAACAGGGCTATAAATTTCAGAAAGACACGCAGACACCATCAGGAAATATCTCCAGATTCTGGCGATTTACTTGCTTAACGAAGATAGCTCAAAATAATGTTTTTCAGCCTGTGATTTTATACCCATTAAGTAATGACAGCACACATTATATCATCTTTAAAGATAATATCCTCATTGACGAAACAAATGAAAAATAAATTTTAATGATCGGCTTAATAATCGAGTATTGGTAATTTTTTAAACAGGGGGCCTTTTTGGAACAGACAGCACAAAAATTTCCAGAAGGTGAAGGGTCTTGTCGACTCTCTTTCGGCTTTAATTTTTGTTGAGGCAAAGCATAGGAGTAAAATAATAGACCCTTTAGCTATTCTACAAAAGTCTGGATAGAGCGATATTTTTATACATTTTTATACGACAGGTTCGATTGAGTGGCACATTCGAAAATTCTACAAAAAGTATCAAAATATTGTTCGATTCAAAATCTTTTTTAGAATAGCTAAAAGGTCTATAGGTCTACTATAGGTATATTATCCAAAACATTTAAATTGTTATATTTGCGGACATCTTTGCGTGGGGTCTAATTTTTTTTTTTTATAATCATCAATGCACAATAGCTACAGTTAAACGGCTAAAAAAAATACGTAATTAAAACAACAACAACAACTACAGCAATTAAAATATAACAAGAAAAACAAGATAGAACTAAATGATGTAAATAATTAAAAAGATAAACAAACATGCAATGTTATTTCTGAGACTCGACTGTTGTTTTCCTTTTAATAAAACTTTCTCTTACCAACTCTAAGGAATTAGCTATTATTGCTTCTTCTTCACAAATGAAAATGAACTGGATTTGGTCTATCATAGAAAGATATTTGACTTGAGGAAATTTGCTATATATTCCGTTGAATGATTTTCTTCTCGCGAGAGAATTATGGCTACATTCTGCAAGGAAGTGAAATTCTGTTTAAATTGAGCTGTTATTGCACATTTCACATATTCGATTTTCCCTGGGGACTTTAGAAACTTTTCTCCTACCAACCTCCACAGATAACTGGTGGTCACTGAGTCGTAGTTTTGTCGTTAAGATTCGTAATGATCGGTTTGTACATTTAGCCAGGTACGGTTCTAGGCCGAATTTGAGTCAGACTTCAGTAGTTCAGACTCTGACTCTGTGTAATGGCCTCGGGGTAGACACGGCCTTTTGCTCCATGGGGTATCGTCCTAGTAGTATAGTAGATAGCGTAGTTAATTTGTAAGTAGTCTAGCTTGTAATCTGTATCGTAACTTTTTATTGGAATATAAAAAAAGGTATATTATGATAAACCTAGACTTATTACGTTGAGTCCTAGTAATCGCTACCACCCACCCACCCACCCTACTTGCTCATACTACCTCATACTACAAAAATAAAATTTGAAGAGTTACCAGGCACATTGAACTTCTTTGCAATGTTTTGCAAGATGACCATCTCAGCTCCAATGAATTTGAAGTCAAATGCATTGATCAAATTATGCACGACGCTGCCTTTGCCACAACCAGGACCACCTGAAAGAAAAATATTTTTTAGGGAGTGGTCATTAAGTATGTGCTATGCCGGGGCGGAGGGTATAAACAGAATCTTTATAAAAATTTCAAACCCCTCCTAACTTTTTCCTAAAATATTTCATACCCCTGCGTAATTCTAGAAAATTGTTTCATACCCCCATCTTGCCTCTAATGAAATTCGCGTTGTTACTCCAAGTCAAAATAAGGATAATCTGAACGACAGGACGATACTTGACAGCCTCGCTATCATCTTCTGTACACTGCCTCGCTATCATATAAATAACTACTTTTATTTATATATATACACTATTGCACAAATTTCTTAAAAACTGTGATTTTGATTTCATACCCTCTCAAAAATATCAATATTCATTTCGTACCCCATCTTGAAGTACCAAAAAAATCTCGTACCCCTCCTAAATACCCTCCACTCCAGGATAGCACATACTTAATGACCACTCCCTTTATCAATATTAAAACACTCATCATGATGACAAATTATCAATAAAACGACAGTCAATAAAATCGATTTAATCTATAGTCTGTCTCAAATTAGATGTCACGTGAAAATGCCCGCGAACAACAACATTTGAAGTGTTTTGCATGAGTAATTTTGCGTTTTCGCAAATCTCACGTGACATCTAGTTTGAAACAGAATTTAAACCCAAACATAGGTGTCAAATCTGTAAAAAGCTGGTGTGAATGGCTATTGCATCTTTCTTCGATATGAATGGCTTGAAAAGAACTTTAGGCACTTTACTATAATTCTACCGCTTTGCTTGATATCTTGAATATTTTCAGAATAATAGCGTTTTTCTTTTTTGCAAAGAGAAGTCCAGCGAAGTTTTGAAAAAATCAAAGCAGAATTTTCAAGAAAATATGAAGGTCTACAGTATGACGATAAGCAGAAATCTCATGCCTTCTGGTTTATGATTTAGCAATTTGATGACGTCACAACCTCAAAAATGGTCGAAACACAAAAACGCTGTAATTCTGAAAATAATCAAGATATCAAAAATCGCCAATGACCAATCATAGCAAAGAACGTGAAGTTCCTATCAAGCCATTAAATCAATAGGAAGATGCAATAACCATTAGTGCAATCTTTTTAAAGATTTGAGGCCTATGCTGGAATTATCAGCTTGATGAAGAAAATTTGTCAGCAGCAAGCCAATTATTTTTCAACATGGACATGCTGTGAAAGTGCTTAATTAAAGGTAGTTTGTCGTGGATGTGATTGGCTAGATCTTTTGATGCAACTAATAACAAAAGATCTAGTAATTGAGTATTAACCAAAGCCTTTATGCCTTCTGATCCTGCTTTCTCTCACAAATAAAGTGAATTAGATAGTTCGCATCTTCGTAAATTTCGATGCACAAATAAATTACCGAAGCTTGCCTAATTCTATTGTTTTTGATTGTCTTATTTAACCAATCAGCGCCAGAACAGTGTGCCTTTAAGGTTGCTGCATAATTGAAAAGGACCTATTCTTTGCAGGGCTACTATTGATCTCTTTGAAACAAGGACGAAAAGACTGACTGTGAAGAGCAGATTTCTAAATCTTGTTTTGCAAATTGGATTGAAACTAGCAAAAATGGATTGCTAGTAAATAATTAATTTGCCAAAAAACATACATTTTGTGTTTAACGTCCTTTTCACTGACTAGAAAGCCTCGCATTGAGATATAAGTTTTAAGTATAGCCAAATATTGTCTCAAAAATGTGAGACAAGGTTTGTCTACATTAACAACCAAAACCTTCGGTGGATAAACTTCAGCGAAGAAACTTTCGGCAGAAATTTCATAATTTGAGCGAATAACTTTTCGGCCAGAAAAATGTCGAGAATTTTGGCAGATATAAGTTTCTTGTACGAAAGATGACAGAAAGATCATACGACATTGCTTTTTCAAAACATAACAAAAAAAATTTATGAGACAAAAATAACACCGGCTAATTCTCTTAATCCAAGCATTCAAGTCAGTACGTGGGTGCCCTACACTCTCCTTCGCAGAGGCTGCCGTCCTATCCGTCCGCCGGTAATACAGCCTCTGTGAAGGAGAGTGAGTGCCCTACGTCGAATACAAGATGGACCATTTTGCAAATCCCATTTTAGTGCAGAAATCAAGAAGTTGATAATACTTACGGAGCATTTTGGGATCGGCAAAACAATAGACGATAGACAATAAACAATAGACAATAGAGGAGGGCTATCGAAAAGCGGGTGGGGGGGCTACCATACAGTACAGTGGGGAGATAAATTTTGGGTCAATACTTTTGACGAAAATTTGTCATGCCGGAAGGTTTGGTTTTAATGTATGCAGAGTACTTTGAGAGTTAAGAATGGGGTAGATAAAATGTATTTTAACCCGGTTTAGGTTGGTAAAGGTGGAGTTGTGGTTCTCAGTGGCTTGTGCTTGGATCACACAAGCTGAGCCGTGGTTTTAGGTTTTTCTTGAACTTCTCAGATGATTGCATCACTGCACCACAATACCTTCAGGGTGGATGGACATTGTAAACAACATTTTTGCAAATGTTTCTACATGGAGGAGGTACTGCACTAAGGAACTCAAGAGCAGGGTTGAATTGAATACATTAAGCGCGAGAAATCTTCGGTGAATAAATTTCGGACAAAATATTTACGAATAAATTTGTGGACGTTTTCACGGAATTTTGGCAAATTTTACGGAAATTTCGGACAACTACAAATAAAACGATCTTATTACAGTTTACTTAAATTCTTGTTTTACACGAAGAATGTTATAATTGTACAAATCATGCTTTATCTTAAGTTTTCAAAGGATTCCTGTTCAGAAAATTCCATTGAATAATCCTATTGTTGAGAATGATTGCTGAGGTGGATTTGGTCGAAAAATATAAAATTTCATTTCACTTCGTAGCTCCTTAGCACATTCTTTTTCGATGCAAAATTTTTCATGAGCAAGACATTGCGTTATTAAACTGTAAAAATGCTTTCATGTTGTCTTTCTGTATTGCAACAAATTTTGAAAAGTGGATATTTTGGATGAAAAAATTTCGTACATCAACGTTTCAAGATGTTTGAAATATCCAAAAATATTAGCGTCCAAAATGTGTAGTGTTTAATGCAAGCCATCTCCTTACATTTTATAAGAAACTGAATTAGCAACTCCACATCAGCTTTTTGAAGCTGCCTAGCTTATGACCTTGGCTAACTGCTTCAGGTTGGCACTCTCAAAGTCTATTTTGTAAAATTGTCAATAAATTGGAAAACTATGAAACGCAACGCCAGAGGAGAAAAATAAGGAATGGAAAAACGAGCCTCGATTCTAAGGTAATAAGACTTAGGACCTGATTACATGGGGCGGGCTGGCCCGGTTAAACGGGCTGGCTCGCCTAACAGGGCTGAATGATCTGAACGATTACATGGAGAATTCCAGCCCGGGCTGTGAAATACTTGGCGCCATAATCGTATAATCTGTTCATAAAGCGCATGCGTTGCAGATTTCTCAGCCCGCTTTGCCGGGCTAGCCCGGCCTTGAATCGATTTCATGAGAAGAATGTGTAACTTCCAGCCCGTTTTGCGGGGCTAGCCCGGTAGGCAGCAGACGAGATCTCGGCTAACCTGGCTAGTCCGCTTGCCATGTAATCGAAAGTCTGTCAAACACTGTAACTGCTATTGACCCCGGGATCCCGGGTGAAAACCTTCACCTCGGTTAACCGGGCTAGCCCGCTCCATGTAATCGGCCCCTTAAAAATTTATGGTAATCTCACATGAGAAACACCAGATGTGTTTAATGCACGATAGACAATGCATCAATTTTTAATAACTTTGACATTTCAGCTATTTGCATTGTAAAAGTAAATATAGACTGTATAACCTAAATATTTTATGAGATGAATTAGTAACACCTTGCAAAATTATTTTCATTATTTGTTGTCCCAGGAGTGGATAAATATTTTATGCACAGAGATCTACCGCCCGTACAGATGGATTTTAGCATGAAATTTCTCTGAATGTGGGTCGTTTTAGCCAATTTTTTCCACAAACAAACCTACAGTATAGTACAGGCCTTCCACAGATTAAAATTACAAGAATTCTCCAGAATTTTTCAGAATTCTTAAGAATTTTCAATAATTCTTCAAATTCTGATATTAAATTCTGAAGAGGTATAAAAAACTGTAAAATTCTAAATTATAAAGAACTCTTGTTTTAAATTACTTATGATTTGTCACACCTCTCGAGAATCCTTTTTAGAATGTGAGGAATTCTTGATAAGAATGAAAGACCTCAAAAATTGGGCAGTTTAAAATTAGTTTAAAATCAGACAAGTTGGTAAATTTTCACAGTTTCTCACATAACGATTGATAAAAAGCAAATTTGAGCAATTAGAGTAGTAGCTTCTCAAAAACTAGCGCCAGTCCTCCATCCAGAAGAAAGTTATTAGCTCCTTCACTTGTAGGGCATCACCAGCACTAAAGCTGAATTCACAGTTGGGATGATTTTGTGGTGCCATGTGGTGTGATAAAGTTCACTTAATCAAACTTTGTCACATTGGCAATGTGTCCCGAGCTTCATTGTTATTTGGAATGCACCAAGAACAATGCTTCAAGTGTGAATTCAGCTTAAAACATGGAGTGGGCTTATGCAAAGTGAAGTTGCGGTTTTTAGCACCAAGCGTTGGGATCGCTGCAGTAGCTAAGCACTATTTGACCCCTGGTCATGATGCTCAAGAGATGCTGGTGGGGTTTGAACCCTGTCCGCCTGACTGTCCAGTCTAAAAAGTCTACAAAGGCTACAACACTTAGTAACGAGTTAAGTTCCGAAAGAAACATATAACAAGCCATTTTAAAATCGTTATGAATAATTACCAGCCCTGAGAACGTCATTGTTCACTTGGGGCATTTATTTCGACTAAAACAAAAAAAGAACAATGGTGAAACAACTGAAAGGATAAAAAACTTACCAAATATGAACACAATCCTTGATTCATTAGCAGCAATGTTTTTGCCAATGCCCCTTCCAACTGTGATGGATGCTCTCGGCTTGAGAAAAACGTTGTTCTTTTTCTTAGGATCCAACTGATTGAGATCGTCCAGACTTTTACTTGGTGTGCAACCCATTGTTAGAAATTATTATCATTCATCTTGGCTGTTGTTATCCTGTAAAATTGTAAAATTGTCAAGATCTTGTTTCTGCTTTTAAAAAATTAGTTAAGTTTAGCAAATTTTATATTTCTGTTTGGGCTCTTGTTGTCTTGCTTTTGTAAAATATTCAATCCATCCGTCAGTTCTGCTATCAAAAAATAATTTAATGCTTTATCTTTTTATTTTTCGACCATCCTGTATGTATATATCTGATTATTTTCTTTATCTGGAATGACTTTTCTGGTGACTGTGCTTTTTGACAAGAATCAAAATTTGATTCAGCTGGAATTTAATCTTTAAAAATTTACCAACATAGACAATGATGCTGGGTACTATGGGCTGTTAATCAGTCACTGAGTTATATCTTTTCATCTGTCAACAATATGACAAATTATCCCAATGCAACCAGAATTCTTCTATTCTTTCTTAATATTATTTGCTCTTTCTTTCTATTTTCTCATTTCTTTCTTACCATTGCTACTGCTATTCTTGTTTATAAAAACCTATGAATTCACCTAGATAAAATGTTGCTCATCTTGATAGTTATTCGTAAATTTTACTGACAGAATCACGAGGGTTCTTCTCTGATCTTTCTACCTTTTATTTGGCATCTATAATTTCCATTTCACTTTTGATACTCTCTCGAACTAGCTTGAACTAAAACTTTTTCACGTTGTTACCTTTTCTTTCATATTTGAACCATGATAGCTGCTGTACGGAGGAAGTACTGCCGATATCTAGCCTGAAGTGAAGACAAATAAAATATCCGATTCAGGCACCTGTCCTTAATTTGTAGCTCTATAATAGTATTTGTTTACTCTTCTGTGAATCAACAAAATTGGCTTGGCCTTCTCGCTGTCTAGCGTGCAAATCTTAAGCAAATTTATATGCAAATTTCTTGAGGGCAAGTTTTCCTGTTGATATTTGGCTGTAATCTCAGTTTATAAAGCCCTATCGCTAATCTCTAACCCAACCAACAAAGGAATTCTTTACTTGAATGGTCAGCTTCTCATGGTCATGGCTCCAGCGTCTTGGCGACCCAGAAAGTTATCGCAGATTAATATGCAAAGTTCTTGGGTTTTATCTGACCTTTTAATATTTAGATACAATCCCAGTTTATGAAAACTCACATAGGTTTGCCTTTTGGCTCTTCTCTGCACGTGAAAACTCCTCAGTCTGGTTCTCTTGCTCGGCTCTTGGTGCAAACGAAATGGCCTACCGTCCAGCCGTAATGATCGATAACATTCTTTCCCAAGTTTATTGACAAGTCAAAAGAGCACATAAGCGCACAGCAGCAATTTTAATAAAGCGTCCGGTAGCTCAGCATGAAGCGATAATCTGCAGAAATCGTCTGAAACTTTGATAAAACATATAAAATATTAACGAAGGCGGTCGATTCCAAACCAAAGTTATCTTTTATTTCACGGCGGCATCTTTTTCATATTTATTTGATTCAATTAAATTCTGTTGTTGCGGTTGTCGTCACACCTCTAACCATTTGTTCCCAGGCCTTTCATCTTTGGCGCCAAAACTAAAAGTGTGTTGCTATGGCAATTATTGGCACAACAAGAATTTTTGAGGGATTTTCCTTTTGTTCGTATCGTATTTTGAAGAAACCAAAGAAACATACGCTTTTTTATGAGAACCTTGTTTATAAGAAACTAAAGTCTGTCTCAAATTAGATGTCACGCGAGATTTGAGGCAACTCAAAATTACTCATGCAGAACATTTCAATTGTTGTTATTCGCCCATGGGGGGGGGACTCATATATATTTAGGATAGGGGTGCCAGGGGGTGCTCAGGCTGGAGTACAAACCATCAACCCGAAAAATAATTCCTAGCATAAAAATTGACCCAAACAAATAATTTGTCTTACCCTACACACCCAAAAAAGTAACAATTTTTTTAATTTCGTTTGTAAATCATGCTTTTCTATATTTTTTTAACTGTTCTCATATTTGAGACCCAAGAAAATAATCCAGAATTTCATCAACCCAAAAAAATAACTGTTCAATTGACTGACCCAAAAAAATAACTTTTGGCCCAATTTTAAACCCAAAAAAGTAACCTGAGCATCCCTATCCTAAATATAACATAGGCGTAGGAGCCAGGGGGCTAGGGGGCGGCAGCCCCCCCAACGTTGGAAAAATTTACCAAAATCAGCCTTTTTCGGGCAAAAATCAACCCTAAGTCGGGCAAAAAATTTGATAAACAATAGAAATTTTATCGGGCAGCCCCCCAGATTTTATCTTCCCCTACGCCCGTGAATATATATGAGTACCTCCCTGGGGTTATTCGCAGGCATTTTCACGTGACATCTAATTGAGACGGACTATATTACTAGGAAAGCCGAGAATTTAAGAAACTCTAGTACTAAGTTCGGAAAGAGCTAAGGAAGTTTTGAAAGCAAAATTGAAGGATATTATAGTAAAAATGTCGTTGAACCCTTTCTCTTGACAACATTAACTCTCGTTTTAACTTGTGAACGTAATAAAATACTTTTTCTTCCCACCTGATGCTTTAAATGTCAAGAAACATATCACCAGCAGTGTTAGAAACTACATGATAATTCATGCAATTAGGTAGAAAAATAAGAAACAAATTAAGAAATTTTTTGTACTAAAATGCAAAAATGTTCATGTTAAATTAAGAAATTTTTAGTACTATGGCCTGATCCAAGTTTCTTTTTAAAAAATGTGTAGCCGATTTTGCTTCTATGCAAATATCCCATTTCCATACAAATACGTGTAAAATCTAGATTACCACATTTTTTAGGCATGCGCACAGGCTCGTAAAATCTGGACAAAACTGAGCATCGACAGCTTATAAAAATTTGACGGGAAAAGATTCAACTCCCAGTAATAACCAGGATTACGACCCCCACCTCAAAAGCTAATAATAATAATAATAATAATAGCAACCAATTCTCCATTCCGGAGCAGTTACAAGCTACAAAACGTGGGTATTGCACCAGTAACACAGGTTTTTTTGGGTGTTTTTCTTTTTCCTATTTATGATAAAAACCTCTCAACCATTTTAAAAATCTTTCCGAGTTTTGTTGGGTCACTTTTCAGTAAGTCATTTGTGTTCAAAGATCTTTCTTTAAAGTTTTGGCACTGAAATAAGTGTTCAATGGTTTCTTCTTGAGCTCCACACCTTCTGCATAAGGCATTTTCATGTTTTCCCTTATAGTTAGCTTTTAAGTCAGTCATGTTTAGTTTCAAAGACAATAGGTTTGCTGCATGTTTATGATTAATGTATTCTTTTTTCCCAAAGCAATTATTTTTTATAATCTTAATTTTGTTTTGTTACATTCCTTCATATCTTTTTGTATTATCGAAGTTATTCTATTTACTATCATATTTTTCCATTCTTTGCTTGTCAGCTTGCCTATTTGTTCCTCTGAGATATCTATGTTTAGTTCTTTTAAGTCATTTTTTGTTTCTGAGTCCCAGCATTTATCTAGATTTAGACGTTTTTGCTCCTCATAAACCTTTTTCGTTAGTCGACTGTCTTTCATTTTTATCAACTTTCTAAGGTATACAAGTCTTTTCATTTTTATCCTGTAAGTAATTGGCATAAGACCACATTCATATGTTATACCTTCATATGGTGTTGTACTTGGAATGGAATTAGTTTTTGTTACTGCATCTTTTTGTATTTTCTCTAGTATTTTTAATTGTTGTTTTGACACATTTGTCCATGTTTCACATCCATATAGTATTTTGGGAATTAGTATAGACTCAATAAGTTTTATACTGATCTCCATTTTTTGTTTTTTGAAAGTTGGTTGATCAACCAAAAATTTTATTTCATTAATTATACCTATTGCAGCTTTCTTTTTATTTGAAATGTTATCATCTAATGTTCCTTTATTATTTTTCATGTCTCCAAGATATTTGTAGCTTTCTACCTCCTTTACTGTGCAGTTGTTTAATTTCAGTTCATTTGATTGGTTACCTCTTTTGAGCTTACTGAATTTCATTGTCAAACATTTACTTTTATTCATGTTAAAATTAAGTAAGTTTTGTTTCTGGTATATTTCAAGAATATTTAACATTTCTTGCATTTTGTTTGTTGAAATTGAAGCAAGCATGATATCATCTTGGTAAAGTAACGGGGGTA
>REGM01000172.1:0-57089 GCA_004194415.1 Aurelia aurita
AATCGTTCACAATGGGGTGGGAGTGGTTCTCCCCTGCCAGCCTGTTGTGCTAGAATTCTTGTAGACCCATTCAATTAGTTTTAAAATTATACCTTTTCTCACTCATTAACTGAATTGTGCTCCTGGAAATTTTCAAGCACTTTTTATCATATCCAGCACATGAAGAAAATTTCATTTCCTATTCATACCACTTTCTTCCAAACGAAAACAAACAAACAACCATTAGAAAATCAACAAGTTTGGAAATATCTGAAATCTCTATTTTCTCTTTCCTATTCAATTTAGGATAAATGAAATTTTAAAATTTTGTTATTGCAAACGTAGTGAGTGCATGCTTTTTAGTTGAACTCCAACACAGCAACGATATTTCGTGCTGGTATCTTCTATAGAAGGAAAGTAGGAACGATCTCAAACGCAAGTTGTCTAAATGCATTATGGTTTGAGGTCAAATCAGAAGAAAATAGTATTGGGTGGCATCAGATATTCAAATAAAGTGAATGTTTACAGGATTTGTTTTGTATTCCATTAAAACATTTACGAGACATATTACGGATTACACTACTTACAATCTACATTACAATACTACAAGGACGATACCATGGGAAGCAGAAGACAGGAGGACAACCCCATGGCCATTGCATGAAAAAACGAAAAACAAATAAGAACAACAATTCTAAATACAAATACACGTAGTTACTATCAGTGGCGGACACTAGGGGGGCGAGGGGGTGCGGTCGCCCCCCATGTTGGGTGGAACAAATACCTTTTGTTTGAAAACAATAGAGATACACAATGCCTTTCACCTGAAACAATAGCTTCGCCCCCCAATATTTGGCAAAGTGTCCTGTCCGCCACTGGTTACTATGAACGATTAAATGCCTTTGTCTGTTCCACATTTGATGTCAGGTCAAATTGGTGATAATGAAAAGTCGCTGATTGAAAACACCCCTCAGCTTTTTTACTTGTATATATTTCCGCCTGCCATCTAATATGCAACAGACTTTACAAACGATAAAGAAAATTTACGAAGGGAATTGTGGAGGCCTGTGCCTCCGGCCCCCTCCCTCAGAAGAAAACCTGCGTCCACGGGGTAAAAATGCATGCGTTTTTCTTTCTTCTTTCGCTACCTCCACCGCAGAAGTATGTACATTTGTCCTCCGCAGAAGCATATAAGCTCACCTGCGCCGTCTACTGTCTACAAATCTACATGCCCATTTTGTCTACATGCCCATTTTGTCTAATGCCCATGGTACAATGATACGTGCTGGTGTATCTCCTCGTTGGCGCAATTTTTCCAGATTTCCACCTCTCAGATACTTTTAGTGAGCTATTAGAGAAGGACCGTGCAGTTACTATCCATAAAAAGAACTTGCATATACTTATGATTGAGATGTACAAAACTAGAAATGACCTGAACTCTTCATTCATACAGGAAATCTTCTGTGAAAATGAAAGTCATTACAATTTGCGTAACAATAACGAATTTATTCAACCAAGGGTGAGATCTGTCAACAATGGGACAGAAAGCCTCAAATTTAAGGGTCCGCAACCGTGGCAAATGTTACCACAACCAATACGAAAATCAGAATCCCTTTCTCACTTTAAAGCAAAAATAAATGATTGGTACGGAGAAAACTGTCCATGCAAGTTGTGTCGCATTTTTATTCCGAACTTGGGCTATTTATAAGAAATGTTTTTAGATATCTGTTTTTATATTGTATACTTGGATGACTTGTAAATATTTTATCCATCTTTTTTTATCTGATATTTGTATGTCTATTTTCAAAGTTGGAATTAATTAGCTAACTACTTTTAGCTATCGTGTATTTTAATCCAACGAAGAAGAAATTTATAATGATAATAAAAATCTGTTGAAGTTACTTTCGATTGACACACCATGTAGAAGAAAATTTTCGAGCAAAATTATGCCGTCGAATTTTCGTATCATAATCTACAAAACATGGGCAGATTTCGTAACAATAGCACCCGCTGCTCCCTATCAACAGCCCCATTTCAAAGCGATTAGCGCTCGACGACAGAGGGAATTCTGTCAAGCAACAAATCAAAACAAATAAACCCGCAAAAGTTGCCCTGATACCAGTATGGCAAACTATCGCGTTGTGCAAGCAAATGCATTTGTCTCGCGGATTTTGCCAATCCAATTTAGAAGCTAATCAGTAGACCTTTTAATTCTCTTTTGTAAAGGGTGTAAATAAAACATTTAGTGCTCTGCTTCTGAATTAGATAGATAATATATATTCGTGAAGGCATATGTTTAGATGTATCCATCTTCTTCAATAGCGCTCTAAAATGAAAATAAAATGAAAATGAAATGATATCAATTTCCACCTTCTTTCTTTCAATATATATATTCGTGATTTCACTTAAAAAACCCTCTTCGCTTGCACAACGCGATAGTTTGCCATACTGGTTTCTTAGCAACTTTTGCGGCTTCGTTTGTTTTGATTTGTTGCTTGAGAAAATTCCCTTTGTCTTCGAGCGCTAATCGCTTTGAAATGGGGGTGTTGATCGGGAGCCGCTGGTGCCATTGTTACGAAGTCTGCCCTTCTTAATCTACAAGGTACAGAACCATGAACTAACCTCGAAGATTCAGCTCTCCGACGTTACAAAGCGATTTGTCTTTCTGAAGAATAGATGTCACACCTTCAGCGCAGTGGACCATGATTCGATTTGTCTTTCTGAAGAATAGATGTCACACCTTCAGCGCAGCGGACCATGATGTTTTGCCCTCACTATTTATTTTGGTTTGACTGAGTGCACCCAGAGGTGTGAAATCTATTTAATTGGAAATGCAAACCGTTTTGCGATGTTGGAGAGCTAAATCTTTTGTTTTGCAAAATTCACCCTTGCTAAATGAAATGAGACTTCCTAAAACAAAAATCTTTTCGGGGGATTTTTCTTGAAAAAGGATAGATATTAACCAAAAGCATACCCGATTTTTAAGGAGTGCAATGCCTCTATTCCCAGCAGTTGTGAAATGACCCCGAATATGTCACTATAGAGAATTCTCCACCCTTTCTAGGGGTGTGTTTGATTGGTACCAATTCTGAAAACGGTAGACTTGGCAAACTCGAAATTTGTGTTTGATTGACTCCGAAATTCTCAAAACGGTTTGAAAGGCCTTCTGAACCTTCTCCTCCAAAAGGCAGAAGGTTTGCCAGACTTTGGAGAGATCCTCGTTTTCATTAGCGAATCGCAATGGTGAATCCAAAACCTGCAGTTTTAAAGATTTTTGTGTTTGATTGGGAAATATATTTCCGTCTCTGCAGAGTCTACTGTTTTCAGAATTTGGTAGGTTTGGAATTACCAATCAAACACATCCTAAGTATGCTCTAATTTTGTCAACAGGGAAATCATTTGCTTGGAATAAAAGAGCTCCCAAAACCACTGAATGCAGTTTCAGGGGATATTCGAGATCAATGGGCATATATGGCACATCTGACTGCTGCCAGGTACCCATATGAGACATTGGTATCGCCATTTGCACGTGGAAGCATCATCGGCAGCCGTGATGGGTATGTGGTCAATCATATGCATCATCTTTGGTCTTCATCTCACATTAATCGGATCAGCAATATTCCATTTTTTTATCGTCGAGGTCATTTACGTAAAACAAGAAGAGGGGGGTCCTAGATAGGATCCTTGGGGTACACCAACATCAACTTCTCCTATATCAGAAGCAATGTCACCCACTCTACAGTACTGTTTTCTGTTGGAAAGATAGGTCGTCTGTAAAGTTTCCATCTGATAACACAAAGAATACTACTTTCTTACGAGTGAGCTTCATTTATCTACTCCATGATTCAGTCTCGTGCTTCGAACATAGCATTAACAAAAGCGCATGCGCAACATAACATAGCATATAAACGAGGCTAATAACGTCACACGTCTCTCCTCTTTAAAGGTCTTCCGTAAATTTTTCAACGTGGCACATATTTTTGTGTTTACTTTTCAGCTCCTCCCAGATTTATGATATGTTTCCAAATCTTTCTCATCCAAATGTATACCTTAACACCTCGCGTAACCCTGTGAACCATGCTTGTAAGAATTTTGTAATTTTTGTCAATATTCTATGCTTTTTGGATTTCTCTTTGAAATGCTTCCAATTATTGTCAGGTAATATTTCACAAGGGATCTGGATTTTTAGTATGATTTCAAGCTTCTCGCGGATTTTTGAGTCCTGGAAACAAAACTCTTCCCTCCCCATCAAGAGACCTGAGGCTTGCCCCCTCCCCTTCATTACCTATCTTGTGGCAGAAAAAGTAAATGCGAACGGGTCCGAGTCGAGTACGCAAAATGCAGCTTGTTGGGCGATACTCAGACCACGTTTACACTGTACCGGTACAGTTTTTATCCTCTACAAAGTTGTTAAGGCCCAAGAGCTCCAGAAAAACTTATTCTTTAGACAGAAGGACCAAAAGTGTTACGGATTAGCAGGGACAGTGTAAGCGGGAGGCTGATCCGTTACACTTTTGTTACGGATACAAAGCTGTACCAGTACAGTGTAAACGGAGTCTTAGTGAATAGGTTGTCCTGTTAATGAATTCATCGTCAATATATATAGTGTTTTATTTGCTTTAGGTACAGTGCGTTCGACTTCTCCATTCTATCTGGTGCGAGACGAAAGAATGCTACGCGGGAAACAACAAGCCCATTGAAAGCATGGTTACATGAACACCGTAAAAACCCGTATCCAACGAAAGGAGAGAAAATCATGTTGGCTATCCTTACGAAGATGACTCTCACGCAGGTATACTAAATTCTTAATATCCATTTTAGTTCTCCTGACTGGGCCATATTGAAGGAAGAAGTATTTTTCATTTTCATTTTTAAATATTTATACAGGTAACAAATTTCAGTGTTATAAACTGCCTTACAAATTGACCTGTTTAAAAGAAAAAAAGAAAGCCTAAATTAAAGAAAATTACATTTTATATACAATACTTGGTCTTATACAATATACTGTTGGAATCGAGCATAATAAAAGTAAATGGAAAATAAAATGTACCTCTCATATTGATTTTTTAAAGGTAGCCAGGGATGGTGCCAATTTGCTTTCTCTACTTAATTCATTCCATAATTTTGCTCCACGATAAGAAAAAGCTTTTTGACCTGTATATGTTCTTAAAAAGGGTATCTGCAAATTTGTTTCGGTAGAGCGAAGATTGCGATCACTACCCTCAGAGCATTTCGTAAACAGCTCTCCCAAATATTGAGGAGCAAGTGAATTTAATGATTTATAGGTCAGCGACGCTGTTTCTTTTCTGATGAGNTAAGAAACAAGTAAATATGTGTGTTTTTGCGTTGTCAATGTTTTTGCGTTGTCAATGGATTCTTACTGGATTCTTCTGAGTAGCCTAAGTTGTAAGTAGAACGAGAATAACAAGCAAGATATAAGGATGTAAGATGAAGAAATCGCATGACGACGAAGCAAAGGAATCTGAGCCAACCGAAGTTTCTAAAGTAAGTATAACCGAGATCTAAATGCTTTCTCGTTTCAATTCATTCGTTCATATTTTAGAGTAGAAGCTAAATAATCGGCAGCCACCATCAAGTGAGTGCTAAGACCGTTAGTTTTTCGTATAATAGATAGCCTTCGAATTTGGTTGCGTTTTGTCTCTCAGAAGAAACTCGTTTATAAGAAACTAATACTAAATTAGACCTAGCCAAAAAGTTACGAAAATGCTTGAAAATGTGGTACTTTGTTTGAGAAGCACCAAGAAACTTTTGAAAATTAAATATGATGCTTGTTATGAAATAATTTAAAACAACACTCGTTGGTTATATCTTGATGAGAAATGGATGGTTCAAGCCTTCTCTGACTTCTGTTCTTTTTATCAAAGGTTGACTGTGCACGTCAAAATCCAGTTCAAACGGTGGATCAAGAATGGCTTAAGTTAATTTTACCTCGATCTGGAAAACGCCACTTCTTGTTCTTGTAAATACAGTCTTCTTCGACATTTTGTTTCTTTGTGTTCTGCTAGCGAATCGCTCTACGCTACTTGCACCTCGAGTTTCAAAGCGTCGAATAAGCAAACCGCCGCAAATCTTAAGACCACTAAATGTCGTTGAAAACAGGTAGGAATAAAGAATTTTGCTCTTCGTGACCGTGACTTAAAAACTAATAATTAGGATTGTTCAATGACATAAAACTAGTTAGGATTGTCAAGTTAGAATAATAAATTTAGATAACTGCTGTAAGAATTGCTTTGAAGTCTTTTCTATGTAACAAAAAGTATCCCAGATCTCAGTAATCTAGAAGGGTCAGATGACATCTCTAGTAAATGTGATGTATCAATATGACGGCAACATCAAAAGGGAAAAAGCCTTTTAAATAGGTCAAAATTTTGCTAAAGTAACAAGCTACTATACTACTCCATTATTTAAAGCTGTGCATATTTTCATCTTATAACAGTGTCACAACTTGATTTTAAAAATGTTCGATCTCCTAGAAAATGGTACCTCTAAGCACTTATACTTTGTCAAAAAATATTCTGCCATGCAATTTGGTTTGAGACTTTCCTTTGCCTCTGACTTCATTAGAAAAATATCAAATCTAAAATACATTTGAAGAATGTTATATTTCTAAAATAGGGGGAACATTTAGAATGTTCTCCTTCAACAAATGTTAAAAACAACTACAAATTAATAAAGCAACACACGTCCTTTGACGGATAAACAACTCGGAACTTCGTTCCAAAGCAACATGAAACGAACGACTTTAAACATAGTCATCTTCAGTGGGTTACCTAGAAAGCAAATAAAGCGTCTTTGAAATAATACACAAATTGTCATTTTTTGAAAATGTTTGAATGGTAGGATGGCGTAGAGCAAAATGGGTCAGATTGGAGGCAAATTGGGTGGTTTGTTATTTTGCTTCTAAAATTGAGGATGAGTGTCACTGGGTGGAGATTTGAAGCTTTGTCTATGAAAATTGTCTTTGTTCATGAACGAAGGTAATTTTCTTCAACTAAAGTATCAATGAATTCGTCAATGACTCATTTTGCATCAGCCTGCCCCATTTTGCCCCACCCTAGCCCATCAGACAAAAATAGCCTAAAATCAGTTGGTTGGTATAGATCAAATAAAATGAGATTAGTTCATTTAAAGTCCTTTCACATATGGAAAATATATAGCCTGCGTGTAGACTATACTTTTCAACTGCGAAGGAGTGCCAATCGTTGGCACTACTTCGCAGTGGAAAAGTATAGCCTCCATGCAGGCTATGGAAAATACCGATTTGATGTAAAAACAAAGAAATTTAAAAACTGCATTGCTTGTAGCATTTAGTCGATTGTTGGACCTTTGTAACTTCTGATCATTCTCTTATGTTTATAACTAAGACCATCCCCTTAACTAATTCCAAAGAATACAGGTGTCAAAATCTAAAGTTAGACTTTGGGAAATGTGAATATCATCCCTTCAAAATCCTTTTAAAGGGTCCTTTGATCAACTGAAGCTACTAACACTAATAGAATGCTGAGTACGATAACGGTGAAATTCTCCAGAAAAAACATACCGACACCTTATCCAAAAACAAATTCAAAAACGAAAGCCACGTTTAAGTAAAAAATAATTCCAACATCTACGACAAAAATACTAACCTTATTGCATGTCAGCAAATGTCGTGTATATTATACCAGCACAGAAAATATTGTTTCTACGATCGATTCTTTCTTTCTTCCTTTCTTTCTTTCCTACTTTCTCACTTTCCTTCTTCCTTTCCTTCTTCCTTTCTTTCTTTCGCTCTCGTCTTCCGTTTCTTCTTGTCAATAAGGTTTTGTATATTTTAGAACAGAAGTATTTTTTCCTTTAACGTATGACTTATTAATGAGTTTTTAAAATATGTAAGCCATACCTTTGAAGAAGGGGTACTTGGTACTAGCTCGTCAGCCCTCGTGGGTTTCTCTAGAGAACTCACGTTCTCCCCTGGAGTATGCAAGTATCCTGAACTATTTCAATAATTAGATCTGTCATAGTAAGCAGAAAGAAAGAATTGTTTGTTCAAATTGAAACTTGAGACTTATTCATTTTACCCATTGTAGGTGTTGCAGCGAATAAAGTTGCTGATCCTTTGTTTTGGCGACGCCGAAGCCGCCGCCGTATTGTCTACCGTCGCCGTTGCTACTACGCTCGCCGCCGATACTGGGCTCGCCGCCGATACTATGCTCGCCGCCGATACTATGCTCGCTGCTATCGTAGGCCTAGTAGATGGTACATACGAAGAAGAGGTTAACTTCCCAAGGCACAAACATTGCTGAAGACATTCGTAGATCACTCGTAGAGCTGTAAAGGGTGTTTAAAAATTGTTCGAAAGTTTGTTTAAGTATTCGACTCTAATCTTGGAAACCCGTTGTAGCTTTTACAGTATTGACAAATTCAAGTCTGTGTTAAAAGCCCACAACAACATGACGGTCGAGGTAGAAGAAGGCTATCCATTGTCATTATCCTAACAATTTTCAGAGCACACCATTTGATTACATGATTTTGAATACTTAGACAAACATAGAACAATTTATTGGGACACCCTGTAGAGTTTTAGTAGTAGATACTGATTCTTATTTTACGCTGATAACTGCATGCAAAACGTCATCTGACTGACTTTTTCTTTGGTCTTTCTTTATTTTAGACTGCATTCACACGAAAACGGCACATTTTTTGCCAGTAGTTTTTAAAAACGTTAGATTTTGTAAAAGGGACTCTGACCAGCACATTTGGAAAATGGAATCATGCGAACACTGAAAACGATGACAACAGAAAGAACATGGGAGAAATTTGCATTGTACATGCGCAGAAAAGCCACAGGGATCCAAGGCACCTGAGCCATATTGTTAAAAATTCTTGATGTGGCGGTGATGCGGCAAAGAAAAGAAACGAGGTCCTCTTTCCACGCAAAGATTTGCGTTGGCCAAGTTGTCTTTTTGGTCATGTCGTTCAAGCATTTGAAGTTTGGAGCTATCAATATAATATTGATCCTATTTTAACCGGGAAGAGGGGGAAAGTTCGCCTCCCCTTGCCAAACCTCTTTAACACCTCTTAAACGATGATAGGATGATAGCTATTGCGCTGAAACTACTTCACTTTTATGCAAATTTAATTGACAACCAAAAAAATAAAATTTCAATGCCTAATTGTTTAACCACGTGACCAGCAGATGCCGTTATTTGGAGACAGGTTACAAAGAATATCAATAAAATGGCACTGATTTCTTTAATCGTCTTCCAATTTCTGCAAAATATATACCATTCGATGAGTAATTTCAGTTGATATCTAATTTATCTATATTTTCTGACATCAGCAATTTTTAAATTGTATGACGTCATGAATCTTTATGATGTCATATTTCGAATTGCATTGAATCTGATTGTCTTTAATTAATTAGTTATATTGCTGGGATAGTTTACCCCATGCCTAAGTAAATAGTCCGTCCTTGTGTATTCATAGTTATTGGTGTCTTGTTATTCATTTATTCGGTTACAGTTCTCCATAAGTAAAGTCGCCAAATAAGAAGTCTCTCTTGCAGCAATCTTAATCTTACAGTCTCCAAATTGCGATTGATTCTGCGATTTAGCAGTTTTTTGATAGGCAATATCACACAAACTCTTCACCTTTTTCTCAAAAATGAAAGCGTTATTTTGAAGATAAATCTTTGTACTTCACAGAGGAAGAAACCAAACATTCATATCTTTTACGATTGCTCAGATATAAGTGGATTTTTAACGGTCACTTTTTCGTGGCTTGGGTGAAGCCACAAAACAAACTACAGAAGACAATCGACACGTGCCTAAAACAACGGTGTTTACAGATTTGTTTACGCTTTGGCGACGGAGCCCCTTTAAAGACCCATTGCTAACCATGATCCTTTGTGGCGCCAAAGTCGACTTTCGTATTATCTGAAAGGCGTTCCTGGCCTAGGTTCTCTTTGTCTTGCTTTTCATTCTGCGCGCAAAGGATCATGGTTAGCAATGAGTCTTTAAGGCAACAATCTACTTAGGAACCACCCCACAAATACTCATAAAACTACATGAAACTGCAAAGGCAATCAAGCAGGTATTTGGATAGTTTTTGCTAATTTCATCCAGTTATATAGTGCAAATATACCATTTTGTGCTAATAACTTGATTTAGACAAAATTTTCATTGCTTTTGGTTGCCTAGCAAGCAGTCACGTGACAACAAACTAATTAATGCTATTTTTAGATTCTCTTTTGTTCAATTATGATTTATTGTCAATAGGTTTTAACATTATGGTTTTTATTGTAATCAGGCTTAGATTAGCTTACTTTTGTATCTTGTAATTAATGTTTTTATTGAAGGGCCCCTTGAAAAACAGCTTCTGCTGAAGAGCAACCCTCTTTAAATAAATAAAATCAAATGCAAGTCTCATTATCATAGCTATTATAGTTGCGGAGATAATTAGAGAGTGGGTAAAACCCCCCCTCTCTGGTAGAAAATCGATAAAAATTTACCCGGTTAAAATATGGTTAAGGTAATATTAAAAGGAATGTAGACGTTTTAAGAAGAGAACAACTTTTGCTAACAAACTGCTATGAGTACTACTCCATTATTGAAACGCTGAGTCATATTCATGTTAGAGGAGTGTCAACTTGATAGTAAAAATGTTCGATCTCCCAGAAAATAGTACTTTAAGATCTTATGCTTTTTCAAAAAATCTTCTCCCTTGTATTTAAGTTTAAAACTTTCTCTGCCTCCGACTTTATTAGAAAAATTATATAATCTAAAATACATTTGAAGAATGTTATATTTCTAAAATAGGGGGAACATGTTCTCCTTCAACAAATGTTAGAAACAACTGCAAATTAAAAAAACAACACATGTCCTTTGACGGATACACAACTAGGAACTTCGTTCCAAAGCAACATGAAACAAACAACTTTAAACATAGTCATCTTCAGTGGGTTACCTAGAAAGCAAATAAAGCGTCTTTGAAATAATACACAAATTGTCACTTTTTGAAAATGTTTGAATGGTAGGATGGCGTAGAGCAAAATGGGTCAGATTGAAGGCAAATTGGGTGATTTGTTGTTTTGCTTCTAAAATTGAGGATGAGTGTCACTGGGTGGAGATTTGAAGCTTTGTCTATGAAAATTGTCTTTGTTCATGAACGAAGGTAATTTTCTTCAACTAAAGTATCAATGAATTCGTCAATGACCCATTTTGCATCAGCCTGCCCCATTTTGCCCCACCCTAGCCCATCAGAAAAAAATAGCCTAAAATCAGTTGGTATGGTATAGATCAAATAAAATGAGATTAGTTGATTTAAAGTCCTCTCACATATGGAAAATATAGCCTGCGTGTAGACTATACTTTTCAACTGCGAAGGAGTGCCAATCGTTGGCACTACTTCGCAGTGGAAAAGTATAGCCTCCATGCAGGCTATGGAAAATACCGATTTGATGTAAAAACAAAGAAATTTAAAAACTGCATTGCTTGTAGCATTTAGTCGATTGTTGGACCTTTGTAACTTCTGATCATTCTCTTATGTTTATAACTAAGACCATCCCCTTAACTAATTCCAAAGAATACAGGTGTCAAAATCTAAAGTTAGACTTTGGGAAATGTGAATATCATCCCTTCAAAATCCTTTTACAGCTCAAGATTCTAGCAGATAACCCTTTTAATAGGGACGAATAGTTTATTCTTGATACTAACCCTTTTGTTAAGTGTTTACTGTCGCACATCCTTGTATCCTCGTCTTCGCCTGTAACTTCGCCTGCGAATAAACCTAAAGCGAATTTCCTTGCAGCTTGCATCTTTTTTAAAGTCTATACGACGACGAGTTACACAGCCACCCAACCATCTGCGTCTACTGCATGGCCATCCAGGGCGAGCATCAGCCTTTCCATTCGATTTTGGGTCTTCCAAATCCTCGAGATCATCTAAAACGATAAAAATTTGAAATTAGCCTATTTATTGTTGCTTAGCTACTGACATGGATACATGCATTGTTTATAAGAAATCTAGAATTTGACCCAGTGCTGAAAGTTTCTTAAAATTTTCATAATCTAATACTAAAAGTTTCATTAAAGTTTCTTANGTTTATAAGAAATCTAGAATTTGACCCAGTGCTGAAAGTTTCTTAAAATTTTCATAATCTAATACTAAAAGTTTCATTAAAGTTTCTTAAAATTTTCATAATCTAATACTAAAAGTTTCATTAAAGTTTCTTGGAAATTTCCTCAAGTTCTCGTTGTTTACATCAGTGTATGTTTCCTTTCTTTTTCCTCCTCCCCAGTTACCAAAAAGTCTGCACGCAGGCTATGTATGTTTATCTTATGCCGTTGTGACCATCTTACAGCGAATGTTATCGAAGTATTACAGTATTGCAAAAGTCCAGGCGTATTCATCGTAGAGTTTACGAATCTGCTTTTACAAATCTGTTTCAATCCACTAGCAGCAAGATTAACAGAGCAAGCTTAGTTAATATGACACTTTTGCTCTGATTGGAAAAACGTGAAAATTGCATTGAACAGAGAGATTATAGTGGACAAATTGGCCTTTTTTGTTATACGCTGTTCACAATATAAAACATTTGATAACAACGGTGAGACGGAAGAAATGTATCAATCTCGTAATGTGTTTGTGAATAGTGTCTGACGAACAGGACATCAGTATCAACTATTAAGGTCGAGAAAAACGGACAAAATGTATTTACCATCAATTTCAACTTCAGCTTTGTCACGATGTGCTTCTATACTCTCAATCATTTGTGGTAAAGCATCATTTTCGAAAGCATCTTTGATTTCCTCAGGTACATCTGTGAAAAGAAAATTAGCATAAAAAACTTTAGAAAATTAGCATAATCAATCTTAAATCTCGCTAAATGATTTCTCAGCTTAGATGAAGGATAGTACGGGAAATTTATGTGGAAATTTGGTCATTTGTTAAAAATCTACATGGCCTTTCTCGAAGTGCACAATTTCTGTACTCTCCAATGCTAAATGGAAGGGGTAGTCGTAATAATCAGGGAGGGGGGTGAAATTTTTTTGAAAACTTAGGCACCTTTACACAGCACCGGCACTGGCAGGCACCGGCAAAGTTTTAATGTAGTACAAAGTTGTTACCATTCAAGAGCGTTTGCACTGCTCTGAAACAAATTATTCTACACATGTATTTTTTTCATAAGAAACCGCTTATAAGAAACTCAACTCTCGCATCGCCAAAAATTCAAGAAACTCCAGTACTGGGAAAATATAACTTAAGAAACTATTTATTTAATAAACGCATTTCTTAGCATATTTTTACTTTATTTTCGCTTGTTTTCTTTATCATATTACTCAGAAGGTAAAGACTAAACAGTAAGTAATGTCTTAACTTTGGAAAGGATTTAAAAACTTTTGTTCGAAATATTCACAAGAGCGCTGCAGTAAATATGAAGATTGTTATGGAACCTTTAAGAAACTCGTAAGAAACTCTGAGTACTGAAAATCTGATAATTTTAAGAGCTTTTCAGTACTGGCTACAATTCTTAGTTTCTTATAAGAAAAATACGTGCATATGAAGAAACAATAAGCATAACATTGCAGTCCCACAAAAGTCATTGCTTGAATCTTTGCAAGACTATAGCCTTTCATACGTGATTTTTACGTCGCTTAAGTAGCGAGATTTCTTTTCGGATAGAAAGATACAATTTGTATAAAACAGTTCTTACCGATTCCATATCCACGAGCTAGGGTAAGGGCAAAAATAGCAGCCAACAGAAGTATTTTCGAATTCATCTTGGTGGAATTTCTGGAGAAAGAGAGCTGTAAATGGAATGAAAATTATGAATAACTTGAAAACTTGCAACCAGGGTACAGCCATTGTAACATTCAGCCGAAAAGCTTCGCAGTACCGAATCACACCTAGGGTCGATTCGGGCATTTCGAAACATCGGGCTTTTCGTAATACTTTGTAAACTTTGTAAAGAATTTCCGTTTCGAAAAGCCCGTGCTTCGAAAAGTAAAAGTGCTTCGAAAAGCCAGTGTTTCGAAAAGCCCGAATCGAGCAGGACTTTGAATTGAAATGGTTTCAAACATCTAAGAGATATAACTTGCTTCAATTTCGAATAAAAACCGAAAGGATTCTAGTCAAACTTGAAGCAGTCAGAACTGTTTAATGAAAATTGTTAGCTATTTCTGGAAAATTCCGTAGTAAAATAATCTCGAAACTTGGCTCGGAGCACAAGATCAACAGAATTCTTCCGGCGTCTTGAGCATAGAAGGCTCCTTTGAATCATTTCAGAATATCAAGAAGCAATTGCCCTAACATCATATACAGAAATCTATGAACATGTCCAGGTAAAGTCGCAAAAAATCTCAATCTTAGAGCTTTGTATTTTATGTTTCGTATTACATTCTTTCAAGGAGGGTTGTCCTTCAGCAGAATCTGTTTTATGGGGGCCTTTCTTTCAAGCTTCAAATTAGGAATGAACTTACGTTTCAAATAGATCTGTAGATAGGCTTGAGCTTCTGCTGGAAATGCTTCTGGACGGCTTGCTGGTTGCACGACGGCAATTGACAGTGCATGAGCCTCGAAGTCCAAATTTATAGAACCAAAATTCCTTGATTTTGATTTCACCTTGCTTGATAAATCTCTAATAAATGAATGGACATGCCATGCCCAGCATACTATATGCCACAGATAAAAGAAATTGACATTATAGCGAAATGTAAATTAAGCCTGGTTCACACTAGGTCGTTGAAGTCGTTGGAGTCGTTGAGGTCGCTGGAACAAACATCCCAAAAGACTGAATATGAACGGCGAAAATAAACTCCCCAATGCAATGTCCCTGATGACACCAACGACTGAGTTTTTGCCTTTCAGCCTGGTTCACACTAGGTCGTTGTCGTTGAAGTTGCTGGAGTGACGGGAGTGGCTGGAGTGGCTGGGGTAGTAGGAAAGGAACGATCCAAAAGACCAAAAGACTGAATGTGAACGGCAAAAACTCAGTCGTTGGTGTCATCAGGATCATTGGGGAGTCTATTTTCGCCGTTCATATTCAGTCTTTTGAGTCTTTTGGGACATTTGTTTCAGCTACCTCAACGACTCCAACGACTTCAACAACGACTCCAGCGACTTCAACAACGACTCCAGCGACTTCGACGACCTATCGCGAACCAGGCTTTAATGTGAACCAGGCTATAGTGAAACAGCGATGAATAATATGAAGAATAGAGAAATGTATAATTGATCAGAAGATGAAACTAACTTTATCATGAACGAAACCAGAAATTGTAAGTTTCTATGAAAAGGCGTGAAATTTTTGCGAAGTCCATGAAAACTTCTTCTAAGGTTGAGGCATGGATGGTGCAATGAATTGCTGAAAAGGTGCTGTGATGAAGTTCTTGCAATCTCGCACATGCTACTTTACAATCTATTTTGCTCTTGGGAGGAAGAGGGAGAGGGAGTAAAGGCGCATTTCCATTTGAGCGAAGAAAAAATTTCTGCGGGAACTAAAAATGAAAAGTTGAAAGAAATTCAACTTTCAGAGAACTGTTTCTTTCGCTATAGAGAAATTCTTCGTCTATTCTGCACATGCTCGAAATTTTTTCTCTCTTTACTCGAAACGTTTTGGTGAAAATGCGTCTTAAATGGGAATCGACACTGATAAGACACTCGAGTTTAAAATAGAATAGGTCATATGCCAAATCCGACTAGACCTCGCTTTCAAAACGCCATCTCATTGGACCCATAAAAATAGATGTGGCGTAATACCAATTTAACCGTGTTTCGATCTACAAGGGCAAATAATCTAACAGTAAGGCCGAACTATTTTTTCATTTCATTTTTACTTATTTAGGCACGGTAGCCCCGTCAATTCATCGGAACTGCTTTTCAGGGGCCGTGGCAAAAGACATCTACAAATTTTTAAAAGATACTACAGTACATAATATAACAAAATAATCAGCTAATCATGGTTATAATTGTTTGTTTTTAATTCTTTTCTTAAAGGTGGCAATGCCTGTTTAACATCAAGTTCAAGCTGATTCCAAGCTTAGGTCCACGAAACGATACAGCCTTTTGCCCATTGTTAGTTTTCTGTAAGGGTAGCGAAAGATCTGTTTCAGTATTTCTCAGTCTTCTGATGTTTCGAGTCGAATTTTTGACAAACAAGCCCATGCTTTTTTAAGCCTTTTAAAAACGATGTAAAATTCAAATGAGTCTTTCTATCTTTCAAATATTATTGCAAACACAGCTGAACCGAACTGTACACCCTACCAAACTTCTATTATTGAGTGAATTATCTAGTGAATAAATGATGGATTATCTAGTGAATAAATGATGGATTATCTAGTGAATAAATAATTATTTTGTTTATAAACATTGTTCATCAATTTCCAATTTCGTTCATCAATTTCTGAGCGTGACCTGAGCTCCCACTCATTATTGGTCGAAATTTAAAGTGGAGGGAAAAATTGGTTCATTTCAATAATTTAAAAAATAATTTCGTTTATAAACATTGTTCATCAATTTCCAATTTCGTTCATCAATTTCTGAGCGTGACCTGAGCTCTCACTCATTATTGGTTGAAATTTAAAGTGGCGGGAAAAATTGGTTCATTTCTATAATTTCCAAATATGGTTTCGTTTATATAAACGCTATTCTTCAACTTTCAATTTCGTTCATCAATTTCTGAGCGTGACATTGGCTCTCGCTAATCATTTGTCGAAATTTCGAGTGGCGGCAAAAATATTGACATGACGCAACTGACTTGGATTGAGGCTGTTGAGTCAAATATGTTGTCCATCAACACCAACACTGCCTCGGTAATAAAAGTTTGGTACTGTGTGAGAGACAGCTGTGGCTTTGTTAATGTGCTTGCAATTACATCTAAATTTAGTTCGTTTTTGTAGGGTTTAAATGGTTAGGATATTGACTACAACGATTGGCCTAATTCAAAAACCGTTTTTTTTTAGATTAACATTGATTAACCTATTTTTTCAGAAATTCCCGTGAGAAACGTTTAAAACTATTAGTATTGAGTCGATAGATCTGAATTTTTTCAGAATTTACCTTATTATAGTCGCTTGGACGACGAGCCAAACGCCAGGGGTAATTTCTCCCACCGCTTCCTTTATTTATCTGACGTCGTGGTCATATCTAATTGGCTAACATGTGAATGCAAACATCCGGTTTGGCCCTATTGTTTTTGCCCTTGTTACTCTACATAGTTTTTGGCATTCACTAAAAAATGTTTGAGCGAAAATAAGCCAAAAAAATTTTTGAGCGGATTGATACCGGAGCATGCGCACAGCAGACGCAGGATTTCTCCAGCGAAAATAGCCCGTTTCACTGTGATCCAGGGCATCAAATAAATACCAAAATGTGAAGTTTATATTCCTGATTGATTTTGGGCTTGCGACGTGCAGCATAACCTAGGGGTTCAAATGCTGCAAAATTAGTCAACAAGAAAGCGGAGATATTGATTTTTAAAGGGAGTACAAAGACCAGCATGCTTTGCGCACAGTCAGCGACTTGCTCTGCACAGCCTCCAGAATAACTGACTGTACGAAATTCACAAAAACAAAAACAAACGACGGCAAAGGTCTTTGTACTCTCTTTAAAGTTGGGCATACAGATATTTTTCACTTTAGTCTTATTCTGATCCTCTAAATATGTGCTTCAAGGCAATTTTAAGCATGATCAAACACTTTGCCTTTTTATGGCCGTTTTTAAACAATTGCGTAATGGTACTTTTTTAACAAATTTCTGTCTTCAAAAATCAATGTAAAATTCAAACCTAAATAAAAAATAAACGTTTCGCGATGCTTTACAAAAACATTTCAAAAATTAGGAACACCTTTGTAGCAAGGTTCTAAAGGACTGGTGCCAATTCATACCCAAAAACTCTCTATGACTACTTTCATTTCACAAGTTTTGGAATATATTTTTACATTGTTTGGACGCTCTAATCACTAAACTTTAATATACATCCACTGAAAGGGCTAAAGGTGACTGGACCCTACCTACATGACATGTTAGTTTTCATAGAAAGTTTTTGGTTATGAATTGACACCTGCCCTTTGGTAGAAACTTGTTACAAAGGTTGTTTCTAATTGGAATTGTTTTGAACAGCATAGCGAAACATTCATTTTTTGTATTTAGGTTTGAATTTTGCAAATGAGTTTTGAAGACAGAAATTTGCTAGAAAAGTACCAATAAGCATTTGTCTAAAAATGGCTGTAAAAAGTCAAAATATTTAACATGCTTAACATTTCCTTGAAGCACACATTTAGATGATAAGAATAAGACTAAAGTCCGTGAAACAGATCTGTCAAGCTTGGGCCTGGAAATAAGAAGTTGTAAACTGTGATCAAAACAGTGCGATGCCCCTACTTGTTATGTGAACGAAGACTAATTTAGGCCTAACTTTAAAAAGCAATATCTCTGGCTTTCTGTTGACCAATCTTGAAAATGTTTGTAGCACACGAACCCCTAGGTTATGCTGCAAGACACAAGACCAAAATCTATTTGGGTTTGGAACTATATCTTTTGGGATTTATTAGATTAAAAGGGGCTTAATGGATCACAGTGCGTTCCCTGAAAGTTGAATTTCTTGCAGGTTCATTTTAGTTTGTGTAGTGAAAATATCCCCAAGAGCGAAATACCTATAAAAGATGAGGACTACATAAAGCGAGATTGTAAAGTAGCATGTGCGAGATAGCAAGAATTTTATGATAGCACGTTTTCAGCAATTTATTGCATTATACATACCTTAACCTTAGAAGAATTAATGGAATTTGCAAAAATTTCATGCCTTTTCATAGAAACTTACAATTTTTGGTCTCTTCCGTGAAAAATTTAATTTCATCTTCTGATTAATGATCGTTTGTAATATTTCCTATTCTTTTTATTATTCATTATAGTTTCACTATAATTTCGATTTCGCAATAATTTCAATTTCTTGTACATGGTATGGTATGGCATTGTTCATTAATGCATTGGGGATTTATCAAGCAAGCTGAAATCAATATCAAGGAATTTTGGCTCTATAAATTAGGACCTCGTGGCTCAAGCACTGTCTTTTGCCGTCGTCCAACCTGCAAGCCGTCCAGAAGCATTTTCAGCCGAAGTTCAAGCCTACCTACAGATCTATTTGAAACGTAAGTTTATTCATAATTTGAAGCTCTTAGATTGAGATTTTCGACGATTTGATGTTGAATAGTTAGATTTCTGTATATGATATTAGGCTGGTTAGGCCACTGGCCTACAGACATTCCGAAATGATTCAAAGGAGCTCTCTAAGCTCATGCCACCGGAGGAATTCTATCAAACACGTGTTCCGAGATTCCTGAAAAGTTTCGATTTTTTAGCCACAGAAGTTTCCAGAAATGATTGAAAAATTGTCACGAAATTGTCTGGCTGCCTCAAATTTTGCAAGAATCCTTTCAGTTTTCTTTCAACATTGAAGCCCAAATCACAAAATTACTGAAAGTTCTTAGATGTTTGAAGCCGGAAATTTCAATTTGAAGCCCCGCTAAATGTGACATGGCACTTCGAAATTTGTTGTCCAAATTTGAACACATCTGTGCCTTTTGCTGCATCATAATTTCCTTTCCTTTTTACAGCCTTCTTTCTCCAGAAATTCAACCAAGATGAATTCAAATGTACTTCTGTTAGCTGCTATTTATGCAGTTACTCTAGCTTGTGGACATGAAATCGGTAAGAAATGTTTTTTTTTTTAATTTTATCGGTCTATTTGAAAGAAGATCACGTATGAAAGGCTATGACCATAGAAATAGCTACAACCTTAGAGAAAGATTTAAGCAGTGAATTCGAGGGACTGCAAGCAAGTGCAAAAATACAACGCTTATGCCAGTATCTCAGCACAGCTCAGCATCTCCTCGATTTTTCAGTAGACCAGTGAGAAAAATTCCCACCCAACCTGTTATTTCCACATTTTACTGTGAGTTTTAGGGGGCAATTATTCCTGCTACTCCCTCGCTTCATAGGCCCTGATCACGTGTTGAAGAAGAAACTTCCTTTTTTAGCGTTGGCGAGTGGTATTCCATACTTAGAGCCATAATTTGTGACCAATAGCCAGGAAAGTTGTTCAGCCTATCTTTACAGAGAACGTTCTAAAGATAGCATTACTGCTGGAATTTTTAGCTAATCCCTATAATATCATTTGCAGATAACAAGAGAGAAGAATCTGATGTTAAATCGCAAATGCAAAACACCAAGGAAGAAAAAGAGTTCTTGAGCAAGCTGGAAACGAAATTGGGGACAAAGAAAGGCTTGCCTGAACTTAGGGGTAAGGATGTACATATAGGCTGCTACATCTTTTGGTTATTATCATTATTCTGCATTTCATACTGTGAATAGTGTTCGATGGTATGGTTCGATGAAAAAACGTTTTAGTATGTTTAATTCAATTTCGATCTTCAAGTTTGCCAAAATAATTGAGCTATAGATTCTACACCCTTTACAAATGTGCCTTCGTAACTCTTCGGGTCAGAATTCGATGTATCAAATCAGCCCATCTATTTATCTGTTATATGAGCTGAAAGATTGGTTCTTTGAAGTGAATATTTTCCTTTACAGCAGCGGCTGCTAGTAAAAAGTTACCAGATTTTAAATGTGCAATGTTAAAGGCAAAAAATGTGGTGCACATGTGCACACCATTAGCGAATGGCCATGCAGATTTTTGAAAAATGCCAAAATTTCCATGTAAATTTCCCTTACTATCCTTCCTCTGAGCAAAGATCAAGAGAAACAATAGTGTAAAATTTAAGTTTTTCCTGCCAATAATCTTTTTACAGATGTACCCGAAGAGATCGAAGATGCTTTTGAAAATGAGGCACTACCAGAAATGATCGAAAATATCGAGACACATCATGACGCAGCTGAAGCTGAAATCGATGGTAAATACATTTTGTCCGTTTTTCACGTTTCGATCGTTCTTTCACTAGTGGTGGTATAAAGGAATTATTTGGAAAATTCAGACCTTAATAGAAGACACTGATATCCTGTTCGTGAGACACTAATCACAAACACAGTATGGGACTAATACGTTTCTTTCGTCTCGCCGTTGTTATCAGATGTTTTATACTGTGAACAGCCTATGACAAAAAATATCAGCTTATCCACTATGATTTCATGTTTTCCCAATCAGAGAAAAAGTGTCATAATAAATAAACTGGCTCTGTTAGTCTTGCTGCTAGTGGATTGAAACAGATTTGTAAAAGCAGATTCGTAAACTCTACGATGAATACGCCTGGACTTTCGCAATACTGTAATACTTCGATAACATTCGCTGTAAGATGGTCACGACTAGACTGATGATATGAGTCAAAGTTTTGCTCCATTGAATTGAATTGTTATTTATTGTTAAGGACTCATGTAATAAGTCTAGGTCACGACGGCATAAGATAAAAATACACTGATGTAAACAACGAGAACTTGAGGAAATTTCTAAGAAACTTTAATGAAACTTTTAGTATTAGATTATGAAAATTTTAAGAAACTTTCAGCACTGGGTCAAATTCTAGATTTCTTATAAACAATGCATGTATCCATGTCAGTAGCTAAGCAACAATAAATAGGCTAATTTCAAATTTTTATCGTTTTAGATGATCTCGAGGATTTGGAAGACCCAAGATCAAATGGAAAGGCTGATGCTCGCCCTGGATGGCCATGCAGTAGACGCAGATGGTTGGGTGGCTGTGGAACTCGTCGTCGTACAGTATTTGGAAAAGCTGCCAGAGCTACAAGGAAATTCGCTTTTGGGTTTATTCGCAGGCGAAGTAACAGGCGAAGACGAGGATGGTTAGTATCAAGTATAAAACTATTTATCCCTATTAAAAGGGTTATCTGCTAGAATATTGAGCTGTAAAAGGATTTTGAAGGGCTGATATTCCTGATATTCACATTTCCCAAAGTCTAACTCTATTCTTTGGAATTGGTGGTTAAGGGGAATAGACATAGCTATATTGAGTGGTCGCTATAAATAGGCTACGAAAACGCCCACGCACCCATTGTTTCTTCAGCTACACAATGAATCGGCTTGTGCCAACAGTATCAAATACAATAGACTATATTTTTAACTTGGCCCGGGCCAGCTTTTAAATATGTCGATTCCATTTAAAGGGACGGTTATAAACTCATAAGAAAATGATCAGATTTTTGAAAGGTCCAACAATCGTACAAAATGCTACAAGCATATGCACAGTTTTAAAATGTCTGTGTTTTTACATCAAAGCGGTATTTTCCATAACTAATACCTCATTCACACTGAAGCAGTTAAACCAGCTTTATCTAGCCCAGGTTAAATTTCAACCAATCAAATGCATTCGATTTGTTGGATCGACCAATTAGAACGCAGTATTCAATAACCTGGTTTATTTTAAGCCGGTTTAACTTGCCAGTGTGAATGGGGTATAAGAGGGCTTTAAATGAAACTAATGTCATTTTATTTGATCTATACCTATGTTATCTGATCTGATTTTAGGTTCTTTTTGTCTAATGGGCCAGGGTGGGGCAAAATGGGGCAGGCTGAGGCAAAATGGGTCATTGACAAATTCATTGATACTGTCATTGCGCTTTAGTTGAAGAAAATCACCTTCGTTCATGAACAAAGACAATTTTCATTGACAAAGCTTCAAATCTCCACACAGTGACACTTATCCTCAATTTTAGAAGCAAAACAACAAGTCACCCAATTTGCCTCCAATCTGACCCATTTTGCTCTACGCCATCCTACCATTCGAAAATTTTCAAAAAGTGACAATTTGTGTATTATTTCAAAGACGCTTTATTTGCTTTCTAGGTAACCCACTGAAGATGACTATGTTTAAAGTCGTTCGTTTCATGTTGCTTTGGAACGAAGTTCCGAGTTGTTTATCCGTCAAAGGACATGTGTTGTTTTAGTAATTTGTAGTTGTTTTTAACATTTGTTGAAGGAGAACATTCTAAATATTCCCCCTGTTTTAGTAATAACTTTCTTCAAATGTATTTTAGATTAGATATTTTTCTGATAAAGTCTGAGTCAAAGGAGCGTTTCAAACAAAAATGCAAGGGAGAAGATTTTTGACAAAGCATAAGAGCTTAGAGGTACCATTTTCTAGGAGATCGAACATTTTTACAATCAAGTTGTGATCCTGTTTTAAGATGAATAGATGCACAGCTTTAAATAATGGGGTACTACCCATAGCAGCTTGTTACTTCAGCAAAAGGTTCCCTTTTAAAAAGGCGTTTTTCCTTTTGATCTTGCGGTCATATTGATACATCACTTTTACTAGAGATTTCATCGGACCCTTTTAGATTACCGAAATCTGGGATAGTTTTTGTTAATGGAAAGACTTCAAAGCAATTCTTACTGCAGTTATCTAAATTTCAAGCACTTGCAATAAACTTGAAAAAAGCTTCAAGTTTTGCAATAACGTTTCCTTTGCCTAGCTAGTTAATATTGTCTTACTCATTGAGAACTTGTTTCGTTTAAATTTCGTATTTTAAAGTTTTATTGAGTTTGGTTATCATGTCACCATCGTATGTTACTAGAATGTATTAATGATGCAACAAATACAACAAAAAGGCTGCGTTTATATTTCTTCCATCTGACCAACTTTAAAAGCAGGTTCTAAAGGATCAGCATTTGCATCAAATCTTGATTGCCTGATAACTTGTTGGATTAGGCCAATAACATTGCATAAAATGACAACAACAAGTGCACCTTTAGGCCTTTCTTCATGCTTTTACCATCCTTTGCAATGCAATCTTCTTCGGCGTGGCAGAGAAGTTCAGACTTTCAAAAACATTTTTAACAAGCTCGTTCCACACGAAGAAAACAATTTATCATTTCAGGAATTGGAAATCTATGTATATCAAGAACTAATCAATGATCGAACTAATCAATGATCGAACTAATCAATGATCGAACTATTCAATCTTACTGGAATTTATATAAATCGATGTATATCAAGAACTAATCAATGATCGAACTATTCAATCTTACTGGAATTTATATATATCGATGTATATCAAGAACTAATCAATGATCGAACTATTCAATCTTACTGGAATTTATATAAATCTATGTATATCAAGAACTAATCAATGATCGAATTATTCAATCTTACTGGAATTTATATAAATCGATGTATATCAAGAACTAATCAATGATCGAACTATTCAATCTTACTGGAATTTATATATATCGATGTATATCAAGAACTAATCAATGATCGAACTATTCAATNGCCCTTAAAGGAGCATGTTTTTCTATGATTAAAGAAAACAAATTGGACCAATCATTGACAAGTGTGTTTATATCATCAGTCTGTTGGAACACTCGCTCCCAACAAATGCCAGAAACATCAGATAGAAATTCATCCTCTTTAAAGTTTTTCATACTCCGAGTTTTTATCATTTTATGGTCTTTTTCAACTGCTCCATTGAATTTTCGAATACAGTAGACCATAAAATGATCACTGAGAGAAACCTCATGAACCCCAGCCTTGATAATGTTTCTAGCACATGTTGTGGCAATGTGGTCAATGATTGTTGCAGTTTCAAGGGTGACTCTTGTTGGTTCCTCAACAAGCTGCCTAAAACTGAACAGCTCATAGATACTTGCCATGTGTTTAGCATTGTTATCTATGAGCTGATTGCCTGGCCTCCTGGTGAAATCACAGTTCGTGTCACCAAGGAGGATCATTTCCTTGCCTTCCCTATCCAAGTAGGCAAGGGCTTTTTCCAGCTTATCAAAGGAACCAACAGGGTCACTGGGTGGTCGGTACCATGCAATAACAAGAAATGGCTTGCTTTTTGGGGGCTCAATCTCAATACAGAGAAGCTCAAGACCATCAGAGGGCACATCGTTCCTATTATTGGCCTTGGCTGAATCCCGGACATACACCGAAATTCCTCCTCCGTTGCAAGTTCTGTCGAGGCGAAACTGCTGGTAACCCCGGATATCTGTCAGTTCTTTTGGAACTGAATCGTCGAGCTTTGTTTCATTTAAAGCAAGAATATGGATACCCAGGTTCCTTACCAGCAGTTTAACCTCGTCAAGGTGGCTACGGAGACCATTTACATTAAGAGAGGCAATTGCCATGCCTTTCCTAAATCCTAGATGCTGCTGACACGAGCCACCATCAACACTGTTCGACTGGGAAGCATCCTCGACCCTTGATTGTAGAGAGTGGGGTGGAGGTAGATCAACTACTTCCACCTCAGAAGACCAGCTACTATCACCCAGACTTCGTATGAGCTAGCAGATTCCTGGCAAACAAGCGATTACCCTCAGGGGTGAGATGCATACCGCCCCCATCCAAATGTTTGAAGGCGATATTTCCATGATCAATGAAATCCCACCCCTTAGTAAGGCAGTATGTTGTCATCATATCATATCATGTTGGGGTGCTTTCATATTGAAGGGCTTGACTTCAGCCTGTAGAATTTCCTTGGTGAATGTGAATTACTTTCAAATGTAGTGTCATTCAAAGATTGTATTGTTTAAGATTTTAACAGTGTTACAGTTTAAAGCATTTAGATTCGACTGGCTGAATTTGAATGAAATCTTGCGATTGCCAAAGTAAAGGAAGGAAGGAAGATCTACATTGTGTACATCACAGGAGGCCCAACGTATAGTGGTGAGGAGGCCTACGCATTGTCAAGATCTTATCTTACCTTAGAATCTCTTGTTGAAAGTACTTACATATGAAGTTTTCTTGCCTTTGTTTCATATGACAGTCATTTCGTCTTTGTGTGTCCTTGCTCTTTGGCAGTCAAATAAACGCCTCGAAGAAGGCTAGCCATTAGACTTGCTCCAAGTCTCGTTCGTTATCTTATTCGGGCCTACTCGGTCAGCAGTGAGCTGCGAAAGTGGAGCGAGCGAAGCGAGCGGAACGCACCTCCGCAGCTCACTGACCTCCGCAGCTCACTGCGGACCGAGTAGGCCCGAACAAGATAACGAACGAGACTTGGAGCAAGTCTAGCTAGCCATCAATGCGTAACCCGTCTGTTTTGAATTGCGTTAATACTGTACTACTGTACTGCAGTATCTATGTATAGTATTAAGACAAGGAGCGCAACTTATTTCCAAACAAATCAGCAGCAACTGTTTTATTTTCACCCGCGTTGCATCACTATTGATCCAAACATGCAAAACTACACATCAAAATGTTGCTAACTTATCAGGCAACATCCTTAGATAACTTTCTGCTTGAATGTTTTATCAAAACTCAACAAATTCAGCGGCTAAAGCTCATGTAGTCGGCCTTATTTATCTTTCTCCGTAGGCTCTGTAGCTACCTCTGGACCCATTATTCGAAATTCGAACGCGAAAACTCGACAAAAGTCATAGCAGAAATCTTCATCTACCCCCGCTCTTTTGTTACGCAACGTAAGTTTATCAGCAAGTAACGGGGGTAGATGAAGATTTCTGCTATGACTTTTGTCGAGTTTTCGCGTTCGAATTTCGAATAATGGGTCCAGAGGTAGCTACAGAGCCTACGGAGAAAGATAAATAAGGCCGACTACATGAGCTTTAGCCGCTGAATTTGTTGAGTTTTGATAAAACATTCAAGCAGAAAGTTATCTAAGGATGTTGCCTGATAAGTTAGCAACATTTTGATGTGTAGTTTTGCATGTTTGGATCAATAGTGATGCAACGCGGGTGAAAATAAAACAGTTGCTGCTGATTTGTTTGGAAATAAGTTGCGCTCCTTGTCTTAATATTATACATAGATACTGCAGTACAGTAGTACAGTATTAACGCAATTCAAAACAGACGGGTTACGCATTGATGGCTAGCCTTCTTCGAGGCGTTTATTTGACTGCCAAAGAGCAAGGACACACAAAGACGAAATGACTGTCATATGAAACAAAGGCAAGAAAACTTCATATGTAAGTACTTTCAACAAGAGATTCTAAGGTAAGATAAGATCTTGCTTTAGAATGTATTCATGCGTAGGCCCCCTCACCACTATACGTTGGGCTTCCTGTGTGTACATGTGATCACTTGATCAACTTTTAACCTCTGCTTTCCATGGCAACCAACATGGCAACAAAACTTGCAGCCTCGTTTCGGTTTTAATTCGAATTTGATATGATACTCATGGCGCCAGCCAAAAGAGCAATCTTGTGTTTGTTTTGATGTTGCAAGGCAAGAATTAGAATGACAGGTATCAAATTTTATTTCATATTAATTAAAAACGCTTTCCTTATGGTTTGGTGATTTTGTTGCAAAATATCTACAAAATATATAAGGCGGTTACACTGAAAATGATGAAGGCTCGCTCACCGGCCTAAATTAATTTTTTTCATTTGTCGTTTTTGTGTGTACACATAATCGACTTCCAAGGCGAGGAAGGTGGCCTTGGAAATGTTGGCATAAACATCAATGAAGTTAAAAAGATAATTTTTTGAAGTCGACCTGAGCTATATGGTGCCCGTCTAAAGATAGGAGGACAAAGAAAACCTAACACGCCATGGGCATGATTGTAATCTTTTTTCTTTCGCCACACGCTGGATTATCAAATACAATACAGTACGATAATTTTTTATAAGAAGCTAAGGTCCAGGGTTGGTAGGCAGTTTCTTCAATTTTAGGGCTATTTTGCTACCGAAAGTTTATAATGTGTTTTTTATATTGTAAATGCCCTAAAGTAAGTGTAGAGCCACTATCTTTTTGTTAGAAGGGCTTCCAAATTACTTAGTATAGATCTCAAAACATTTTTGAACGACCTAGGAAAATTAAAGCTACAAATTACAAAAGTTTGTTAGCTGTTTTTAATCCAGGTAGGATAGTTTTAGGTAGGGTAGGGTAGGGTAGGGTAGGGTAGGGTAGGGTAGGGTAGGGTAGGGTAGGGTTGGGTAGGGTAGGGTAGGGTAGGGTAGGGTAGGGTAGGGTAGGGTAGGGTATGGTAGGAGGGTAGGGTAGGGTAGGGTAGGGTAGTTTATTGTACAGTGTCAAAACATTTTTGAATGACCTAGGAAAATTAAAGCTACAAATTACAAAAGTTTGTTAGCTTGTTTTAATCCAGGTAGGGTAGCTTTTTTAACCCAGGTAGGGTAGTTTCTTAAGTTTACGAAATTGACCCTTTCATAAGCTGTTTCTTATAAAAATATGAGTGTATAGGCTATCGAGATCTCATATTTTAACTCAGGTTATTCCCTAAAGAAATAGTGTCAGTCAGTTTCTATTAATTTCGGAAAAGTAATGCTGTGCCCATGTTTTGTTAATTCCTCAGGGCAAACACAGGTCATACTTTGTCGCCATGGATATTGTTGCAACAAAAGTTATTTCAAAAATATTAAAGGGAATCTAAGCATATATAAGCCGATGATAAAAATAGCCGTACAAAGACGATAGACCTTGACACTCATCAAACCATTTTTGGGCAACTTATCTATGTCAACAGAAAATACTGATATCTGATTGGCTAGAATTTGACCGCAAGTGGCTTGAGCCACTTTTATATGGTTACATTCCCTTATGAGACCTATAATCCAACCCTACCAAACGAACCCTAAAACCTTATTTGTAACCCTACTAAAACCCTGATCCTTACCCAGCAAACTAACCCCAACCCTAATAAGAATGGACTGTCTGTAGCTACTGATTCAAAAATTTGGTAATACTCCAATGTATATATCAAATCTTGAAATCCGTAACCCTAACCCTAAACCAATTGTAAAACCCTGAACCTAACCCTTTCCCCAACCCCAAAACTAACCCTAACCCTAATTTATTTCAAGGTTTTGATATATTGGCGTACTCCCAAAAATTTTGTCAGAGCAATAACCATGGCATTTTTTTCTTGTTGCATGCACTTCTATCTGCAAGGTGCAACTTTTTGTGTGAAATTTGAGTAATAGATTGACCCTGGAATCCCATAAAAAAGAACTGAAACACAAATATATACTGACTTTCTACAATTTCAGAGTTCAACTTGATTTCTACAAGATTTGAAAAGTACCTAAAATACGATGCACTGTTTGCAGAATACTTCAATGACTTCCTGTTGTCACCAGTGAGTATGCTTATGACTTATAAAATCCTAACCAAACGCTCCCAACATTCACCAAACAACATCCAACATTATAATTGGATCAGCCGAACTAGTTGCTAAGCAAATTTAGAAGGGGGTGCCCTTTCCTTGATTAGTTTACCTACTGAGAGAGTTCCTCCTTAAAGAAATTCCCTCCATGCAGTCCTCTTAATTAACCAATAATTTCTTCTTCATTGTTTCTTTAATTTCTTTCTTTTTTTATAATTGTTGAGTTGTATGTTGTGGAATTTCAAAATATATAATCTGAATGTTAAATGCTGGGAGCCTTTGGCCACTGACGTTGGGATTTGTTGGACGTTGTTGAGTGAATTTTGATTTGATCAACATTTTAGATGTAGGGCATTAAGTTCTAGGTTTTGTTTGATTGTTCTAGGTGTTGCTTGCAGGTGTTGGTAGTATTCGGTCACGTCAACCAAAAAATCATTCGCATACAGGCAAAGTAGGCAGTAAAATCCTTCCAAAATAAAGCAAAAACATCTTACCAACTTGTAAGTGAATTTGACGATGGAAGACAATGAACATCGTCTATCAAACCGAAAGATTTGGTTGCATTTTCTAGGTTTTTCAAGACTTTTTCAGAAACAGCTTAATTGTCAAGTTTCCCAAAACCCACGACGTGACAGTTATGAAATAAATAAATTGTCGCCTCTAAGTTAAACTTCTGCTGCAAACATAATTTATTAAAACCAATGCATGATTCATGATAGTACAGTTTGGCAAACACCGATACATTAGTTTGAAACAACCGATATATTCCCTTTCTAGTCCTTTACCAAAAAGATTCAATTTGATTGCGACACACATCTTATGGTGGATACAAGTCAACAAAGGCTTTGGACACTACAGCAGACAAGCGGTGAGGCAAAACGTGGTAATTTAAAAAGGACAGATACATCGACTGAGAGCAAAACCCTGATTAAATGGAGCAGAATTCACAGGCTGCCGTTCTTTCTCAAGTATGTTGAGTTTCTCTTATGGTTCTTTGTGTTGTTATTACTGTAGCTTGCGAGGAGGGGTTATCATTGTCTGAGTTCAAACTTACGAATCGCCTACTCTACAGGGTGTTTCAGAAAAAACACAACCCAACTGAGATTGAAAATTTAGGGAAGATGGTAAGATTTGGGTAGATGTAATAGATACCATTTGAAAGCACAATCTATCTTCTTCCAGTTTGGATACATTAATGGAATTATTTATCATGAAATTGATATTTTAGCTAAGTATGCCCTATTTTAGATGGAGCATGCTGTAAGGGCAAGATCAAGACCTTCTTTTACCGTAAAATGGTACAAAACACATTTGTACAAATATTTCAGGCCTAGAAGTGATGCCCTTAGGTAGGAAACATACAAATTTACTCCCATGAGATGCATTAATTAAAAATGAAAAAATAAGGTCTCACAAAGATGAGTTTTCGCCTATGTAAATGTCCCACCGTTTTCCTGCATCTAAAATAGGATACTTACTAAAACGTCATGTATGGGATGAATAATTCAATTAATGTGCCCAAGTTGGATATCATTGGAAAGAAGATAAATTGTGCTTTCAGATGGTATGCGTCAAATTAATTCAAATATCATTATTTTCTGAAGAATCTCGAAAAAAGTGGGTTGCGTTTTTTTAAACACCCTGTATCAGAAGGAAATCTAAGAAGCACCGTAAAAACAACTCTGGACTTGCCCATGTCGTCTTGAAAGAAAAAAATGATGACTTGCCCCTAAACGCTCACAGCTGGGCAGCCTGAAGATTTTTGGTCCAGCAGGCGGCATTTTAATCTTGATTTTGACCAATAGCAATGCAGATTTTGAATTGCTTCCAGTTGGACTCGATTAAAAACGTCCGGTGAAACGAGGTTACATGCATCACAAATAATTAACGAGGAGCTGCTTGGAAAAAGTTGTCCTTTCCTATTCTTTCAAGTTGACTTGTGTGCAGGTCCAAAGTAAATAAAAAATCAAGCATAGATTTTATGTCAAGCCACGGATGATTAAATGAGTGCCCAATTTAAAAGCTCTCATTTTTTAGTGTGAAAGCTCTACTGGGTGTCCCAAAAAAAAGTATACAGATTTGGTCAACCCTAACGATCAGAATTTAGCATGAATCAATCTGAAATCATTTTTAAAACATTACTCGATAGTTGACTTGAACATAGATACCTTGTTTGTTGACATTGGTGCTTTGAGAGTAGAGATATAAATCTTCAAAGGACAAATTTGCCACCACCTCCCAACCAGAACTTTGGCGTTTTGGCCTAAGCAATATCCACAATTTGTTTCACTTAAAATGAATAAAGTTTACTTCGGAGCTCCCTTGATGATAAGCGTCACGTAAATTATATTTTGTGAAACGCATTTGTTGTGCAGTTTTTAATTTTTCTCCTCCTGGTTCAAATTTTTCCAAGTCTATTGTTGGCTTAATTCGATGTGCTTTAAGAATTTGCTTAGGCCAAAACGCCAAAGCTCTGGTTCGGAGGTGGAGGCAAATTTGTCCTTTGAAGATTTATATCTCCACTCTCAAAACACCACTGTCAATAAACAAGGTATCTATGTTCAAGTTAACTACCGAGTAATGTTTAAAAAATGATTTCGGATTGATTCATGCTAAATTCTGATCGTTAGGGTTGACCAAATCTGTATACTTTTTTTTGGGACACCCGGTAATTTAGGATATTTTGAAACAACAAGTAAGAATTTCTTGCTGAAACAGCCCATTTTTGCCAAGTAAGATTCCTAGAACCTAATGTTTTGGAAGACGAAGAAGACCAAGATCATTTTGGAAACTCTTGACGATTATAGATAAATTAAAATTGCATTATTTCAAGACAGTACGTTTTATTAAAAATTCGTGACACTCTTTTGTAGTTCTGGACCTTAAGTCTTAGGTAAATAGATAGTCTTGGTCGAACAATGCTCGATGAGGTACACCAAAATTTTTTCGCAAGGGTGGTCGATTTCGCCTAAAATCTGGAATAAATCATTTGCGTTTTTATTTAATCAACTGGTTATATTTTTATGGTATTCTACGTTTTATTCTGCTTCGAATAAAATATAATTTTGTTTGGTATAGTTTAAGGAGCGGCCGTGGAAAATAGAGTTTCTTAATCACTGCCTGAAATGGTTACAGTAAACTTAATTTCATTATTTGCAACTTTACTACAAAACAGCCAGATCAGAGGGCAATAGGAGAAGTTCGACATTACCACGGAGTTTAAAAGTAACTTTGACTTTTGCTCTCCTATATATAGTCTTAATCTTCCAAATGCGTGCACTTTTTGGTTCACCTTTTTACATAGCTCTTTTACATGGCTTTCAAACTTGAGTGAGTTGTCAATGTTTACACCTAGAAGTTTACATGTTCGCTTAATGGAATAAATTGGCCCTTCATGTTAAGGCATAGTTTATTTGTGCCCTTTAGCCCCAAAAACATTATTTGGAATTTTGAAGGATTGGCACTCATGCCGTTGTCAGTAAACCATTGCATTATTCCTTTTGGGTCACCCTCTAATCTAATCATGACTGCGTCTATAGATGTATCACATGCGTAAATAGTCTTGTCATCAGCAAAGTTACATATCTCCGATTCCAGTTCCATATAAAACAGGTCGTCAAGTAAACATGGGCGTTAAGAAACGCGGTAATTGTTCATACAACAGTTTGTTCCTCCCTGTGTCTCTATGCTCGTGAAGGTTATTGTTGTAGGGAGGAAAAAGCTGTTGTACGAACAACTCTGCGTTTTTCTTAACGCCCATGGTTGAATGCCATGGATAGAATAATCAATATCCCTACTGTAACTTGATCTTTGATGCAATAACTCAGAAACCAAATTTCAGCGTTGATGAAATTTTGGTAATTTTTAACGCTGCAGCTTTTTTAACTCATCAGATAGAATTTCGCATGAGACATTTTTAAGACTTAATCACCTAGTACTCTGGTGGTTTTATGCAAGAATTCCGTGTTGCAGGAGACTAAGATGCTGGGTAATATTATAATGTTCTTGGTTTTATTCTGGTTTAGGTCAAAGAATTTCTTGGATTACAAACTATGCAAGTATCTCCTTTACGACAAAGACTATCGCCAAACATCGGCAATGCCTGTTGATGCATTTGCCTTGGAAGAACCCGAGCAAGTTGTTGAAGAAAAACCGGAGCAAGCGCGCGGAGGAAGCCTCTCTCGGTCATTGAGCGCTGCAAGCGTAAAATCCTGGCCTTTAGCAGCGGATGAAAACAGGCTGATGCAAAGCCGTGCAACATCTCTACCTAATATTGCACTTTATAATGAAAGGATCAAATCTGCAGTTGTTAGATATCTTCAAGGTATGTTTGTACTTTAAAGGCGCTTTTGCAACTGGCATGCCTTTTAACGTGCCATCTTTTTTGTTGTCGACCATAAAATGTTTGAATTATAGACAAAATTACACGAGAATTAAATTGCTTACTGTTCAGCGTCTGAATAGAAATTCCTGAATTCCTGTTCATCATCATCATCATCATCATCATCATCATCATCATCATCATCATCATCATCATCATCATCATCATCATCATCATNTTTGCAACTTGATTTGATCGATGATGCGAAAGGTGTGAAAGTAAGTTGAATTATCAAAATTAATCAGGACTGGTAATTAGTGGAGAAAAGATGTAGTTTCAATTCACGGCGGAAAATCATTATTGAAGGGGACTGTCTGATAGTGAACGGAATGTCATTCCAGGACTTAGCACCTGCATTTAAGCCATACTGCAGAGTGTTCTTGCGCATCATAAAGATATCACCTTTGCGAGCCTGCCTTGTATATGTCTTAGATTGTAACCAATGTAATAAATCCCCAGAGATATGACATAAAGATGGTCCTCTAAAGTGCAGTCGTCCCCATCATCGTCCACTTTTATTAACTCCCCACCCCCGATCTACTGCCAAACTTTGATTAGAACGATCAGTTTGTTCGGTGGTGGGATAACATAATTTTACTGTATGTGCTTTTACAGATGACACACGTGAATCTCCACTTAAATCCGTCCGCGCTTCCACTGCCGGCAGCAGCCGTCGATCGTCAATTGAAATTGAAGACAATGATGAAATCGAGGCTGAGCTTACAAATCTATGTATCGATGAAGTGGAAAGGAAGCTGAGTGTACTTGCATTTGATAACGAGGATAATGATGGAAGCCGTACTGAAACTGAGGTCAAGAGTATTTCAATGAAGAGAAAACTGACGTTGCAAGAATTAAAGAAGGAATCCGTTGGATCTGTGAGTAACTTTTCACTTATCTTCTTGAAATAACTTTGTTTTGAATCTTTGTTCGGTGTTTTGTTGATCATTTTTACACAATGCAACAAGGACAGATTTTGTAACGATAGCATCAGTTGATTGACAGGCCATTTCAAAGCGATTAGCGATTGCAGACAAAGGGATTTCAACGGTCAGGTGACCAAGCTACGTTTTGTAAACGAAGCAGACTGCAAAAATTGCCGTGAAGCAACTGAGTCGTTGGGTACTTGAAAGGTGTTTTTAAGAAAGAAGTGAGTAAATATTGAAAAACAACATTTTAATTCATGCAAATTAAAATCAAACTGAAGCGAAGGATCCTGTTTTGGGCATCTCATATACAGGGTGTATAAAAAAGGCTACCTGTCGAAAAATTTAATTTTCTCTGGAACGACAGGTCTGACAAAAATAATATAGAGATTTTCTGAAAGCCCAACTCGTATGCTTTCATTTGATTATAGTTTTTGCAAAGTAGGTTTCTAGAGAATTCGCAAGGAGGAACAAAGCAAGCATAGGTCAAATTGAGGTAGCATCTCTTTCGGACAGTGTTTTAATTGTATGCTTGTTGGAAGAAAGAAAATATCACAGCAGATCTTTTAATTTTTATGATTCTGTAATCAAGAAACTTGCACAGTAGCATTTATAAATGATTTAATTACTTTAAACAAAATAAATACCGGTATTGGTAAAAGCTTTTTGACAACGAAAACTCTTCGAGAAGTTTCGGCAACAAAAACTCTGTGCAATAACTTTAGTTGCACCACAATTTTTCAAAGGAAATTGTTAAAGCAAAACATGTCAGCTTATGCGAGAAATTTTCAGGTGAATAGCTGCTTTGTTCACAACTATGCTACTTACTACTTGCGTTCCAATACCTCCTGTGACTTAACCAATTCAAAATGAAAGAACAACGGTCCGAATTTTATCAAACGATGCAGTTAGAACAATGTGGAAAAGAAGCGCTCTTGTTTGGCATTTTTCGTCAGCAAAATCTGCTCACAAAATCTAAAAAATACAAGAACTAGCTTTGAGATTTCTGTACAATGATATAAATAACAGTACCTATGAGGAACTACTAGCAAAATCAGATAAGTGCTACATGCATGTCGCTCGTCTACCAAATCTTTGTATTGAAATTTATAAAACAATGGAAAAGCTTAATCCATCTTTTATGCAAGATTTATTTCATTGCAAATCATCTTCAAGATCAACACGCTTTCCAGAGAAATCCGTATGACCTGCATCATCATAGGCCAAATCAAGTTAAATTTGGCACCAATAGCCTCAGATCGTTAGGACCAAAAGTGTGGAACAGTCTTCCAAATGAGATCAAATCCGCTGTAAACATCACAGTTTTTAAACGTCTGATAAAACAATGGAACGGAGTGAAATGTTCTTGTAATGCATGCAGATATGACGAATCACANATTTCAAATCATCTTCAAGATCAAAACGCTCCCAGAGAAATCTGTATGACCTGCATCATCATAGGCCAAATCAAGTTAAATTTGGCACCAATAGCCTCAGATCGTTCGGAACAAAAGCGTGAAACAGTCTTCCAAATGAGATAAAATCCGCTGTAAACATCACAATTTTTAAACGTCTGATAAAACAATGGAACGGAGTGAAATGTTCTTGTAATGCATGCAGATATGACGAATCACAGAAATGACTCACCGTTTAAAGCAAATTGCAATCCGGCATATTTAAGAAGGGGTTTTGGAGGGGGAGGGAGGGTAATGAAGGTATCTCCGTATTTTTATTTATATTTAGTGTATATAATTATTAAAAAAAGTAGGTTAATTGTTCGAAATAGATTAGTTTCTTTTTATATATAATTAGAAACTATTGTATTTAATTTTTCGAATTCAAATAAGATTATACAATACAAGCGCTACATCAATCTGACACATGCTTACTTATTTAGTTCTTGTGAATTCCCTAGAAACCTATTTTGCAAAACCTATTCATCAAATGAAAGCACACGAGTTGGGATTTCAGAGAATCACTATCTCATTTATGTCAGACATTTCTTTCCGGAGAAATCTGAATTCTTCGACAGGTAGCCCTTTTTTAGACACCCTGCAGTATTTTGTCTACGTAAACGTAGCTAGCATTTAACTGACAATCATGCTCATGAATATTTATCATATGCTTACCTCGTGAAAACGTTGTAACTCCCATCATAGCAGCGCTCTTACAGCATGCTCTTCCGTGCCTTCAGCCTAGACTGATTACAGTGAGTCCCAGTTATCGCTCACCAAAACGAGACTAACGCCAGCCAAACCGAGACCGGATTTCAGTTCGGCGGAGGAGCGAAACTACGACATGTAATCAGTCTACCTTCAGCCTCAGCCTAGCCTCACTTCATAAGGCCCTCAACTTACGCTCATCTCATCTCATTGAATTGCTGTTGTTGTTGTCGCTGCGTTGTAGTTGTAGCGTTATCAGGTCAGTCAAAGAGCGAAACTACGACATGTATTGAGTCTACCTTCAGCCTTGGTCCTACTAAACGCAACAATCGCGACACGAGTAAAAAACATCTTCAGCTTGCTGGTTGTAAAATTCCCTCAGCCGGGTGTCAAATCTTCTTGTATTGCTACCATAATCGCTATAGAATTATCGAACATTCGACTATTCGAGCATCCAAGCTATAAATATTCCTTAATTACTAAGTGCTACAGAGAAACACATCCTAACGATACCTTGAAAAGTTGCATAGTGAACACTTGAGATTTTACGCTGTTCTTATACGGATATCGGTTATTGTGACGTCAAATCGATATTTCTCTTTGATACGCAAGATTGCTATTTCCTCCGCAGATATAATTAATGCTCCTAGTTTTGGCTTCCTAAGACTATATTTTAGATAAAATATCCCATTTCTGCTGTCACACATAAAGGCTACAAATTCTAAATTTTAGTCCTATCATATTTTATAGATCGAAGGAATGGCAAATTTTGAAGAATTTCTTCAACAAACCACTGGCTTCCATCTCCTGAAATTTTGGTTAGACGCTGAGTATTATAAAGATCAAGTTGTTGGTTGGGAGGAGGCTCCTGAGCAGCGACAGGAATTTGGTATCAGGCTTTTCAGGTAAATAATGTTATTTTTAAACTATTCTGGAATGTTGAATTTATAATTAGCCGTTGAAATCCTTAAATCATGGGTGGTTATACACTGCATGTGAGCTTCTATGGAGGAGTGCCGCAAATAATATGCTTCTGCGGAGGAAAAATTATTAGTTCTGCAGAGGAGGTAGCGAAAGGTACAGAACCTCCTTAACAACAGAACTTTCAAAATGGCGGCTGACACAAGAATAGGAAACAGAAAAGACATTATTATACAGAAGGAAATCACTCTTATCATGAATGTAATGTAAGTACAACTGCGGTGTCTAACTACCCATGCTTAATTCAGCTGGAATAGTTCAGTGGTAGCTCGCTGGCCTACCAATCTGCAGGTTGATGGTTTGAGTCCCCGGGCTGGTAAACCTGCTACTTAGAGCGAGGAGAGTCGCCAACTCTCTTTAATTCCAAGTTGAAGGAATCACGAGGCGTGGTCACATCGAAAGGAAGGACCAGGACACTGTTTCGATAAGCGTAGCTTCTCAGTGTGGTAAAACTACCTCCGGATGCTAGTAGTCCAGGCGGAGAGTGAGGTAGGTATCACCTGAGGAGGTACACAGGCTGTTAATGTGGGAGTACGCAATTTCATAACATGCGCATAGCCTGAATACTTCGGCAGAGGACTGTCTGTAACAAGAAATTAGGCTTGAAACGAGTGGCAATTTATTGCAAAGTATAGAATTTTAATGCAGTTTTTTTGAAAAATGTTTTATTTTAAGTAGAAATACTGCTTTAGATGGCTATTTGGAAGGGGTTATCAATAGCGCTGTCAGTTATTTTCTGGTTTGAATTTATATAGTTACGACATGAAGTTAGGTTTTCTATGATGGTTTCTACATAAAGTCTACCATTCAGCTCTAAAGCTTGGTTCACACTATATTAAAAACGCGTCAGAAAAGCATTAGAAATGAAACAGAAGACATTATGTTTGCATCAATTTGAGATTGTGTCTGCTCCTTTGAAGACGTTCTAACGCATTTCGATGGAATCAAAAAGTTTCGATTCCATTTGGAAGCGATATCTCACTAAAAATACGTTAAAATGAGTTTAGAAAATGCATTGTCCGAATTTATACTGTATATTTATTCCAACGTGAACCAAGTTTAACTGCGGTGAAAATTGTTGAGATCTTTAGTAGGCAGTCTAGCTCAATATTATGGCTTAGGGATGATTGCAACTATGAAAGTTAAGTTTCTCTAATCTCAAGGCACTGATATTTATAGGCACTTATTAGGTAGGATTACAGGTCCTTGAGTGATAGCAGATAGTGTATACTTCTGAACAAGTCAACATGTTTAAATATTAGTGATTATTATTATTGTTATTATTATTATTATTATTACTATGCCACAGTCTTTGTTAACCATGAAAGAACATATACTACTGCATTTCAGATTGATTTATGCATTGTTTTTTACATTGCTAAGTTTTTGTCAAGGCAGCAAACCTTTTTTAGGCATCTGGTAACATCTGAACAGCATAGGGCTCAAATCTTTCAAGTCTTTAAAAGGTGGGTGTAAAATTCTTTTACATTTTTCTTTGAATTGAATGGCTTGAAAGGAACTCAGGGTACTTTCCTGTAAATCTGCCCTGGAAATTTTTTGATATCTTAATTTTTTTTCAAAATGGCAGCAATTATTTTTTTTGAAGAGAATTCAAGGAAAATTTTGATAAAATTAAAATCATCGTAAATCCTAAATCAATATAGGAAAAATTATACAATCTTCAAGAAAACCATAGTTTATGAAGGTCTACAATATGGTAAGCAGAAATCTGTCGCTCTTCTGGTTTACGATTTATAAATCTGATGACGTCACAGCCTCAAATATAATAAATGCCGCCATTAAACTCCACAGCCTAAAGAGATCAAAAAATTTCCACGGAAGATTTACAGGAAAGTACCCTAATTTCCCTTCAAGCAATTTTATTCAAAGAAGAATGTAAAAGAATTTTACACCCACCTTTTTGAAGATTTGAGCTCTATACTCATCTGAACAGTAGGACATTGCTTTAATGTTCTTATCCAAGTATTTGACTGTTTTCAGGGTTATGCAAGACAAATATAAACACCATCTAACACAAGATGCCCAGGTACTTATCATTTTTAATTTTTATTTCAAGATGTAATAACAAATAATTTAAATAGAGTTGATACACGACACATTTTTTAGTGCATTTTCGGAACTTCAATTAAAAATGATTTTTAGTTGTCAGGATAGAATAGGGATTATCAAGTTGCCTTGAATATTTCATTTAATCTTTAAAGTTTCTACAGATTGTAAGGTTAAGTCTTATGATTAAGGGGTATATTTTGAGAATATAATTTGAAATATGATCTTTGATGTTTGCTTTGGGATTGATTTTGCATACCTGGCAATCATTTTCTTTGCATGTTTTGTTTTTGAATGGATTTAATTTCACAAGACTCTATTTCAACGATTTGCCTGCTCTTTCTACGATTTTTGTCTTAAGTTCTGATTCTTTAAAGATTTTTTGGCATTCCTTTGCTAGCTCTCCGTTTGGGGTTGTGTCAGCAAAGAGCACTGTTTCATATCCGCCCTTTGCATANATCAAGTTGCCTTGAATATTTCATTTAATCTTTAAAGTTTCTACAGATTGTAAGGTTAAGTGAATAAGGGGTATATTTTGAGAATATAATTTGAAATATGATCTTTGATGTTTGCTTTGGGATTGATTTTGCATACCTGGCAATCATTTTCTTTGCATGTTTTGTTTTTGAATGGATTTAATTTCACAAGACTCTATTTCAACGATTTGCCTGCTCTTTCTACGATTTTTGTCTTAAGTTTTGATTCTTTAAAGATTTTTTGGCATTCCTTTGCTAGCTCTCCGTTTGGGGTTGTGTCAGCAAAGAAAACTGTTTCATATCCGCCCTTTGCATACCATGTTTGTTTATTCTTTATTTTATCTTGTTCTCTTCTCCGCTTTTCCCAGAACTCCCCCTCCTATACATTTGATATTCTCCCTTTTGGTCTCCTTCTACGATCTGTTCAAATATTCTTCTTGCTTTGTTATAAACTTTAACACGTTCCTTACACGCTCGATTTTTAATGTGTTCTTTCACAAGCTTCTCATACCTGTACCGGGTGACCCAGAATTGAACCGAGGAAATTCTTTATATGATATATAGTATAAGACCAAAAATAGTTATGTAAATGTTGCTCGGTAGCTAAGCGACTGGCCTGCAACGCCATTAATTTGTGCTTTTTTATCGATATTGGAAAATGGCAAAAATAAGGATTTACTGAAACGGGACTGATTTAAACCCTGTCTAGCCTGCGTGCAAGAAAGACTGCACGCAGGCTAAACCCTGTCAAAATTCGTCGAAAACGTGGGATCGATTTTATCAGTACGAAACAACAAGGAACTCTTTTCACCTTGGTTCGGGAATAGGCAATTCAGTACAAAATTCACAGCGCATGCCAAGAATTCCCAGTTGCAAAAGAAAATGTTTATCCCTGAGGTAAGAAAACTTCTAATGCCACCAGAGGATTGCTAGGATACATCCAATCTGAGTTGCGTATTCCCAGTATGGTATGCTTATTGTGTCGTAACTCTGTAGCTGTTGGAAATGGATCCCCTGTTTTTGTTGAATTTGGACGGCCTATAGATCTGCATAGTTTCACTAAATCTTTATTTTCTCCAATTCCCAATATCAATAAGAATAGCCAAAAATAATGGAGATGTGGGATAGTAGCCTGCGTGTCAACTAAAGACTGCACGCAGGCTAGTAGGATAGTCGTTTAGCTACGAAACAATGTTTCAATCGTTCTTTTTAGTCTATTACTTCATTTTATACGGTATAAACCGGGTGAGTCAGAAAAAAAGTGGGGCATTTAGCATGCCATATTTTGGTAAAAAAAAACTAGTCAAATCGGGAGTGTTAAAGTTTTATATTGCAGAACACAGATTGAATTAGTTACAGAAATTTAGTTTGTTAAAATCGGTGATTTCTTTCCTTATTTATTTGCGATTTTGTGATATAGCCATTTTGGTGAAAAGTATCGCTAGTAGAAGAACTTTCAGCTTGCCAACAATGACCATTTAAATGACTAGTCCCCAAGGGATACAAAATAAGTAACATTAGTATTCCTTTTGTGTTCTAACACAATGCATGCGTTGTTTCAATTTTTTGGTAGAGAAACAGTATGTTTGTCATGGTTTAGAAGTTCACGCGTGCATGAATATGAATCGAACTTAAGGCCTATTTTAGCAATCTTGCGAAACACCGTTTTATTAAAGTCGCTCGTAATTCTAGAACGGAAAGACCGATTTAGACCAAACAAATTTTACTATTTACGTTAGCTTTCTTCTATGCAATGAACTTTAAAGAAACAAATTTGCAACTTAAACTGCATCAATACAAATTGACAAACACCCCACGTTTTTTCTGACTCACCCGGTATTTAATTTTATCGGTTCACTTTTTCCTGGGTCACCTGGTATGTGAAAATAGTTCTGAAAAATTTTTCCTGTTAAATAAACTATAATGCCAAGATTAAAAGAAACTAAACGCATCACACATAACTCTTCATCAGTAGTCTACTGATAAAGGGTGACGCCCGATACGTTTAGTGTATTTTAACCCTGGCATTATAATTTATCTATAAAAATTGTTGTCTGTAAAATATATTTTCTTTGCACAATAGCTTACTGACAAGGTAAAAATTAATAGCATATGAAGTTTATATGCTTCAGAAGCTTATTACCATTTTGACTTACAGCGTACTAAAAATAAATACTTTCTACTAGCTAAATATTTATGTTAATTCATGTTATATCCACAGGAACAAATAAAAAGAGCATTGCAGGACGATGGTTATTCAGAAGGCCTATTCCTCAGGGCGCAAATTGATATTCTTAGACGACTAACAACTTATTGGCTTCCAAGATTTTTGGTCCACATAGAAGTGCAAAATAGAACGTGAGTATTTTCAATGAATTTGCTAAAGAAACAGTAGCCTGCGCAGCCTCAACACTCCTCCGCAGGAGTGTTGAGGCTGTGCGCTGGTTGAAGAAACAGCATTAACAACTTTTTGAAATGGAGAACGTGGTACCGGGGATTGTTTTATATCTAAATTTATATGCCCAAAATGGTCAAGGCCTTAAAGTTTGTTTTTATTGCTTGGCAGAACAATCTTATTCTTTATGTAGTGGGTTTTATTGTTGTTTAAAAAACAGCAACTGTTTGCGTGATGAATCTTTCCGGATCATTAGCAATGCTACATTATTGTTTGCCTTGATATTCTTAGGAACCGATACATCAAATCATCGGACCTATTCTTTCTAGTCAAAAAGAAATGTGTATTAAATAAATTACATAATATATGAAATCAATGATTATCTTCGGATTTTGTAATTTCTTAAAAGTAATGTGCGAGTTGAACGAACAGTCAGACAGCTATATACATAGAGATTTTGTCTCTTTTTTAGGACACCCAATATGGACAGTCAAATTTCAAACCGCTTGGTTTCTTCAATGAGCTTCTTTCCATCACTCTCGGTGGTGAAGACGCTTCCAACATTTGGCCACATTTTAGCAAAAGAAGCACGAGAGCATTCTTTCATGTCTCTGTACAAATTCGGAGGAAGTAACCGAGTCAAATCAGGACATATGAAGAAGGTTACTTTTGGTCTGACAGAAAGGTTTGTTTTTCCTCTTTGGTAATTGCATTTCTAGGTTTCATCTTACATCTGGTACATTAGTAGAGTTACTGGAGCCTAGTACTTTCAATCAGTTTAGAATCTATGGGTGCTTTTAATGCTTATCAAAGCTTTAGGTACTTCCCAAAGCATCTAGCCCAAAAATGCCCCAATTACCAGTCACAATTTAGTGATGTGTGTTGGGCTCGAAAGATCTTTTATCAAATATTACAAAGAAAGGAAGCAAAGAAAAGTTACAACAACGTCTACAATGATTATCGTGATATGGAAATTATGGAAATAAATCTTTGTATACGTTGATCTTACTCCAAAAGAAATATTGAAAATATCGCCTTACGATTGGGTGATAGAATATTGAAAACGTTTGCAACGTACAATGCACAGTGACCCAGCAAACGTTTACCGGGAAAAAAACAGATGATGCACATATTTAATTTAACTCTAAATTCAAGACTTTTCTGCAATAAACTTAAAGTTTGTTTAGATATTTAAGGTCTTCGTTCGATGACCAGTTAAGAAGCTATTCGGCTCTGCTAGTAAGAGCATAGGGATGCCCGTCAAAAATCTTTTTCAAAGTATGCTAACATATGAGGCAAGAAATTTTACAAGACTTGATAATAATGTTCCTTGTGTCAATTTTTTCAATTCTTCTTACGATTTTTGATACAACTAGCTTTTATACATGTATGCGCTCTTTGATATCTTAAATGTTTCCTTTAGTCTTGAAGAAGATGAGTTCTTGCTTGCCCTTGGTGCTGAAAAGGCCTGTGGATATCCTTTTCTATCAGCTTTGAAAAGGTATGTCTACAGAAAGTTTTTGTTATGAAATTAATTTTTCTCATGTTTCTCAGGATAGCACAGGCGTCGAATCTTTGCAAAACTTTAAAATGAATCGTGCAAAATGTTATTGCCCCATTCTTTCAAATGAATTTCTTCAAGGGAACTTTAGGAAATTTGCCATAATTCCAGAGAGAGCATTTTTTATATCATTTTTATTTTCAAAATTACAGCGTTGATACATTTCTGCCAGTTTTGAAGTTGTGACGTCATCAAATTCTAAATCGTAAAACATAAAAGCCACAGACTCTTGCTTGCTATTATCTTGTAGACCTTCAAAAACTGAGTATTTCTTGTATTGATCGTATTGATTTCTTTCAATCAGTTTAGAATCTATGGGTGCTTTTAATGCTTATCAAAGCTTTAGATACTTTCTCTCAGACAACCTTTCATACAACATAAAAAGATGTAATTCCATAAATAATGATGATATCAAATATGCTCTCCCTGGAATTATGGCAAATTACCTAAAGTTCCCTTCGAGCAATTCATTTGAAAGAATGAAGCAATAACTTTTTACACGATTAATTTTAAAGTTCTGCAAAGATTCGACGCCTATGCTAGCATATTTCTAATTGAGAAACCATCGCTTGAATCTGATTTGCAAGGCTCGAAAGATTCAAACCATGAATTTTAATTCATAACTAAGTTAGCCCTTCGACCATGAAGCAATTTTTCCTTAATGCAGATTGATTGGTAATTCACCCGTAATTCATGAACGTTCATCGCAGTTATTTTCCTTTACCGTTTTTGATATTTTAATTGATCTCTTCTACTAATCTTTTAGGCTTGGTAACGACGACATGCTCAGATGCTTGCAATTCTGGCTAGATGTTGACGATTTTCTCAAACAAAACGATAAAAAGGAAGATAGGCTGTACAGAATATGTAACGCGTGGAATATTTTCAATAGATATTTGAGTGATGGTAAGTTTTCAAAATTTACCTAAAAATTGAATCATATTTAAATAACTAGGTGAGACAAAACAGTCCCCTTTTCACCTTTATTGTTCTTTCTTTCAATTATTTTTGATCACAAAATAAAAACCCACATAGCATCAGATGTGATCAGATATACCGGGTGAGTCAGAAAAGGCCACTGCTCCCTGGATATCGAGGCAATAATATTGGTAGATATATTGTTTAATAGTAGACATGTTCAAATAAATTCTAAATTTTACCAGACTGAAATCGGCCACTCCCTTCTGAAATTAGGAGGGATTTTTTCAAGAAAGCCCCTCCAAGAAACCTTCAAGAACGGCATGAAATCACGACCAAATTTTCGTCATATTTCTGCCTAAATAGCAATGACTTGTATACATGCTTTAGCACGTTTTATCCCTTTGAGAGGATGAAAGTGCCATCCCTGGAAACATAACAACAATATTCTTGGAGATTTTATCCTCCAAAGAGGATAACACGTGCTAAAGCATGTGCAAGTGTGCAAGTCATTGCTGCAAGGCAGAAATATTTAGAAAATTTGCTCGTGATTTTAGGCCTGTTTTGAAGGTTTCTTGAAGAGGCTTTCTCCAGAAAATCGCTCACAATTTTAAAAGGGAGAGGCCGATTTCAGTCAGGTAAATTTTAAATCATATTTGAACATGTCAACCATTACATAATGTATTTGTCAATATTATCGTTTTGATATCCAGGGAGCAGTGGCCTTTCAAACGGGGAGTGTTTTTTCTGACTCACCCGGTANAAAATTTGCTCGTGATTTTAGGCCTGTTTTGAAGGTTTCTTGAAAAGGTAAATTTTAAATCATATTTGAACATGTCAACCATTACATAATGTATTTGTCAATATTATCGTTTTGATATCCAGGGAGCAGTGGCCTTTCAAACGGAGATTCTTTTTTCTGACTCACCCGGTATTTTCGAATCGTCCTGCGTCACTTTTTAATGTTGTCTCAGGCTACTAATTACAGATTTGGCATAAGAGATTAACCAAACATCTGCAGGGAAATTAAACATTTAAATTTTTCCCTTTTGCAGAATATTCAATCATAACAAATAATACCAAACAAATAGAAAGAATTAGATCGCAGCTATCTACTGCCAGGGAGATTACACATGATGCGGCTGTAGCACTATTTGGGAAAATACAGGTATGATTGTCTTTTCTTGTTAGGCAAGTTATTTATAGAGTGAATTAACTACCTTTTGAATCAAGAGAAGTTGTCATTGAAAGACAGGTTTTTGGCTTCATGAACAATTTTCTTATTCAAAAAATTGAAAAATATGATGTCTATTATCCTTAAAACGTTTGGAGAAATTCATTTGTTTTTTATAAGCGGGGATGGCGCAATGGTAGCGTGCTTGACTACCAACCTGAGGGTTGGTGGCTCGAGTCCCCGCCCTGCCGAACCTGCTACGTAGAGTGAGGAGAGTCGCCAACTCTCTGTAATTCCAGGCTAAAGGAACCGCGAGGTGTGGTCACATCGAGAGGAAGGACCAGGACACTGCTTCGATAAGCTTAGCTTCTCAGTGTCCTAAAACTACCTTCGGATGCTAGGTAGCATTATAGAAAAAAAATAAAATAAAAAATTTGTTTTTTATTTTTCTTCTGTGAAAATTGAATTTGGATGCATTTTATAAAATACGAACAGAATACTTTTATCCCTGCACAAGTTTTATTCAACATTATTTCTACTTAACTATTTCAATGTAAGCTAGGAAATCAGCAAAGCCGTGAAAGTCCTCAGTACTGTTTTGAATTTCAGATTAACGAAGATTTTTTTCTTTTCTAGGTAGAAGCAGCAGAAAGACTAAGGGACGTATGGATGACGTGTCAGTCAGATGAGAGAAAAAATCTGGATCGGTAAGAAACCTTCTTTCATATCTGTGAAAATGTAAATCCCGGATTCAGGGTGTTTTAGGCTACGTTCACGCGATGCAGGGAAAATTTGAAAACAGTAAAAAATGCGATGGTAACAAAATCTTTGCTGGTTCAAAGATTTTTAAATTGTGCCGACAAAAATATACCGTTTTCTTGGGAACTGTAACAATTTTATGCCGTTTTCCTATCTGTAATGCCTATGCCTATCTAGACTATGGCGGATCCGGGAACTATGGGAAAGGGATGGTCGGAATCGGAAGGACTTCATGAAATAGACTTGGGGCAAGTCTACTGCCTATGCCTATCTGTAATGCCTATGCCTATCTTTTATGCCTATCTGTAACAATTTGATGCCGTTTTCAAATTGTTCTGGTGTCGTGTGAACGCAATGTTAATGTCTTGTAGTAATCTTCCGGTTGCTTAGCTATGCTGTCGTTTATACACCCTCGGGACGAACGCCTTGATTATTATCAATTTGGGCAAAATCTGGAGCCCTGGTCACACGATGAACATTTCACTGAACATTGCCCACCATTTGTTGGCTGTTGCCACGGGGGGGTTCTTCCATAGTAAAGTTACCTGGGGATGTGCCGCCCTCAAGGGTATACTTTTTCGGACTGCTAGTCTAGCCAAGGGTATGCTTTTTGGTAATTTTAGTCCATGCCAGTCTAGGCAAGGGTATGATTTTTGGCAATTTTCGTTCAGGAAAGGCAAAATTTTCTTAATTTGTGTCTAGAAACCCAAAATTTTGGCGATTTTGGTCTAGAGAAGGCGAAATTTTGGTGATTTGTGCCTAGAAAACGGCGAATTATGGCACTTTTGGTCTAGAAATTAGTCTAGCCAAGGGTATCATTTTCACAAAAATTGGTCTAGCCAACGGTACCATTTTGAAGATGCTGGCGGCACACNACACTGCTTCGATAAGCTTAGCTTCTCAGTGTCCTAAAACTACCTTCGGATGCTAGGTAGCATTATAGAAAACAAATAAAATAAAAAATTTGTTTTTTATTTTTCTTCTGTGAAAATTGAATTTGGATGCATTTTATAAAATACGAACAGAATACTTTTATCCCTGCACAAGTTTTATTCAACATTATTTCTACTTAACTATTTCAATGTAAGCTAGGAAATCAGCAAAGCCGTGAAAGTCCTCAGTACTGTTTTGAATTTCAGATTAACGAAGATTGTTTTCTTCTCTAGGTAGAAGCAGCAGAAAGACTAAGGGACGTATGGATGACGTGTCAGTCAGATGAGAGAAAAAATCTGGATCGGTAAGAAACCTTCTTTCATATCTGTGAAAATGTAAATCCCGGATTCAGGGTGTTTTAGGCTACGTTCACGCGATGCAGGGAAAATTTGAAAACAGCAAAAAATGCGATGGTAACAAAATCTTTGCTGGTTCAAAGATTTTTAAATTGTGCCGACAAGAATATACCGTTTTCTTGGGAACTGTAACAATTTTATGCCGTTTTCCTATCTGTAATGCATATGCCTATCTAGACTTGCCCCAAGTCTATTTCATGAAGTCCTTCCGACCGATCCCTTTCCCATAGTTCCCGGATCCGCCATAACGGAATGGCGGTTCCGGGAACTATGGGAAAGGGATGGTCGGAAGGACTTCATAAAATAGACTTGGGGCAAGTCTACTGCCTATGCCTATCTGTAATGTCTATGCCTATCTTTTATGCCTATCTGTAACAATTTGATGCCGTTTTCAAATTGTTCTGGTGTTGTGTGAACGCAATGTTAATGTCTTATAGTAATCTTCCGGTTGCTTAGCTATGCTGTCGTTTATACACCCTCAGGACGAACGCCTTGATTATTATCAATTTGGACAAAATCTGAAGCCCTGGTCACACGATGATTATTTCACTGAACATTGCCCACCATTTGTTGGCTGTTGCTCAGTGGCGTGGGTTCTATAAATGCATTGACGAGAAAATAGAAATATATGTAGGCAGAAACTAAATACGCCAACAACTTCGAAAATTTTTTTGAAGCAAACCTGGTAGCTCAAAAGATGAGAATAAGTAATGTGTAAGTTCACCCTCTTTAATCAAAAAGAGACCTTTTTGGTGCACTTTCCTTTCCCGTTTAGTTCAACTTTATTTTCTTATCTCTCGCTTTGGTGAATCAGTTTATGCGTTTTTTACCAATGACGAGCTTTTCAAGGCTTCTGCGATTAGTAATTTAAGATAAATAGGAAAGAATGCATTACATCGAGAAAATGGTTTGTACTTTGTTATAATGTAGGTACTACGTCCTCATGTGAGCAAAATGGAGTTTTACGAGGATAAACGTGGTTCAACGAGCAGCTACTGTAGTGTAAAAAAGTCCTCCCCGGCGGGGAATTGAACCCCGGTCTCCCGCGTGACAGGCGGGGATACTCACCACTATACTACCGAGGACATATTGTAGTAGGTAAATATCTCAGAAATAGTTGTGAAGCTAACTAGACCACTTTCAAGCGAAGAAATTGTGACGCAGTTCTCAAGCCTATTAGTTACTATCCGTCGGCTTGAAGCCTTGGTTATGTCAGCCTAGTGACTTTCAAAGCTTTAGAAATGAAGGGACTAAGAATAGGGTTGCCCATAAACATTTCGAGGCAAAAACGTACGATAGAAACTTCATTCTGAACCCGTTTTTATTTTGTGAATGAAGGAGCATGATGATATCTTTTGTGTAATTTCTTTTGCAGTGTGAGTCGGCATCCATCACCTACTTCACCACAAAGAACAAAGAGAGTCGTTGTCAGTCAAGATCTCCAATATTCTCCAAGTCGTTGGGTTAAAAGGTGCGTCCATGTTTCTGTAATTCCTTTCGTAAATATTCCTGCTTTTTCATTTTTTTTTCATTGAGTATTCTTTATACACAAATTAACCCTCCAGTAAATTAAAATATATAGCAACTAATTACAATGATAAAAATTTCAAGAATATTAACCTACAGCGCTATAAAACCTAACCATTGCTGTTCTTCCAGGGAGTTGTGGTTGAGAGTCTAGCTCTTTAGTTTTAAGTTTTAAGTTTTAAGTTGTTTTTAAAACGATGCAGTGTTGGTAGCTCACGTATTTCGACAGCTGTATCATTCCATATCTTGATAGCTGCGTCATGAAAGCCTTTTTTGCGAATTCTGTCCTATATCTAGGGATCTGGAGATCTTTATAGTGCCTCGTATTGTAGGTCGAGTGGAAAGACCTCAGTTGGTATTTATCCCATAGGCTTTCAGGGCATAGTCTGTTCATAATATTTAGCAAGAATAAATATAGAAATATTTCCTACTACGAAGCACCTCAGATTGTGAGCTTAAACTGTAGCGTTGCAAGAAGTTTCTTTATTATTCTGAAAAATCTTTCTTTTCTTTAAAGTCTCCCAAAAACTAGATGGGCAAAAATTGTTTTTTGCTTTAAAGTTTTTATTTCTCATTAAAGCAATGCCAAACAGGCATCAATCGAAAGATCTCAAAGAGCGGAGCTTGAAAATCGAGAGAGCTAAGAAACGGGTGTTTTGTCCCTTGGGAACTCTAGCAACTTTGTTTGTTTCAAATCGTACAGACGTCTTCTGAGAGCCCATTTCCTCCTGATTTCAAATCTGAAGACCGCATGCTCGTATCGCGTGTGTTTTCAAGGTTACAACTTTTTTTTCTATACTCTCATAAAATATTACAAACATTAGCAATAAAAATACGATACCAACGAGGAGCACTAAAGTTCATATCTACCCCACGGCCATTACACTAAGCATATACATGCAAATAATAAATTACATTCTACAAATACATTAAATAATCCGATAAGTACATTGCAAAACAAGAAAAATGAGGATTCTACAAAAAGAAAACAAACCGTTGAAATACAAATAGGAAGGGAGGGAAGTGGAAGCCTTCTTAGGGAAATAAGAATCATATTTAATTGAAACGTTCTGTCTTGAAAATATACGTAATCGTCAAAGTTAGAATTGATCTGTTTACCTCACAAGACAGAAGACAGACTCTCATCACCGTATAAAAGAAGTTGCAAAAATCTGTTGCTCCAAACAGAATATCCATTTTTTATATGAGGTTACAACTCATATAATACAGACAAGCAACATGATAAATTTGGCAAGGTTTGTTAGGGGTGTATAGGGGTAGTAACTTGCACTAGGTTTCAGTCTTTGGTGAATATTTCCAAAATCATACATTTCACGAGAAATTGGATTCAAGAGGAAATGGGCTTTCATATGATGTAAGATTAATGTCTGTGTGATTTGAGACAAAAAGGTGCTAGAATTTCAAGGGGACTAAACCAATTTATCTTAGCTCGAAACTAAAATTCCTCTCAATTTTCAAACCCTGCTCTGAGGGATCTTTCGATTTGATGCCTGTTTGACCATATTTTGATGAGAAATACAAACTTTAAAGCTGAAAACGTTTTTGTCCAGCTTGTTTATGATTTATGACTAAGCTGAGTTCATATTTGGGATCAGGAAAAATTATGCTTTCCGATGATGTAAAATGGATTGCTGCAAATTGTTCATCCCAAACTTGAAAGAAAAACACAAGATAAACATGGCACTTTAGTGGAGCTTTCGACCAAGCACTCATTGTAATTGTATATTTATTGCATGGCCCCCTGTAAATCAATTTTACTTTAACTGAGGGGCTACCATGTCTAAAAAATTGAAAATGAAAAATGAAATGTTGAAAACGAAAAAGCGAACCGTATTGGTTTTATCCTCATTTTACTGCCAGGGGACATTGACATTTTATCAAACTTTAATGTGTATCGTCTAATGTTTTCTATTTTACTTCGTTAGGCTTCCAGGTTCAAGCGATTCCCAGCGAAGAGTACGACTGCAGACTGCGCTGTCAATGGCAGATGACTGCAACATGAGTCGATTATCAAGTCGTGCTTTAGACGTAGCAGAGAGGAATGAACGTGCGAAGAGAAAGAAGAAAAAGCGAAAGAAAAAAGGAGTGAAATTCACATCTGATGAAAATGAATCTGGGGATGAAGGACGAAGTGGTCCACCGAAACCGGATGATAGACCACAGTTTACTGAGCTCATTGAAAGCAAAGAGTAAGCTAAAAAGGCATTCAGAGTCATTATTTCGCGCCTTCACTAATAGTGGTCTTAAAAATTCCCTCAAGAATAGTTGATGACCCCAACAAACCTGAATTTTTAACATTTCACCAAGATTGATCTTGTTTCTGGTCAATAAAAACGACAACGTATTTATTCCTCTAAGACATGTTTCGGATACACCATATGATTCATATGATTACAAATACAGTTGAGTACAAAACGTTTGATATTACAAAAATTCGAAATATTAAAAGATCCTAACAGGTGTTACAATAGAAGGCTATTATTACAATATAAATATCTGCGTATGACAAAAGGATGAAATAGTAGCGGTAAATGTAACGAAAAAACGAGTCCGAATCATGTTTTGAACGTTGAATTTTTTATTTGTGCCAAAAACAGATTGTTGAAAGTTGTTTAAGTCTGGAAGAGACTTTGAATTTGTGGATATTTGTTTTCGTACGAGCTACCTGATTTTGAAACTTACTCCGAAATCGCAAGAAATGATTATCAAATCAAATTTCGTATCCAAACAAATTTAACTTGGTTGCTTATTGTGATTGTGGCCTCATGAAGGCCATGCCATCACAAAAGACTATAAATTGAGCTACAAATCTTGAGATAGTTATCCGAAAATAATTGGGTTTCTTGGCGCGCCATGATACAAACCCGCAAAACTACATGATCAGGATCAGTAGGTAAAGGAAATTTTGATGATCATTCAAAAAGCAGAAGGGAAATGAAATTTCTTACTGCTTAAAAATGTTTAACTAATTTTTGTATCTAAATCTTCTTAGATATTCAACCATTTTTAAGCGTTTAGGAACGACTCGATGCAGAAAATTATCGGTGACGTACGATTCCTATGTTAAGATCTTGGCTATTGAGCAAAACATTAGCCAGTTTATGTGGGTTATTGGTTAAAATTGATGCTTTTCATTTTCACTGTAGTGCGCAGATGGTTAGCAATTTTTTGTTCTTTATCACTAGGGTCGTAACTGCATTCAAACAGTTTTTGCAGAACGAAGAAGGTCGTGGTGCATTCAATAACTTTTCTTTATTCTTGGATATTGAAGAATACAATGCAATTCACCCTGCTAAGCGATTATCCAGACAACAGCAGAGTACATCAATTTATCGGGCTTATTTCGATGCTGGATCCAGGCGGTAAGAAATCCTTTCAGCTCTTGTTTTCTACTTTTTTGTCAATTTCTTTTGATCAGGTAATCCAACAATTTTTCAACAGTTCTACTACACTTAAAATTTCCATAAACTTCCAACCTCGTTCCCATGGTGTTCTGACGTCATACGCTAGTCACGAAGCCGAGTGAACACCCTGGTACACTTAGTCCCAACCCGCCCAAAATAAGGGCGGATTAGCAGCCATTATGGATTTGCGGTTGGCAGGGTAACGCTCATTATGCGACCTCGATTCCAAACAACAAAGCAACATTGTAGTGGTTGTTGCTAAGTGACTAGATTTACTTGTTGTTATTTGAATAATTAGTAAGATTTCGAGAAATAGTTTTGTGTTATCTATTGTTTTCGAATAGCCAATCAAATTGCAGAACGGCCACTTGTATCCCAGAGTAGAGGTAGAGCAACGAACTCACTCTGGGGACGAGATTGATAAACTTCAAATTAATTACGAATGCTTTCTATTTCATTTTCCTTGACAATCAAATGACTACTTATATTTTACAATTACTGCTATTCTGTTTAATTTTTTTGAACAAGTTTGATTGAAGCAAATAGAAGGTGTGTTGGCCTTGNTTACGATTGCTTTCTATTTCATTTTCCTTGACAATCAAATGACTACTTATATTTTACAATTACTGCTATTCTGTTTAATTTTTTTGAACAAGTTTGATTGAAGCAAATAGAAGGTGTGTTGGCCTTGATTAGCCTGTCTCCCAGACCCTAAAAGAACTGGGGTCTGGGAGACAGACTAGCCTTGATGTGCACTTGCATAGTCAATTGCAATCCCAGCATTGTATACTTCAATCGCATGACTTGAAAATATTGCTATTATTTTTGTGACACTGTGTCCTCAAACTTGCAGTGAAATATTAGACAATGGTCATTCAACAAAGTATCAGTCCGTAATAATTTGAAATGTATGAAATAAAGAGATGTCAAAATTACCTATTTTCTATACAACATTGACTTAAAAAGGCTTGAAATTGATATGAAATGGATTATTATCCTGTACTTTTGTTCTACTACTGCCCAGCACTATGTTTACTGAGGGCAGGGAAGAGAAATTTTCTTTACACCCACCCTGTAGAACCCAAATTGTGTAGGATAGAGGAAAACAAGACTTCAAAATATCTGATTTACCGCCTTGAAAGCAGTATATCCTTTTGTCTTACCTTAAATCATAACCATGCCCGGACTAATTCTTTAGTAGAGAAGAGCTTGAAAAAACCAAGCCCGGTCTAATTTTATTTATTTATGTTTTGCTAAAAGATTGTTAAATATTTTCAGGGCTGTCCCTCTTCCTGAAGAGATAGTCGACAAAGTTGAAGATGAAGTGCCAACAACACCAACACTACTTGAGGCAAAATATTCTATACTTCCAGAGCTTGAAATTTCATTTCAAAAGTTTTTCAAGGTATGTTTTCTGTTATGATGCTACTAACATAGGATCCACATCTTTAAAGGGCAATTCCGGGATTTGTAGAATTAATGCTAGAAAACAAACTTACCATCTCCTGAATCAAATGACAAACTTTTTTCCACATTTAGACTGGTGTTCAGCTGTCAATTCAGTAAACATCTTGGTAATTTAGGCCAAATTACGCCACCATTGGTCTCTATTTTTTTCACGAATACACGATAAGTAGGCTAGTTACGATTCAGAGGCGAGACAACAATAGGGCAGCCTCATTCTCGCGTTGAACATGACGTCAGAACGCTCTGACCTTGTGCTTAATGACGTCACTACGCATTTGTCGCAGATTGTACAGCGTTATTTCGCAGAGAAAGGACAAAAAAAGTTGGAAAAAAGTACGATACACCATTCATAACAGTATAATCTTTCATTTTATCATCAATCATACCCACCCCGGAATTGTCCTTTAAAAACGTTGGTGTAAATTAGATGACCTATTTCTTTGAATTGGATTGCTTGAAAGAAACTTCAGCTAATTTGCTATAATTCTACCGCTGGACTTTTCAGAAATATTCTATATTTTCAGAATTATGGTGTGTTTCTTCTTTTTTAAGAATGCAAAAAAGGTTTTAAAAAAATTCAAACCATCTTAATTTCTAAACTTTTTGAAGAAATATTGAATTTTTTTTCCAAGAAAACCATAGCTTCTGAATGTCGACAATATGGTATTAAACACAAATCTTTCACTTCTGGTTTACGATTTAAAAATTTGGTGACTTCACATCCTCCAATGAGTTGAAATATAAAATACACTGTAAATTTCGCAAAATATTCAATATGTCTGAAAAGTCCANCTTTTTTAAGAATGCAAAAAAGGTTTTAAAAAAATTCAAACCATCTTAATTTCTAAACTTTTTGAAGAAATATTGAATTTTTTTTCCAAGAAAACCATAGCTTCTGAATGTCGACAATATGGTATTAAACACAAATCTTTCACTTCTGGTTTACGATTTAAAAATTTGGTGACTTCACATCCTCCAATGAGTTGAAATATAAAATACACTGTAAATTTCGCAAAATATTCAATATGTCTGAAAAGTCCAAAGGCATAGCTAAAATTTCTTTCAAGCAATTCAATTCAAAGAAATTGTTCATAGAGTTTACATAACCTTTTATCAGATTTGGAACCTATTCTTGCTAATTATGCTAGCAAGAATAGTATGCTAGTCATTCAAATATTGTAGCATCCTATTTGCTACATGAAAATGTCTTCTCTTTAAACAACTCCTTTTCGCATGCACAATGGGTGAGTTAGTCATCGATTTAGTGTATCTTTTGCAATTTGATTTAGCTATATTTGCAGTTTGATTTAGCTATATTCCATACTTTGTACTCTTGCTTCTTCAATTCCTGTCTTGTTTGCTTACCTTGTCCTCCCAAATTCTTCCTACTTTTAAATAAATTCAAAACTTATCCCGCTAAAAATGTACCTTGTATACCAAATATTCCTTGCAATATTGTAAGAATATCTACACAACAGGTACCCTGGGTACCAGAGCTGAAGATGAAAAAAAAAACAGAGCCGAAGATGAAAAAAAGAAAAATTCCCAGGCAATAAGATAGCCCGATTGAGCTTAATTTTTATCGCTGTAGAGCTTAAATTTTGACAAATTTGATCCAGAAGTTTAGGCCTGTTTCAAAGGATTCCAAGATGAAACTCTTTTATAAAATCGCTTTTAACTTGAGAAAAATATGACCAATTTGAACAAACTAAATTTTATTATCTAAGTTGATAGGCTAGCTACACAATATAAGTTAGTTTGAATATGAATCTGATGAATAGCTAGCAAACTACAGGCTTGCAGACGTTTTAACTTTTTTGACTCACCCTGTATTTTTCACAGAGAGTACAACACGTGATTAAGACTGACAGAGATATTCCAACGCACGAAACAACCAGATCGACGGCTGAGGGCAATGCAAAACCAGACACAATGGAAAGTTTTCGCAGCTATCACAGTCATCTAAACACTCCCAAAGCCAATAAGAAAAAGAGAAGGGTAAGTTTTTTCAAATATTGCTGGAGCTTTACAGTAAACCAACGGGGTTAAAATTGGCTTTAACCAGGGGGACTGGGCAATTTAAATATTGCCTATTGAATTTGATGCCCTCCATAGATTATCAAACAATAGGAAATAAGTGACGGGTGGCCTCGTTTTGCTTTATTATTAGACTACAATGTCCTCCGAACACCTTGGCCATTTTTGGTAAAGACGCACTTTTCCACATTTTTAATCCATAGCGATTAGTTGAAGCATCCCCTCCCTCCCAAACAATGTTGATTTGCAAGGTTATTGTTCTAGCATTCCATCACAGTCGCGATTTGTCCTATCGTCCTCATTTTATCGCCACAGAACAACATTGTTCTAAGGGCACAGGGGGTAACAAAACAAGGCAAAATTAGAAATATAGCTTAGGTTGTGTATTCTACCACTAAGTACTGAGGAAGCAATTCAAAAGTTTTTGACTTCTTCAAAAGCAAGTTGATTCTGGGGTACATTTTACTTCATACAGATTAGATGTTCATGTAGTCCGGTATGTAGTCCGGTATCCAATG
>REGM01000172.1:57177-101985 GCA_004194415.1 Aurelia aurita
CGATGAGAAAATGTCGGGGGGGAGGTGAGATTTTAGCGAGGTACTTTCATCGTTCCTATTGTCGAGTAATGTGAGTCAAGTAAACCGAGCTAAACTTTCTTATCGTCAAAAACATTAAGAAAATTTGACTGATGAAAGAAATTATTCAAAAAGTGTAGGAAATCCGAATAAATGTTTTTTCCTCGTTGTTTCTTATGCATAGCTCGGTATTATTATAGTTATGGTATCAGTGGAGTAGTTTCTAGAATTTAGACAGAAGCACGTTTTCATACATTTGCTGTGAAAGTTGACGAAGGCATAGGAGCTTCCATGCCGATGTATGAGAATTTTAAAAACTTTTGGTACATTTATAATCTCTTGTTTCTTATCAAAAACAACTTTAGCTCGAGAAGAGGCCTGATGATTTATATTTGATGTTAATAGTTAAACCTCTAATATATTTCATCTTCATAACTAGCCAGCGTTGTTTTGCAATTTTTGTTTCGTAGAAAAAATTCTTATCAATTTTTCCGACTGGTGACTCCCAAGATGTTGACAGCCTCATTCCTCCACAGTGTCAACAGGCAATTAGAGGGCGTTCCCTATGGGTAAAAGGGCGTTTCCTAGCATTAAAAAGGGCGTGGCCCCGAAAATTTTTCCGGGGGCTCCGCCCCCGGACCCCCAATTCTATATTCGTCCCCCCCACTCCTTGGCGGCTGGCGCCGCCACTGCGTGCTGCTGTTCTGCCTATTTTGTCGTTTTAATTTGTTTCTGGTAACTTTTTCGTGTAAATTATTTTATATAGCTTTCTTAGGCCTGAGCAAAAGGCTGCCCAGTGTTTTCCCTTCTAAACAGCCTTATCAAAGTTTATTGCCATAGCAGATGAACGATGAATGGATTGCTTTTAGTTCAAGACGCATTTATTTGAGACAAAGGTTATTACAGGCTCTCTTCTATGCAGGTAAAACCCCGTCCAGTTTTTTGTAAAGGCCTAAATGTTTTGATTGGGGTAAGCGCCTGGCCAAGATAGATAGACAGATAGGCCTAACAAAAGGTTTCATGCCGATACCACATCACAATCAACTTTACGACACCTAAATGCCAACAAAGATACCTAAACTTGTTCTCTAAATTTCAGTCAGACTTTTATCGGTAGAATTTTCCAAAAGGGAAAGATGCAACTTATTTTACTAACTCGGCATTTCGTAATGATTCTCATTTGGTACAGACATTTTTAAAATTGCTTTGGTCGCTGACATAATCAAGAGGAAGACAATCTATTTACTTATTACCTTAGAAAAACACAAAGTTCTATTGACTATGTTATTACTAAAATCGAAATTTTAATTACTTTCCAAATGGCTGAATATTGATATAAGCCACCTAGCTGAGGGTGGTAAAGGGGGGGTCAGGATCACGAATCACGGGAAAAAAATTTTTGCTTTTCACGTTTCACGTAAATAAATACTGGCCTTTCACGTTTCACGAGAAAAAATATAGCCGATCACGTTTCACGAAATACTTTTTACCACCCTCCTAGCTGAGATAGCAAAGAATTGATTTTTAGATCTTGTTTCCAGCTTGTGGTTTCATAACGATTAATGTAATTTTAGTACAGTCGAAACAGGAAAATTGGACATCAATGAAATGATGCCGCAAAAGACATCGTCTCCATGGGACTTGATTATCAGTGTCTGGAGGGATGTTTTGCCAAGTTTAGAAACAAAGCAAAGGGCTTTTGTCTGAGTCTAGTCTAGGACCTTCCCGCTTATATTTCTCCAGCATATTATGCAATATTTTATATTCTTGGAATAAAGAAAGAGCAACGTTGTGAACAGATTTTCAACTATGGGAGCGTAATGTGCATGGGGAGTTTTTTGTCAATTTAAAGTCAATGGAACGAAATCTTACGAAAACAAGATTAAAGTATTTCGTATTTCGTATTTTCGTTCTTTTATTTTAATTGATAGGGTTATCATTTAGTTAGAAANATGGGACTCACTGTAATCAGTCTAGGCATCATCCAGAAGTGGAATATTTAAATGCCAAATCATTTCTTATGTTATTTTTCATTTCAGGATCTTTATCCGTTCTTGGATGAGGTATGTTACTTTCTGTTTCTAATACCTCTTTAGAGCCTTCGAAATCCAGAAATGTGCCATTTTATGGCTAAATCAAACCAACTCGTACAACTTCTTATCTTCCCTTATCTCTTCTTCCTACCGCCTTTTCATGTTCTTGCTTTTCCTTGTATTTATTGTCAGGCCTCAACAAAATATTTATGATAACAAAAAACTACAAAAAATTTGATTATCTTAAGGCCAGTTTCCAGTCAGTGGAATTTTCCGAGCGGGCGGAAATTCTATTGTTTACGAAAGAACATGTCGCTTTGTAATTTAATAGAAATTTAAAGTTAAATGACTTTTGATTGTGTAAAATTCCGCCCGCTCTGAAAATTGCAGTGACTGGAAATCAGCCTTTACCTATACCCGTTGCAAAGGTTGTTGCCAAAACACGTGCATTTGGAAGGCTATTGTGGGGAATATTTTGATTGTTTTGCTGCACAAATTTCACTGCAGTTCGTCCGAAATTTCTGGATATCAAACAAGCTTTCAGGGTACTGCTAAAAAGAATCGATCACCATATACGAGGGGGTTAAGCATAGAACACTGTTCCAGACACATGCCGTCAGTTGTACTCGAGACCTCGCTTGATTTGATTGGTCAACCTTTGACAGGAATCAAATGAGAGTGGCTCGAGCCACTTTTATGATGGTCGATTCTCTGGTATTGAGAACAGGTAACATTTGTACACGCTTCAAGGGATACAAATTGATAACTGTCTTTTCATCCTAAGAAAATTACTATGCTCTATCATTAAATGTATTCTATTATTCACACAGACATCACTCAATCGAAAAGTTGAAGTAATCATCGATGTTTTTCTGGACTCTGCGACTCCACCCTGGCTTCAGGTTTGTAAAAATCTACTCAAGCTGATTTTCTTACTGCCCTAATGAAGCTCGCGTTTTTTGACGCACGAGCCTTACTTGGGCAGACGATAGCTCTATTTGGAGCGTGACAATAATAACGCTTCAATTGTGGGTTTATTCATTTCTAGCCAGCACTTTCCTTTACATAAGTCCCCCTAACTTTCGCTCATTGTCTCGTTGTTGTTGTTATCACTTCAGCTGAGGCGATAACAAGTTGTTGTCTGTTGTAGCGATAAATCAGTTCGGGGAACGAAAAAGAGACTTTTGGAATGTGTCTAAGTTAGAGTTATGACCTTGAGTGTCTTGTTTCCCTGCGTTCTTTAATATGTTGATGTCACTTCGGTCAATAGGGATCGAATTGAGTATGGAGCTGCTAAAAAGTGAATGGGGTAAATAGAATGGGCAGGAGGACTGCACAGGCATGTTGATCTCCTGATAGTATTGTGGGGATTCCACATAAATCCTAAGGGAGTCATGGGAACCATGGGAGAGGGTAGTGCAGGAGGATTGCACTGTACAGTTAAGCTCCTATGGTCGCAGGCTAATGGAACAGAGAGGGGGCAGGGGGACTGCATATAATGAAGTGCAAGATGAGCCCCTGTAAATATTTGTTAGTGAATTGAATAAGATTTACAAAATTCGACCTTGTTGCACTCTGTTTGTTATACTGTTGTTTTATTCTGCAGGTTGATTTAAATCAAGAGCAAGCTGGCAAAACCATGCAAAGAGCACAACAATATTATTCAATGGCAAAAAGAGTCCCAAGAGAGCAAAAAGATCCATATATATTTGACGAAGCTCATGTTGCCATTCTCAAGGAACTTATACCGTATTGGGCTGCATTTTCGAAGCAATATAGAAATCTGGATGCGCCTCCTGAATTCCCATGTGAGTCAGTATTCATTATTATCCGACCCCTTACAACAAGCACAGATTTTGTAGCAATAGCATCCCTTCCTTTTGATTGATTGATTGATTGATTGATTGATTTATTTATTAACACGCCAGTATAGATCGATTAGCGATGGCTATTACAAACAAAAGGGTTTCTGAGTTGCTATGACTGATTAGAATTTAAGTCTCGCTGGTTATTAATGTCATCGTTTCTTCCTTATTTGGTCCTACTCAGCTAGCAGTAGAGGCCCGAATAAGGATACTAGCCGATAGGCCCGAGTAAGAATAACGAACGAGACTTGGGGCAAGCCTAATGGCCGATTAGCCAATGCCACAAAGTGGCTTTCTCGCTGAAGCTGTGCCGTATTTTCACTCAACTCGTCGACAATTCTCAGTCCATGCTCTGATAAACCACCATATTGCATGCAATAAGGTGCTACTGCACGCCCTTTTTCATTTAAACACAGATAAAAGAAATTTTGGGAAAGTCAGTTTTGGTCAAAACTCTTTTTTATCTAGAAACTGCGCAAAAAAGGACCACTGTGACACCTCCTGCGTGAAACATGAAGAACTAATTGATACTGTGACTAATGAAAATCTTTTATTTTTGTCAGTGAGTTGACTGTACCTATCCCGTGTTCACTCTGAATTTGGTAATGTTGCTTGTTAAATTTTTTATAAGCAAAGCCCTTTATTTTGAGTAAAGCTGTTCTTGTTTTGCATTAGATAGTGTCTGTCCCTTTGCAATGGCAGCTAGAAAAAGAGACCAATATCATTATGGTTGCACTTAACCCTCATCAATTTGAGTTCCTTGAAAACAGTTCCAGTCAAATACACAGCAGTACCTTTTTAGCTTTTGTTTCTGGCAGAATATTTACTGCTTGTTTTATAGTGCAAAGGCAAATTTTAATTATTATCAAATATATTCAACAGATTCGGTCTGCTATTCGTTATGGACGATTTTGTTTGGAAAATTATTGTAAAAATTTCGACCAAATTTTGTCGAAATTTTTTATGTCACAACTTAACAAAAATGACAACGAGCAAGGCCTTCTAAAGAGGGAATAGCACCTGATATATGTATTTCTATGCGTGCAAGCCTACCCCCACAAGGCTTCTGTGCTATTTTGGAACAAACACATTTAAAAGATAACTCTAGGAGAAGACCACACAATAGAATTCTACTCAGAGGTCGCTTGATTGATAATGAAATGTCTATCTCAGATGAAGAATGGCCACTCCCCACTTTCTTGGCCAGATTTGTATACTTTTATCTCTCCGGCAAACCGCGTAAACTCCTTTAGCGAGACCCTATTTCTTTCTTAGCTATTTCATTATTTCATTGTACACAAGGCTAATTCCAAAGAATGATGGTGTAATCTTTAGTCAAAACTCAAATAATATTCGACAATTTTTCTCTCGATTTTTTGGCTGGCTTCCCGGCTTACAACCGATTTTTTCAAATTTATTGGTTTAGAACTGGCCGATTGGTTTAGAGCAATTGTGAACAAAGCGGCCTTGTTTTGTCATCTTCAACGCATAGAGAAGTTTCCTAAATGTAGCCCTTGCTACCGTTGGAGCTCTCCACCCTACCCTACCTTTGCTACCGTTAAGCCCCGGCCAAATGAGCCAACATTTGAGCCAACATTTAGCCCAACAATAGACGATTACGGAAAAGATGGCGTCGGGGGCATTTAATAATAATAATAATAATAATAATCAATTTGTTTAAAGTTGGTAATATACGTCTATAGTGCATATCAAGAGATGTGCACTAATTAATACCAACTATCTACATAACCAAGATGACCAAGATGCATTGCGTTCTATAATGGAATCAACGGTGATTCTATAGAAATTCGATCACTAAACGCAATGCATCTTGGTCAAATGTCCCCCGACGCCATCTTTTCCGTAATCGTCTATTGTTGGATGAAATGTTGGATCATTTTGCCACCCAAACCCCGGTCAATCGATAAAATATTTCGATCCAAGTGGTCCAACAATTGTTGGCTGTCAATGATGGATTATTTAGCCACCCTTGTTGGATCGTGTGGCCACCTCCTTGGCAGTCCCAACAAATGTTGGCTGACCCAGCCAAACGATCCAACATCATCCAATAACACCTCCTAAAGATAGGAATACCCATCAGGGATTTCCAACATTTTTGATCGATTTCAAACCACAATCCCAACAAGTGTTGGGCCTGCCGACGAATGTAGGGCATGCCAAAGGTGGCCAAATAATCCATCAAGGTTGGCCAAACAATGCAACATTGACAGCCAACAATTATTGGGTGAATGTTGTTGGCGGAACTGTTGGATCGTTTGGCCGGGACTCTACAGGTCCTCAAAGAAGCATTCTTTCCGTTTGTCAGATTTTCTTATGATAATTCTATTCTTAGATTACTTTGTTTAATGATCATGCGCTAAGTGTGTGTTTTACTTCCGATCAGTTTTAGTTTCAAAATCCTTCTTGACAAAATTCCAGAGCCACTTTATCAGTTTATTTACATACACAGTTTATTTACACACAAAATGATATGAAACCATCTTTCCAAGAATTCCACTAGTTAATTATCTACGTGCACCTACGTTTTCGAAAGTGGTTGCAAAGTACCCGAGCTGCTTTATCAACGATTAATTATACACGGTTTATTTATGCACGAAATTATTGAAAGTAATCTTTTCAAGACTTCATGTAGAGTTGCGTTGTCGAAAGTGGCTGCAAAACTCCTCAGCTGCTTTATGAACAACTAATAATACACAGTTTAGTTACACACAAAATGATATGAAACAAGCTTTTCAAGAATTCCACTATTTAATCATTTATGTACATTTACGTTTTCGAAAGTGGCCACAAGAGGTCTGAGCTGCTTTATCAAGGAATTACAGTCGTAGCCAAAAGTTTAAGACCACATTTTAGTCGATAACATTTGTTGACGCAAGGAGCTGCAATGCTACTGCTCTGACGTTTGAGTTGCTTCAGGTCAACTTTCCATGTAGATTCCGAATCTCGATGTTGTTTTTTGAAATTTCGCGCCTTTTTGCTATGACGTCACAATGAAATCTATAGAAATTATCGGAAATTGTAATGGCCCTGCCGACAAGGGGGTTGACCCAAAAAATGTGTTACTGACCTGGATTTTACATCAATCCATGCAGATTTATTTTCTTTTATTTGTTTACAAAATAGCAANGAAAGTGGTTGCAAAGTACCCGAGCTGCTTTATCAACGATTAATTATACACGGTTTATTTATGCACGAAATTATTGAAAGTGATCTTTTCAAGACTTCATGTAGAGTTGCGTTGTCGAAAGTGGCTGCAAAACTCCTCAGCTGCTTTATGAACAACTAATTATACACAGTTTAGTTACACACAAAATCGTATGAAACAAGCTTTTCAAGAATTCCACTATTTAATCTTTTATGCACATTTACGTTTTCGAAAGTGGCCACAAGAGGTCTGAGCTGCTTTATCAAGGAATTACAGTCGTGGCCAAAAGTTTAAGACCACATTTTAGTCGATAACATTTGTTGACGCAAGGAGCTGCAACGCTACTGCTCTGACGTTTGAGTTGCTTCAGGTCAACTTTCCATGTAGATTCCGAATCTCGATGTTGTTTTTTGAAATTTCGCGCCATTTTGCTATGACGTCACAATGAAATCTATAGAAATTATCGGAAATTGTAATGGCCCTGCCGACAAGGGGGTTGACCCAAAAAATGTGTTACTGACCTGGATTTTACATCAATCCATGCAGATTTAATTTCTTTTATTTGTTTACAAAATAGCAAAACTCCTCGAAAAGGACGGCTTCAGGGAAACAGTCACATGGAGGTTGCCCTAAAAATGGCCCTAAAAATTCAAGAAACTACCTACCAACCCCGGACCCAAATTTCTTATAAAAAATTGAGTGTAGAGGCCTACAGTGCTCTTAGTTTCACCTACTCATACACCGCTGACGTTTATGAAATATCAATTAAAGTTTCCTTTATTTTTAGTGACCAAGAAAGAACGTGAGCAAAGAAAACGCCGGAAAGAACTCATGAAAATGTCGAATGCGCATGAAAAACTCGGCAAGCATCCAAAAACTCCTGGTGCTGGAGAATCAAAACATGAACTGACATTTACTGTTGGGAGAGGATTCAAATGGAAGGTAAGCTATTTTTCAAAGATTTTACGAACTAAAGTCCATCTTGCAGTTTTGGAATTATTGATGATTGTCGTGCAAGCTGTTTTTCAAGAAACTTAAAAATGACGAAAACAGTCAGGTACGTTTCATCCAAGTTTCAGCTTCAAAGCAACAGAAACAAGAAGAAACATGTCTCTGGGAACAATTGGCAAAAAAATGTCTACCTTTGCAGGAAACAATGAGAGAAAGGCTTGTTTTGAGAATACATTCAGACGACATTTCGCGTGACTTTATCAATTTGCATTCAGTTTTCCGAGGGAGAATATAAGAGCGATTTGATGCAACTTTTGCGAATTTCCCACGAAAAGTGTTTGCAGATTTACCCTAAAATAAGATTGGGTCGTGTTTTCATTCCTGCTGTGACGTCACGCCGTCTGGACGAATAAATAATGCAATTTTGATCACTCTAATTGTGAAAGCTGGAAGAAATTTGATGAACTTTTTGGCCATTTTAATGTTTTTTAAGAAACAGCTTCAAAGCAAAATCTCCATTAATTTTAAAACGGCAGGACCGATTTTTACAAAAACAGCATCTCTTCTACGACTACGTTCACGTGATGCCGGCACATTTTGAAAACGGTGAAAAATGTGACGGTAGCAAAATTTTAGCTAACGTTCACACGATACTGGCACAATTTTGAAACGGTAGGAAATTTGACGGTTACAAACTTGTTGCAATCTCCTCAAGAATTTGATGCCAAAGACATGTACCCACACCTTAAGAATCGATCAGCCTCTTTTTGAAAGCATTGAAAAATGTTCCGTTTTCATCGTTTTCGAGTGTTCACACAATGCCGTTTTCAAAATCAACCGTTTTCGTATATCTGCCAGAAAAAATGTGCCGTTTTCGTGTGAGCCGTCACATTTTTCACTGTTTTCAAATTGTATCGGTATCGTGTGAACGCAGTCCAAGTTAGCCCTTCCTCTCTACAATGATATCTATTGAACGTTAAAACTGATTGCTCGGTCATGACTGCACAACGTAGCAAACGTCCAACAATGTTTTGGCACAATCTGTGGCTGAAAAAGTACCTTAGCTTCGTCTGTACTTTATCATTAACACGACACTATAATCATTGGCTTTAACTAATGAGGGTAGTTGATGTTCCTACAGCAGTCTGTTCCTCCTGTGTCCCTGTGCTCGGTTTTCCTTGCATCACTGTGTCCTGCAAATTTGACAACAACAACCTTCATGAGCACAGGGACACAGGGAGGGATANTCAAAATCAACCGTTTTCGTATATCTGCCAGAAAAAATGTGCCGTTTTCGTGTGAGCCGTCACATTTTTCACTGTTTTCAAATTGTATCGGTATCGTGTGAACGCAGTCCAAGTTAGCCCTTCCTCTCTACAATGATATCTATTGAACGTTAAAACTGATTGCTCGGTCATGACTGCACAACGTAGCAAACGTCCAACAATGTTTTGGCACAATCTGTGGCTGAAAAAGTACCTTAGCTTCGTCTGTACTTTATCATTAACACGACACTATAATCATTGGCTTTAACTAATGAGGGTAGTTGATGTTCCTACAGCAGTCTGTTCCTCCTGTGTCCCTGTGCTCGGTTTTCCTTGCATCACTGTGTCCTGCAAATTTGACAACAACAACCTTCATGAGCACAGGGACACAGGGAGGGATAAAACATAGGAACAACTACCGCGTTTCTTAAAGCCCATGCTATAATGCTCATATGTTAGTTCCTGTAAACCTTCTGATACGATCGGAAAAACCACAAAGTATAATCTATTATCATTGCATTTAGCAGCTGAACATATGCGCAAAATGTTAGTTTGCGCTGTTTGTTTTTTATTCCATTCAATATTGCGTTGTTGGTTCACCAAGGTTTCTTGTTGGCCCACCCAGTAGACTTATGACAACAGCCCTTTGCTTCGCTATGCAACCATAACAACAACAACCATCCACTACCGCTCAACAAGGACTCATGCAAAATCTGTTCAAAACTAGATAAACCAATTGTGTGCCTTTGGAAAGCATTGCTAAGAATGTGAAGCAAAACTCCTTCAAAGCACGAGTTCGGGCACAAACAATAATATCTTTAAGACAAAAAACTCTCTGAGGATCTTTCAACTTTGGATTAGATTTATCTTTGATAGCATTGATCGTGCCCTTTTCCCCTATTTTGTTTGAAACCAAAGCAGAAATGTATGCAAATGCAAAATACTATTCTTCAACACCGGCTCTGAGACTGTTTCACAAAATGCTGGAGAATAACCTGGAGCTTGTTTAAAACGTTCATCCAAACAGGTCACCAAGAATTATCGCCGCCCCAAAAAGTTGGGGCTGTTTGTCCGGGTTTTTGAACAGTAAGAACTGCCTCGCAGAATGGTTGAAAGTATTCTGCGAAAACGTATACATATTTCTCAGAGAGCGAAACTACGACGACGTAATAAGTCTATTTGCCAGATTTCATTGAACGCAAACAAATTTCGGACGCAAATATTTTTGGACATTTCAGTCGTCGAAAATATCTACTGTGCAAAATTTTGCAGATCAGAACCATGACAAGTTTGCATTTTTATCACAAAAAATTTTCGTAGAAAAAGAATGTCCTGAGGAGTTCACGAAGACTGCATGGGATCAGTGTGATCCTCGACACGATTGTGCAGAAAGAAAATCACAAAATTATCTTTTTCCAACATTGATGGATCACTTTGCATCATCAACCTTGGAGTGCTTTTGTATACGAAACAACATTCTCAAATCAAACATATTTACTTTGTAAAATGTTATGCAAGCTGCTTGAAAAAGGCCAGCCTACCACTTGATTCAATATTTGTAATCATATTTCATTCATTGTTCTCAAGGATTCAACTGTACTCCTTGAATTGAAAACTCGCTACGTTCAATATTGAACACTGCCAACTTTCGAAAGTGTTGTCCAAGTTTTTTCAACCATCTTGCGTTTTCCAGAAATTTGTGTGGTTCGTACTTGCGTCAGTTGGCAATTGATAATCGATTAATACTTCAAAGAAAAAATTTGACTGAGCGATTGATTTTTGTACTTTCTTACTAAATTCTACCCGGGGTACCAGATTTTTTCTTTTGAGAGTCTGGTACTCAGGATAACTAAATTCATGAATAATAATTTACTTTAATTAGATACCACAAACTTTCGAAACCGTTGTTTAAGTTCTTTTCACCACCGTCGAGTCTACAGGAAATTTGTGGTTCATACTTGCGTCAGTTGGGAATTAATAATCAATTAAATTCCGTACTTCTAAGAAATTTGACTCAACGATTGATGTTGCATTCTACTGTGATTTAGCACTTTCTGACTATATCCACGAATCAAAAATTAACTTTAAATGCTAATGAACACAACACTAGAGTTAATTACGACGGGTGGCACATTGTATGATACTATGTGTAGCACATCTCCTTTTCTATTTTCGTGCATCTTTGACAACAACAACAATAACAACAATAACAACAACAACAAGGTACTATAAAACATGTGGTGAATAAACCAATCTTTGTAATTTCTTCCTCATGAAAGTTTCAGTGTCAATAGATTCACCAATGTCCTTGCCTAAGTATTTCATTTTGGGGGTTAACCGGTACTTATATACAAAAGTTGAACAGAAGCTTGAGAGGCACTTCGTTCAGGTAACCCGCAAGAAAAGCCACGCAGCCGTTTCGTTACCCACCCACCCACACCCCCGTCATCTGCCTATTGTAGTGACCCCCGAGGGTGCTTTTCAAGCTTCTATTCCTGATTGTAAAGATACCCCAAACTTTTGAAGCCGTTGTCTGAGTTCTTTTCACCCCTGTCGAGTCTACAGGAATTTTTTTTGAAGGTGAAGGTAAAGTTTTTAGCGCCAAACGCTGGGATCGCAGAAGTAGCTAAGCGCTAATCGAGTCCGCGACCCCTTGTCATGACTGTCGCAAGAGGTGCTGGTGGAATTTGAACCCCGTCCGCCTGACTGTTTTGGCTGCAAAGTCAGTGGATTACAACACGGCGCCACAACACCTTCGTACTTGCGCCCGGGGGGGCCACTTGGTACCTGATGTGTTACCATGCTCGTACAAAAAACGCGGGAAAGGGTACCTTTCTTCCACGTAGGCACGGGCCCGCGCGGGCCCTCGTTTAGGGGTGCCAATTCGACCGTAATTTAAAAAAGGGTATCCTTTCTTGCATTTGATAAATCGAAACGCTTCTGTGGTGATATTTTTAGTCAAGCATTTTAAAATAGAATTTGAATTAGGAAAATGTGTTAGGCAAATTCAACTACTTTATGTTTAACTCTTCGTCCCTGATTCATTACACAGAATCACACTGGCCATACCAACAATTTTGATAAGTGACTTGTCCGCGATTAGGGTACCTAAACTTGACAAATTCAATGTGACACGGGAAAGGGTATGCCCACAAGAAAATTTTCCGCGATAAGGGTATGTATTTTGCTAAAAAAGGTCGGCGTTTAGGGTGCATATGTTGCACCTTTGTACGAGCATGATACTATAGAAAAGTATAGGAGTGGCCCCCCTGGGTACTTGCGTCAATTGGCGCCAATTAGAATTTTGAAGGAAAATTTGAGTCAATGATTTTAATGTGTGATTTTCTACTCTAAGATATGGTTCATGTTTTCTTCCGTAGGAAGCAAAAATCGAGTTTGAAAGTGTCATGTCAGAAAGCTCAATGTCAGGATCTCGTAAGTCAAGTCCCGTTTCTGTAAATTCTAAATAACGGAGGTTCTTAAAACAAATGTTTTGTACCAAAAGAGTAAAATAAAATGTCCCAAAAAGGCCCCCCTGTTTGAAGAATCACCAAAATTTGATTACATTGCTGAACCAAATATTTGTTTGGCAAGTTGACGAAGGATACATTTTTTCCCCAGTTATAGCTGATCTTATGAGTGATTGGTTCAAAACCTAACAGATTTCTTTCTTTCCCCATGACTGCCTGGTTTTGAAGCATACTGCAAAATGTACTGATGATTACCAAACTATTTTTTTGTCTTAGGTTTCTAATTTGGTCATAAATGTCAGAAAGAAATGCAAACCAGCATTGGAGACTTGAAGGATAATGAAAATCTCACAATTTTGGCTCTTCGGCTTAGGCGAGATTTACAATGTTACTTAAAGTAAATCAACGGGGTTAAAAGGCAACTTAGCTAGGGGGACTGGGTCCATGTAAATAGAACCTATTGTATTTGATGTTTTCGATCGATGAAAACAATAGGAACATAAGTGGCGCGTGCCGTTCTTTTGTGCTATGTTTAGACTAGATCGCTATATCTCCGTTCATTTACTTTAAAGAGTATAGCTCAGAATAAGGTTTTCAAAATGTCATTTTATACCCTTTGAATAAGGAAAACAAACAATTTATCCTCTTTAAATTTATTTGTATCATTGACAAAACAAATCAAAAAGAACATTTGATGGTAGGTTTGATTATCGAGTTTTGGTGATTTTTATACGGGGTGGGGGGGGGGTCTTTTTTGGGACACCTGGTAGTTCTGCTCTACCTCGTGAAGTCTTTTTTTTGGGTAACCTTGTAGATCACCTTCTACGATCATCCGAAACGTACATCTGTTGTTGACTCCGGTATTTACCACAAATAACTCCCCAGCCAAAGGACTAAACGTGCCTCAGCATGACCCAGCATCATTTGAAAGAAATGTTTAATGTCTTGTAATAAACATATTTTTATTATTTCTAAACATCAATTTAAAGACAGAATTCCAGATGCTCTTTAGGTAAGAGAATAATATTTTGTAAAAACAAATCGGACGGTAGGTCAATTGCCTAAGATTCCCGCCCAAAATTTCCTTTCTTGATCTGGGTCAAATTTCAACTGACGTCACGAATTACACCTCCAAACATCACCAAACCAAATGACTTTGACCAAACAAAGCGAAATAACATTTCACTAAATAATTCATTCCATACAGACGCCTTCCCTTTTGTCAAGGCTGATTGATTTAACAACTATCTCTCAACAATCTCTCAATATTGGATTTTTATCACGCTTATGGATTTACGATTATGTTGATGACCCCACTGCTGGGATGTTGGGTGAAATGCTCAACAAAACTATTGTAGCCCACCATTTCTTTCTCTGCTAATCCATTTTGCGCGATTTAGCCAACGTATCCACAAAGTATTAGCAGCAAATAAGAGCTATGCTTTTATCTTGCTTCGTTGGGCTTTGTAGGCAAAAAATATGGGCTTTGTTTCGATTTCTTAAAGTGTTTGGAGTTCTGGAGAGAGATAGATTTTCAGCCTGAGCTGAAATTCTTCATTTCGTTTAAAATTGATTTCACATCAGGTAATAGCGCTGAAGTTTCAGCCTGGGTTAAAACTTGCATGTAAAGCAGGCTCATAAATTCTTCCTTTATACTATGAAAAATTGAAATTATCGAAGAAATCTAGGTTAGGCCGACAACGAAACTTGAGAACTAGCAGGAGAAGAAGAACGAGGAACAGATAATTATTTATGCTGTACAGTTTACTTTGAGTGATCTGTAATTACGTTCTAATTAATAACGAAGTTTTTATATTTAGCAGCTCTACCGGGTGTCCCAAAAAAGTATGCAGATTTGGTCAACCCTAACGATCAGAATTTAGCACGAATCAATCCGAAATCATTTTTAAAGCATTACTCTATAGTTAACTTGAACATAGATTGTTGGCTTTTTCANACATTATAGCAGGAACAACTCAAATGAGAGTTCATTAGTCAGGGTAAACTTTGTCTAAACTATACAGAATGTTTTATATTATTTGAACATTTGTTATATGTAGCTATTGTAAATACATGGATTAGAAATATAAAATAGCTAGATATTAGATGTCTGCAAAATGTGTGACTGTTGGAGCTACTGCTGTGCTGCTTGCTTAAAAAAAATGGAACTAATGTGCTGCATCGAGAGATCAATTTCTTGTTTTCTTTTTGCTGATTTTAATCCTCAAGCAAAAGCACATTTTTGTTTCCGCGAATAAATGGATATGTTCTAATTTGTTCCAGAACGATATCTCCTGATTTGTGTTCCAATATGTTCCAAAAGATATCTTTGCTTTTCCAGCCACTCAGGAAGTCAATCTGAGGACACTGTTTATAACGAATTGCTGTTGCGAAAGGTTGTCTCTATAAAAAAAGGAGAACTTGTCCCTTTGGGTAATTTTAAGCTTGGTTCTCATTAGGTCTTTGAAGTCGCTGCTGGAGTCATTGGGACAAATGATCATAACGACTCAAAAAACCTAAAAGACCGAATGTGAAAGGCGAAAATAGACTCCGCAATGACCCTGACGACCCCAATGATTGAGTGGCTGGGATAGAACCAGTTTCTATCCCAATGACCAAAACGGCCCACTGTTGTCATTGCCGTTCAAATGCAGTTTTTAGTGGTTTTTTAGTTGCTCGTTCCCAACGACTCTAACGACTCCAGCGACTGCAACGACCTAATATCTTTTTTTATATATTCAATTAAAATCACTACAATACAACTACCTGCACCACAGCGGGAAAAGACGTAAAGTCATCGAATTCCCACTGTGACCTAATATGAACCAGGCTTTAGGTTTGATTAACTTACTTTGAAACAAGAAAGCCATTTTTATAATTTTTATATTTGAAAATTCTTCGTGCTATCGTCACTACTCGATTTTATGAATTTAATAATTAAATTGTGAGTCAGCAGTTATTCAAATGGTCTCTCGTTTTTTTGGACAACCAATAAGCACCAATGGTGTAAAATTATTATTTAAAAGTATTTTTCAGTATTTTTGTAATAAATGGGTTTTATAACAATAGCAATTGACTGGGGATATAATGAGATAGTACTTAGAGGAATAAAGTAGATTTTTGTTATTATCTCAAGTGTACGATATTTTTTTGATTCGACAAAAAACTTGACACACCAGTACAGAGTGATTATTGAGTTCAAACAAAGAGATTTCTACGGCCTATAAATCAAGCCAAAAATGTAAATATGGCAAGCCACAAAAGAAACTTAATTAGATACAAGAAACAGGTCGACTAGTTGTTTAAATCTTTTGACATATACCCATGTCTTCTCTTAACAACCCTTTTTCATGTGCGTACCAATTGACTTAGCCATCCAGTTGTTGGGACTTCTTTTCAAGGTGCTTTATTTATATTCTCGTCTTAACTTATCGCCCGTAGCAAGCCCTTTGTTTGCATTTGCTAATGGCTTTGTACTGGTGTGTCAAACCATGCGTTGTAGGAAACAAAATGTTTGTTCTCATACCTGTGTTTTTATTGCTGTCTCCATTTGTTTTCCCTTTTCCTATCAGCATTTCGCGGTTCGAGTATGCAGCGGCTAAATTTGCTTTCTCATCAAATAAAGCTGTCTCGTTTGCGATAAAAAGTAAATATGGATTTTGAAACAAACCACGATAAAAAGTAACTGTCGTTTTGAGGAGATTTTGAAAAAAATTAGGAACGATGACTTTATGAAGTCCTTGAGTCTCATTGACCCTCAAGATCTGTCCAAGAAAAAAGGCAAAAAGGAGTAAGGAAGAGGAATGACAGAGAGAGGATACAACGAGAACAAAGGAAACGACTATTGTCTTCTTCCTTGTCCAGGGTAGGAAGCTACTGGAGCTTAAACAGAATAGGAAGTGAAGTGAGTGAAGTGAGGATAAAAGGGATTTTGATTTAGAATGACAGCAAGGAAGGAAATTAACATCGAGTGACGCTAGACCAAAGAGACTGATAAGAAACAATGTAAACATATCAGAAAATGATCTCTTGATCAAGGTTCTTCCCCAGAGGGTTATGCAGGTTATGAATTGACTCAGTGCTGAAAGTTTCTTTAAAGGGAATCTAAGCATATAGAAGCCTTTGATAAAAATAGCCGTGCAAAGACAATGGGCTGTGTCACGTGCCGAACCATATTTGGGTAGCTGATCTATGTCAACAGGAAATACTGACATCTGATAGGCTAGAATTTGACCGCAAATGGCTTGAGCCACTTTTACATGCTTACATTCCCTTTAGAATTCTAAGTATTTGACTACTCAAAGCACAGGTGGCGGAGAAAAATTGTAGATTTGATAAAATTTGATCTTATTTGCCAGTTAATTGTGTCACATTTCTCTCATGTCTTCTCTCTNACTGAAAGTTTCTTTAAAGTGCCACTGAAGTCTAGTAGTGAAAAATTAGTTAATGCGATTTTCTTAATGATTATGGATAAACAAGAGCCGCTGAATCGAATGGTGTAATTATTTCCTGCATATTGTTTCTATATAGAAGCCTTTGATAAAACTAGCCGTGCAAAGACAATGGGCTGTGTCACGTGCCGAACCATATTTGGGTAGCTGATCTATGTCAACAGGAAATACTGACATCTGATAGGCTAGAATTTGACCGCAAATGGCTTGAGCCACTTTTACATGCTTACATTCCCTTTAAAATTCTAAGTATTTGACTACTCAAAGCACAGGTGGCGGAGAAAAATTGTAGATTTGATAAAATTTGATCTTACTTGCCAGTTAATTGTGTCACATTTCTCTCATGTCTTCTCTCTGTCAGTTCAGCTTCTATTTGTATCCATTTAGGCCCTCGTGGTGTTGTGCGTTGTGTTGTGTTGTTGTAGTGCGGAACAACACAACGCACAACACCACGAGGGCCTAAATGGATACAAATAGAAGCTGAACTGATAGAGAGAAGACATAAGAGAAATGTGACACAATTAACTGGCAAGTAAGATCAAATTTTATCAAATCTACAATTTTTCTCCGCCACCTGTGCTCAAAGTTTCTTGAGAGTTTCTTAGGAGTTTCATAACATTCTTTTGTTTATTCATCTTTTACCCTGGTGAACATTACACGACTAAGTGTTTACTCAAGTTTCTTAATACCAAGTTTCAAATCAAGTTTCGAATCTGAGTTCTGGGAGTTGAGTTTCTAATAAAAAGTTTGCTATGGAAGAAAATACGTGTAAAGACAGTTCACTACTTTGAAACCAGCAAATCATGGTTAGCATATATCAAACAGATCTTTTAGCTATTCTGCAAAAGAGTCTGGATCGAGCAAAGTCTTTCCACACTATTTAGTAATTTGTCGAATTTTCGAATTTACATAAAAACTCTCGAGCCGATCACTCTAATCAAAAGGTAGAAAATTTCATTTTTGCTTCGAACTTGCAAAATAGATTAAATGTCTATCAGTAGTCTATCAATGAATTGCANCAAATCAAGTTTCGAATCTGAGTTCTGGGAGTTGAGTTTCTAATAAAAAGTTTGCTATGGAAGAAAATACGTGTAAAGACAGTTCACTACTTTGAAACCAGCAAATCATGGTTAGCATATATCAAACAGATCTTTTAGCTATTCTGCAAAAGAGTCTGGATCGAGCAAAGTCTTTCCACACTATTTAGTAATTTGTCGAATTTTCGAATTTACATAAAAACTCTCGAGCCGATCACTCTAATCAAAAGGTAGAAAATTTCATTTTTGCTTCGAACTTGCAAAATAGCTTAAATGTCTATCAGTAGTCTATCAATGAATTGCATTTTTTTCTCGCTTCTTCTCATTCGGAACTTTTTTGACGATTGACTGTGATCAGTGTCATACGAAATTATTTACCGAATTGGCCTTTTCAACCACCGGTCTTGTTTTGAGAATTTTTAAAGGAATTTCTTCTAATTTCTTCCTATGAATTTTTTGTCACAGATTCGGATTTAGCCCCACATTTTGGTCTAGATACAAACGGCCATACTCCTACTGTTAGTGATGTTGATTTTATGACGATAAACAGCTTGAGAATTTACAAGGGACTTGCCTGCGTAAATTGTACTCTGTGTATCTTTACACCCTCGATTTGTATTTGATGAAACAAAAGACATCTTCGATTTTCAACGCGCATGGTTGTCTTGGACATGCTCGATTTATTTTTGACTACTATGAAAGCGAAATCGACTTTCTTTTATTTTTAGTTTCACACATTGGGATGTGATTGGGATTCATATAAGTTGGTCTCATTTTCAAAAAGAGGTTCGGGAAAGGTCTATCATCAAGTTCTGTGCCACAAGACCACAAGACTTGTCAAAAGTAAAACTAAGCCTTCTGTCTTGCAGTATATATACATGGAGCCTACTATTTATAAACCCTGTATTTTGACCAGTAAAATCCTTACTTAGGCCAATTTAGGACGGTAAACAAACAGACATGCATTTTTTTAAGAAACCGCTTGTAAGACACCGTAGGCTCAATTTTTCAAAAATTGAGAAACAGGTTACCTGGATTAAAGCGAGGGGCAAATCACTTCTCAAAATAGTGTACGTGATTTTGTGATTTTAAAATCACGTGATTTTTTTCTGTGATTTTTTTGTAATTTTGTGATTTTATGTGTGTGATTTCTTGTGTGATTTTGTGTGTGATTTTTTTGTGATTCTGTGATATTTTTGTGATTTTTTTGTGAGTTTTTGTGTGATTTTTGTGTGATTTCAATGAAGGTGTACGAAAAAAAATCAGTGATTTGCTTCTCGGATTAAAGCTAAGAAACTTATGTGTAATTTGCAGCTTTAATTTTCCAACGTAAATCCAAATGTATTGACACTGTAGAGTACCAACAAATGTTTTGGAATTTTTTAGAGTACAAATTATGTTGATACAGTACTCTATTTATTCTAGTCATGCATTTAGGAAAGAAAGTGTCTTTTCAGAAACTCTGGAAAGGGACTAAAGGTCTGGTAAAGGCAAAAGGCATGATAGAGAAGCGGAACTATGACTCAGGTGTTGGTAAGATGCAACTCACATGGCTGCTGTATTTGCCATCACGTGCAACATGTCGATTTGATTAGCCAAATTTGGCATTTTACCAGTAGCGTAGCCGGGGGGGGCAAGGGGGGNTTTTTGTGATTCTGTGATATTTTTGTGATTTTGTGATTTTTCTGTGAGTTTTTGTGTGATTTTTGTGTGATTTCAATGAAGGTGTACGAAAAAAAATCAGTGATTTGCCCCTCGGATTAAAGCTAAGAAACTTATGTGTAATTTGCAGCTTTAATTTTCCAACGTCACTCCAAATGTATTGACACTGTAGAGTACCTACAAATGTTTTGGAATTTTTTAGAGTACAAATTATGTTGATACAGTACTCTATTTATTCTAGTCATGCATTTAGGAAAGGAAGTGTCTTTTCAGAAACTCTGGAAAGGGACTAAAGGTCTGGTAAAGGCAAAAGGCATGATAGAGAAGCGGAACTATGACTCAGGTGTTGGTAAGATGTAAGATGCAACTCACATGGCTGCTGTATTTGCCATCACGTGCAACATGTCGATATGATTAGCCAAATTTGGCATTTTACCAAGGACAGTCGTCGGTAAAATCAAGGACAGTCATGCTCCGCAAAGGTTTACTGTTTTTCCGTCCGTATTCTAGCTTGAGCTAGGGGTCAGATATTTTGCCAATGAATGTTGTAACAATAACATTTTGCCTCCATCCTGGAAAATATTTTACTCAAGGCATTAAATGACTTTGCAATAATGCATGCTATTTGGTAGACCACAATCATTCCAAGGGATCTGTTAGCTTTTCCTTATTTATTTTGAGGTTGACGAGGAACGTTGTTAGGCGTAGTTATTAGGTTACTAAACTTTCAACAGAAGTTTTTGACTCCCTTGTCTGAAGCTGATGTTATTTTTCTCAGAATTGGAAAACAAGGAATTAACGGGATTCTGCTCCATCTGTATTGAAAACGCCGTCAAGTTTACATATATGGAGGGTGGGTGTTTTCAAAGTGAATCCCATTTTCCCGGAATTCGAAAAATGAACGATTTTTAAGAAAAAAATAAATGGACTAAAGAAAAAAAAAATTCTTTCATTTCTTTGTTGTTTATTTTGTCCCGAGAGCTTACCCGTATTTATATGCCTACTGCACAAACGATGCACAAACTTATTATCTATTGTGGTGATGTGCTTCCGCATTGTGAAACTATCAGACCTGTGGCCTGCTAAATTTAATCTAGACATTTCATTCAACTGTTTGAAAACGAGGATGGGCCTCGATTATCTTAGATAGCTATATTACTTGTACTCTCTTGTGCTCTAGTTCTACGAATCGCCAGTACTAAGAAGACGTACACATGTTTGCTATCGAGATTGTTTCCGAGATACTGCTTGCTGCAACCTTAGTATGGTCATGTCATTGGAGGCTACGGTAAGTCATTGTGCTTTTGTATTTATTTGCATTGTTCTTACGAACTTGTAGCGTAAACTCTGAAGCGTCTTAGTCTTTTATCATATACATATCTATGTAACAAATTCTCTATGAGAAATTCAACTCTCAGATTATATAAAATTAAAAATCTCGAGTACTGGGGAAAATATTACTCACACAACCTCTTGGTTTCGTCTGAGGCATTTTATTTCGCCTGATGCATACTTCTGCTTGTTTGTTGAACTTTATTGATCGCTAAAACTTGAGTAATGTATAAACAGAGGCATGGTTTCATCACTGGTTTCATAAAATTAGCTATGAAATGTTCACGAAGTCACAAGAGACCGATAAAAGATTTTGAATTTGAGGAAACTTGCAAGAAACTGCTAAGAAACTTCCAGTACTCAAAATCTGATAATATTAGGAAACTTTCAGTACTGGAAAACAAATGCATTGTTCTTTGATGAAATGCAGATGGAATTTTTCCCGCTTTTAGAAGCGCAAACCTGCTTTCTTATAATTACACACGTGAAGTTTTCTTTCATTAATTATGTAAAGGCTGATTTCCACCTAATAAAGACGCGAACGACCTAGTGAAAGCACGTTTTCCAGCGATCCTAGCGATACCCAAAAAACCAGGCAATGACACAAACGGCCCAGTCTTTGGAGTCCTTTTACTTTTTTCACAACCCTTTCACAACGACCCAAACCTCCAATTTATTGCCTATGGTTAACGCCTTGGCTACCAGGTTTAAAAGTTTGTTAGAGTCACATATAATGTTTCAGTAGAGCTATACCTGTCTTTACGTTATTTAAGCCTGGTTTCCATTCGAACTTTTTCTGCTCTTTTTGCTCGTTTTGGTTTTACGTTGCGCGTTAAAATGAAAACGAGCAACATTAGCAACAAAAGGAAACGCACTCCAAAAACCATAACGAGCAACGAAATACCAAAACGAGCAACGTAGCAGGAAAAACCAAGAACAGCAATAGAAAATCAAAACGAGCAACAAAGAGCAGACAAATTTCAAATGGTACCAAGCTTTAGGATGGGTTCTGTCGCATCGAGGAACAATTCTTCACAAAGATGTTTGTACAATTTTAAGTTTTGTGCAGATAACTTTTTGCTTCAATGATCTTACACTGATCGTAGTTCAGTACCTCTTTTTGAAAATTTGGTGCACGGGCTTTAGGATGGGTTCTGTCGCATCGAGGAACAATTCTTCACAAAGATGTTTGTACAATTTTAAGTTTTGTGCAGATAACTTTTTGCTTCAATGATCCTACACTGATCGTAGTTCAGTACCTCTTTTTGAAAATTTGGTGCACGGGTATAAATTTTTAGAAGTTAAAAGAGGAAAGTTTAATTTTTACCAACGAATGAGGAACGTAGGATTATTTCTTAGATTCCTTGCCAAAAATATCTTGCTTCTTTGTCATGGAAATACTATATCTGCTTTGGAAGCCAATTGTTGACGCTGCTTGATGAGCAAAAGCTCTTTGCGGAACTTTGACTCACATACATTTGTTTTCGGATGAGCTTGCAAGGCAGATTCAACTTCCTCTTTTGAAATCCGTATTTTGCTGAAGGAATTGCTGAAATGACTGATAGTGCTGATAGTCAGTCGATTCACTGTTGGTGGGCGGGCAGTGGCGGGGTGGCTATAGTTTCCTTGGGGTGGCCAAGTCAATTTTGGCGCCCCTCTTGTGTAATGTGTGTATTTTAAATGTTACACAAGTTGGTGAGTTAGATATTGGTTAAGTACAGAACTTAAATCATTCAGGTCCTAGCATTGAGAGCGCTCATTTCTCATAAAAATCCCTAAATTTTCATTCAATATTCCCCGTCTGCTATTTTGTAATATGATCTGAATCTGCGAAATATATTCAAGCTTCTCGAAGGTTACACATTGCAACTCGAATGTTGTCATGATGTCATTGTACAATTCGTCAACGTTCGTTCCTGTTGCTCTTTCACAGGAAAGTAAATGTTCTTAGCACTCTCCAGTTTCATTAACAACACTTGACACACCTTACACCTGCCTAATTCACTGCCGTAGCTAGGAGGCTGTTTTGGGGGGGGGCCAAATGCAAGTAAAGCGAGTAAAAATGAGGTTCCTGGGAAAATTTGTTTGGGCCACGCCGTTTAGATTGCTGGAGATGTCCTTCTTTTAGAACAGGTAATCCAGAATTAAAGACCGAAAGGGCCAAATAACAAACTTACTGACAACAATTTAGGAGGTTATTGTTCAAATGTTCATTTGCTCGTGAAAATTTCGTAGTACAGAAACTGTCATTTCATTGCTAACAGGAAAATATTCATTTCACGCGTGGCAAATGGGTTGGAAAACTTTTCCGAAGAAGGCAGTTGAGCTATCGAGGCCATAAGAAAAATGATAGGCTGTACGTTATGGGTTAAAAAATTCTAATTTTGATTCGTTTCAAAAGTCTGAGCAAATTTCTAGAGACAGCAGGCAATTGTTTCTGAACTGAAGGGTAGAGTTTGCTGATCATTTGAAACACGAAGAGAATGCGAGCGAAGCCAGCAGAAATTCTTTTTGAGAAGCACACTGAGTTTAGCCGTATTTCTCAAAGAAAGTCCCGGCGATAAAAGAATAGAAGTTAAGGAAGGCATACCGCATAAGTCGGGCCCAAGTTGGGTTCATAGATTTTTCTAATGCTGAAGACATGAGAAATTACAGAAATTTGGAGACAAGTAACAGAATATTGGCACTCCGTTGCCACACCCGAAATGTATACGTAATAGAAGTGCGAGCGAAATGAGCAGAAATATCTGAGATGCAAATGGGTGCCTAAATCGGGTTTATTAATTCTAATAAAGCTGCATACTGGACATATAGATTTACAAGATAAGGGGAGTCAAGCGGTACTCAGATGTTACACCAGGAATGTATACTGTATATGGAAGTGCAAACGTAGCGAGCAGAAAAGTTTTGGCAAATTGTGTCGTCAAGTAGTTAAAAAACTTTATAGGTTCTCTCCTGCTGCTTATTGCAATTCTCTTTTTCTCCGTGACATTTACAAACAACCTTACAGTAACTTACCGTCGGTAAGTGTTGGACGAGAATGTAGCTTTACCAGCCTCTCCCCCTCAGCTTCTCGACCGCTTTCGATGAATCACAGGACCCATGATTGGTGGGGATGATCGGAGGCGCCCCTTCTTGCCCCCCTGGCAACGCTACTGGCTTAATTGTTCCTTATGGCTGACATCTAGTGTCGTATCTGCTCTTACTGCCAAAGATCGGCAGGTTTTGATTTTTCACTACTTTTAACGTGATGTCGTGATGTCTTCTTCTCCTATAATTCCATCACATTGTTTTGCGAGTTGTTACTTATAAATGTCAAATTCGAGCCTCGACCGGGCGAAGAGCTCTGTCTGTGTAATATCAATTTCGATATCCCCATACAAACAAACAATTTTGGCGCCCCTTAACGTTACCAGCGCCTACATTCAGGGGGGCCATGGCCCCCCTGGCCCCCCTGCCACCACGCCACTGGCCGCGGGGGCATCAAATAAGGGGCTGCTGTGCTGTGATCCTTTGAAGATATGGACCTGAATAGGTGAAACGTAGAGATTGAGGGAGCGCGGTGGGCAGGGGGGAGGCTGCAGCATCGTCAGGACCGTCGAGAGGGGGGGGTAGCCATGGTAGTTACCAGGGGGCCCGGGGCCCGCAAGGAAGTAGGCATGTATTCTTAATTGTTGTCAATTTTCCTTCAGGAAAGTATAGGAGGGCGTTTCCATCTAAAAACAGCGTTTTGACAGTGCATAGGGGGGTGTGGCCTAAGGGAAAAAGGGCGTGGTCCAAAAAAATGTCCCACGCCCGGGCCCCTTCGGGTTTTCGCCCCTGGGGCCCCGGCCGTCTCTCGACGGCCCTGAGCATCGTAGTCAATGATAAGAATCAGATATCATACAAATTATTTACTAAAATGTACGGCCAATATAGAAATTGATGGAGCGCGGTGGGGGAGGGGGGGAGGGGGGGAGGCTGCAGCATCGTAGTCAATGATAAGAATGATATCATACAAATTATTTACTAAAATGTACGGCCAATAGTATTCTTCCCCTGAGTCCTGCATGTTCTTTAGCTCAAAACGATGCTTTTGCTGGCTTTTTAATGAAAGAGCTCATTCCTCTTATTTCAGGCGAGAATGTTATTCCAAGCCTCTAGTCCGGTGTAGTAAGCTCTTTTTCCAATGCAACCTTGGAATCTGAACTTTCTTTTGTGTGTGTCTCAGAGTTCGAAATTGAAGACCTCCCTTGAAATTTTTCAAAGAGTTCTTTGACACAAACATCTACGCGTATTTTTTTCTTATAAGAGAGTAAGAAGTTGAGCCAGTCCTGAGAGTTTCTTAAAATTATCAAACTTTGAGTACTCAGAGTTTCTTACGAGTTTCGTAAAGGTTCCATAGCAGTCTTCATGTGTACTACCTGTGCCCTTAAATGTTTAGACATTACTCAGGTAACTTCTGTGTAATGCACGAATTTTTTTTAAAGAGACCTGAGGACTCAAAATCGGATAATTTTAAGAAACTTTCAGTACTGGCTCAAATTCTTAGTTCCTTATAGAAAAAATAAGTGTATGATACAGGAAACAAGCGAAAATAAAGCAAAAATATGCTCAGGATTTCCTTTATTAAAATAAATAGTTTCTAAACTTATCTCTTCCCAGTAAAGGAGTTTTCTTAATTTTTTGGTGATCTGGGAGTTGAGTTTCTTATGGGAGGTTTCTTATAAAAAGAAATGCGTTTAGTCGGCCAGATAGTTCTGTCTTTCTTTCCTTTCACGTAAATAGTTCGTTTAGGTGCGATATTTATGATGAACATACCCTCAGTTGCTCGAGGTGAGCTTCGACTGAAACGAGCAGATCGCTTGAAGAGGATCCTAAAGGGGGGTCCTCGGTCCTATTTTCCCAGTCATATTTTGCGGCCAATCCCAGTCATCTTTTTCTAGATATACAGTCGGTGATCAAATTCCATTCCCAGTTTATTGCTTTTACCATTGGTATTCCCAGTCCCTATTTATCAAATCTCAGTCTCAGCACAAAAATTCCACTCCCAGAGTGTCCTTTTAGACAAATCCCAGCCCTCTTTGAACGTTGATTCTTCCTCAGGCGACTTTGCAGTACGCCAACTTTTGTCACAAGGCCATCAGTATGCATCGGACAAATTTTCTCTTTTGTTTACATTAAAATTTAAACAATATTCAAACTGATGGTCCTGTGCTTTTGTTCGATCGATGTTCGATATCCACAACAGAAATAGACTTTCCTCAAATCTATTTCGTGAATTTCGTCTGATTGATCCCTTTCTCGCAGTTCCCGGATCCGCAGTCCCCATTCCAACGCTGCGGAATGGGGAACTTAGGGAACGGGATTGGCCCACGCTGGGTACGCTGGAGTGTTCAATCATGTTCAATCCACGGTTGAGATAAAATCGCTCTTGCAGTTATTTTTTCCATATGACACATAGAAACGTGCAGATACAAGCAGGGAAACTGGATACTTGCGTTTGTGTTTTGTCAGCAAGAGGTCGAAGCTCAAATTCGCGATTGGCAAGTAGAAGACAAAGAGTTACAAAAGTCAAAACTGTTTGTTTCAAATTCGTAGCAAAGAGTGTCAGGCCTACCAAAACTCTCTCAACTTGTTCGAACTCGTTCGAACGTATATCAACTTTCTAAGCTTTAGATGATAACGGGAATATTGAAAAAGAAATAACAAGAGGTTCTTGCACGGGGTGGGATCCTCTGTCAAATTTCGGGTTGGGGTGTGCCGCCAGCATTTTTAAAATGATACCGTTGGCTGGATCAATTTTTGCGACAGCGATACCATTGGCAGGACTCATTTTTGGACCAAAAGTGCCAAAGTTGGCGTTTCACAATTCGCCGTTCTTTAGACTAAAATTGCTAAAATTTGGTGTTTTCTAGACACAAATCACACAAATTTGGCCTTCGTTAGACCAAAACTGCCAAAAATATACCCTTCCCAGGATTCTAATTTCCAAAAAGTATACCAAAATGTATTATATATATTATGTCTCTTGTTTTGTGGAATATTTATTTGTCTGATTTCAGTTGTGGCGATGAAACAACTTTCATGGGTGATTGAAATTTTTAATTCCAAATGAACAATGATAACAGTAGTAGCTTTTGGGCCTAGCCTATCGGCCAGACTAAATTCACGAGAAAGGCTTGGGGCATGTCCACGAAAGAAAATACGGAAGGCAACTTTCTTGATTGATGTATCGATTTTCTTTTCTCTCGTTTTCTCCTTCGCAATAACTAAAGTTTGCGCGCAGGCTATCTGATGCCATGAGAGATGATCATAAAATCCTTTTGTTTTCCATGTTATGTAACATTACAATTAATTAACATGAATGAAAACCGCGCTAATACTCGTCAAATTGCAAAGAACGTCAAGACAACCGTGCGTTTCGCACGGTTTGGAAATAGGGGATGACCACCGAAACCACGAAATTGGTTTCGCTTCCTCGTGATAGCGACCAATCATTGACCTGAATCACAGTTGCTCAACTCTGATTGGTCAATTTATTCCGTGTTGGTTTTAGCGGGAAAACAACTTGCCAGTGGCTTGGGTGGGGGAAGTCATCGACTCTTGCTCCCACTTGTAGTTTATTTTTCTAATTTCGTATGCAAGGAAGTTCTTATTTGCATGCAGCAATCAACGTAAAGGTCAGTCAAGGTTATTCTTAAGAGTCTCAATATTTCTTTTCCTCGACCAAATTTCCTTCCTACATTGATTTGAGAATGACTTTTGACAATGTACTACAACGCAAAGCAAAGGAATGTTGGAAGGCAGGGAAGCCAAAGCTGGAAATGAAACTGGAAGAGCTGTGCAGCATTGCACGTATTTTTATAAGAAACGTAGGTCCGGGGTTGGTCGCCAGTTTCTTAAATTTAGGCCATTTTGCTACCAAAAGTTCTTAAATATATAATGCTCTGAAGGTAGAATTGATTTTATTTGTCAAAAAGGCTTCAAAAGTAATGATCACACAATATTTTTTGCATGACCTTGAGAAAATTGAAGCTACAACTCACAAAAGTTTCTTAGAATTTTTTAATCCAAGTGGCTCGGTTTCTTAATTTTTCGGCCATATCCATAACTGCAGCAATCCGCAACCGTTAACTGCCCGAAAATTTGGAAAATATCTGCTGACCGCACTAAAATGCATAGGCGTATGTGGCAGGGGGCAGGGGGCTGGGGGCGACAGCACCCTCGACGTTGGAAAAATTTACAAAAATCAGCCATATCCCAGCAAAAATCCGCCCAAAGTCGGGCAAAATTTTCGTAAACAATGGAATTTTTACCGGGCAGCCCCAGATTTTATATTCCCATACACTTGTGCTCAAATGTAGGCCAAATCCGCATATCCGTGAAACCTATAATGGACCCACTGAAAAAGGGCGGTTTCAGGGACATATAGTTCAAAGGACGAGCTCTTATTACTTCATTAGAGGGTACAGTGATAAAATGTGAAGTACCATGTTTAGCAAATCATAGAAAATTATAGAAAAATCTGGTTATTTTTATTTCTAAGAAAACGTCTCAACATTTTTAGAGAATCAAATTCAAGGAGATCGATAAACCATTTCTACAAAGAAATATACCAACGTCAGAGCTGATACCCTACCCTCTTGGATGATGAGTATACCATGGTCAGCACCTAGCGGTCAAATCATCTGTACCTTGCTTGGGCATCACATTTACCCCCTTGATCAAGATTGATTGATCTTTGGTATGGTGCTAACCCTTGACCCTTCTGCCCTCTTGCCCCCATTAACATTTGGAAACTGAAACTGAATTAATAATAACTAACAGTGAAGACAGAAGGATTTAATGGAAATTGAAAGATTAAAGTATAACACAAAAGTAAATCAGGGTTTCGAAGATTTAGAATCTGCTCGATACCTCGCCATAGCCTCGACACAGCTATTGTTTTGACTTGGTTACAGAGGGCATCTTCGTTCCGTATAGAATGCAACTCTTTCTCTCAAATGGAAAGGGGATAACACAATTCAGATCTATTATTATGTTCTTACAAAGATCAACGTTTGACCAGTTCCACTCATCACAAATCAGTCACGTACATTGCATGCAAGATTTTGTTGGTGTATACATTTTCATAAATGATGCAAGGACACCTGCAATTTAGCTGATTTTATAACACGGAAAGACAAAAGATAAACAGACATTTCTGAGAACGGTAACCAAGTTACTTTTGGAATCGATAGCTTGACTTGTATGACGCACATCTGTGATGGGACTCCACATCTCGAGAAAGGGATGTATCGATTGAAGACGTGATGATTAGGAGGCCTTATGAACTACAGTCTGCTGCTAAAAACTTTGAAACACAAGAAAATGTCGGTGGTTGCCTTTGGCCAGCAAGGCTATTATCGCAGGGGCCAGAAACTTTCCATAGATCTCTACCCGATCTGTATAACTTGGACAGCCATGATGATCAGAGTATCGCGAAGCATCCCCCCTTCCAGTTCGAGGAGAGAGAAAGAGGAAAATTTGGATCATCTCCAAGGGAAAGTAGAGTTTACAAATATCGCAAATCCGACATTTCTTCAGCAGTTACGCATATTGCAGATGATGACTACAGATTGGCAAGTTCCTGTGCTCCAAAACAGGTATGATAAATATATTGTAAAATTCATCCACTCCACTTCGCCACATGTATAATTGTTGCTAAACGTAACTCTGCCCCCGCACATCCAGGCCCATTTCGCCTTGCACTATTTTGGAGGTTAATGTTGTGCAAAAAACAATTTTTATGACGACGTATAATAATGTAGTAAAGTTCTTCCAGGCAGCGGAAAAAATTGACGTTCCTGATTGCCTTGAAGTCACCTTTTTCAGTCAGACCATAGGTCAGACCAGGCTATTTGGGACGGCGTATGTACCTCACCTCGAACAAGTATAAGTCTGCGCCCCACTCCATCCTTTTTGAGAATTTTGTTCAATGCACCCATTGCAAAGAGCTGAGAGACAGTGCAAAATTCATTATATTACATGGCCGGTGGAGTGGAAAAATTCTTGCAAAAATATCTGCTCAACTTGAATAAAATTTGTGCAAAAAACCAACCGCCCTGTCATCCTCTCCTTTAAAAAAATCACGAGAAAATGTATCTTCCCTGTATTCGAGAGCATTAGATTTAATATACTACAGACGAATTAGCTAATGATCGCACACAACAAAATCAGTTATTGTTCTTGCAAGTCTTTGTCAACAAAAAATTGAACTTTCAAGATGAAAAGTTTTGACGATGGATATGGACTGGCTAGATTTAATATACTACAGACGAATTAGCTAATGATCGCACACAACAAAATCAGTTAATGTTCTTGCAAGTCTTTGTCAACAAAAAATTGAACTTTCAAGATGAAAAGTTTTGACGATGGACATGGACTGGCTAGATTTAATATACTACAGACGAATTAGCTAATGATCGCACACAACAAAATCAGTTATTGTTCTTGCAAGTCTTTGTCAACAAAAAATTGAACTTTCAAGATGAAAAGTTTTGACGATGGACATGGACTGGCTAGATTTAATATACTACAGACGAATTAGCTAATGATCGCACACAACAAAATCAGTTAATGTTCTTGCAAGTCTTTGTCAACAAAAAATTGAACTTTCAAGATGAAAAGTTTTGACGATGGACATGGACTGGCTAGATTTAATATACTACAGACGAATTAGCTAATGATCGCACACAACAAAATCAGTTAATGTTCTTGCAAGTCTTTGTCAACAAAAAATTGAACTTTCAAGATGAAAAGTTTTGACGATGGACATGGACTGGCTAGATTTAATATACTACAGACGAATTAGCTAATGATCGCACACAACAAAATCAGTTAATGTTCTTGCAAGTCTTTGTCAACAAAAAATTGAACTTTCAAGATGAAAAGTTTTGACGATGGACATGGACTGGCTAGATTTAATATACTACAGACGAATTAGCTAATGATCGCACACAACAAAATCAGGTATTGTTCTTGCAAGTCTTTGTCAACAAAAAATTGAACTTTCCAGATGAAAAGTTTTGACGATGGACATGGACTGGCTAGATCCCGGGGGGGTCACTTCCATATATACTGGTACAGGGTGTGCCATTTTCTGGGGTGCCTTTTTCAGGCAGAAAATAAATTTCAGGGTGTCATTTAGTGTAAGATCATAAGAAACCATAAATTTTGGGGTATCATTTTTGGTATGATCATCAATTTTAGCGTATCATGTTCAAAAATAGTTCTTTGGGGTGAACTTTTGGGATTTTTTACCGATAATATTAAATTTTAGGGTATGCATTTTGCATATCCTGTAAATTTTGGGATATGGTTTTTGGAAAATCTTTAAATTTTAGGGTGTGATTTCACATGTCGAAATGGCACACCCCTGTCATCTCCCTATTGAAGTTACCCCCCGGGGGCTAGATTTAATATACTACAGACGAATTAGCTAATGATCGCACACAACAAAATCAGTTATTGTTCTTGCAAGTCTTTGTCAACAAAAAATTGAACTTTCAAGATGAAAAGTTTTGACGATGGACATGGACTGGCTTGCAAACAATTGACATGGACATTTTGCACCATTTTTATAAACATCTCTTTGAAGCACTTCTGGTCTTGCATGATTTACAATTTTGTTCTCAAATGAAAAATTTTATGTTTCAAACTTCTTTTTGAGCTCATACCGTACATATTCTTTTTATAAAAAGTTTTGAGCCCGTTCTGTTTAGGCTAAAAAAAAGTAGTTGCCCCCTTAGTTTTGCACCGGCCATGTTATACAGTAACTTGTGCAATTCTTTTGCAATGTCGCTGAAACATATAGAAAGTAGAATCGTAATCTTTTGCAAGGATCATTTTTGTGATCTATTTAATTCTAGGAATAGCAATGCAAAAAGCTCTTTTGCAAGATGGTAATTCCTCAATTTTTGTGCTGTTTGCAATGAATTATTCTATACACCTCATACATATTTTATGAGGCAGTTTTTCAAGTTAAATTGCATGCTTTCCAGACTTTAAGGGAGATGACGTGAGGGTCCTTTGCTTTGCGATCACCTCATACATATTTTATGAGGCAGTTTTTCGTGTTACATGGCATGTTTTCCGGACTTTAGAGGAGATGACGCGAGGGTTGTTTGCTTTGCTGTCAATATTTCATGTCTCTTTCATGTGGCCTATACTCCAAGAACGTTAGGCTTTCGCTGAGCATCGCTGAACAAGGTTTGCAAATGTGGAGTGTCGCTTTGCTCAGTGGAGACTTTTACAGTGTTTGCACCAAACCTGATTTCAATAGACAAGAAAAGGTCACTATAAAGAGGGTTGTGACCTGAAGGTGATTTGAAGGGGTTAAACTGGGATCTGGGATTTGCCTAAAACGACACTCTGGGAGTGGGATTTATGTACTCGGACTGGGATTTGGTTAATTGGAAACGGAATACAGATGGCAAAAGAATTGAGTGGGAATGGGATTTTATCACCGACTGTATATATATCTACAAAACCTGACACGGGATTTCCCATGCAATTTAACTGGAAAATGGGATTGAGGACCCCAATCAGGACCCTCTATAAAGTAAAACCAATAACCTTCCCCAAAAACCATAACCTTCCCCAAAACACATGTTTTTAGATCAGCCATAGCATAGATCAGATTATTGCTCAGGGTCAATTGGACGAAAGGATTACACTGTATAAAAATTTGAAGTGAATAACATAAAAGGCAAAATGAACAAATGATCACAATGTACAGTGGCCAAGAACGCTAAAAGACAGGAATCTTTCAAGACACAAACAGCAAAGGTTTTTGCAAGACATAAAGGGGGAAATGCATGCAGACTTTTTGAGGAACCTGAAGCAGACACTTTTTTACGAGCCTGTTATTTCATTTTGCAGCGTCCTTGAGATGAGATGAATAAGTATTAGGCCTAAACACTTCTGGAGTGACGATTGCTTTGTCCAGGAGCGTCGAGAGGAGGGGGAGGGGCGACAGGGAACAGGTCCAACAGGTCCATGGCTCGCAGGGCATCTTTTAACATTACAACTAGTGGGCCATTGGCCCAGTAGGCCCTCTTCCTGGCCCAGTAGTAAAGTAAAAATCCTCATTTTTGGCCCACTTGTTTGGGCCCCTTTCTTTAATTTTATTAAAGAAATCAGGGAGAGCATCTTTAAAACCAGAGTCAGTAAGGGATTTTATGCATGTATCGCTTAATGGGAAGGGGACTGCATTTTACGACCCAAGACCTGCAGTTTCCGAATTCTGAAAGTGACTGGGAGAGTCGTTCTAAGCCAAAGAAGAGGTTAGCATTTTAAATATTTTCCTAGCCAAACTATCACAGAATTGTCAAGGCTTAGTACCAATTGGGGGCAGGCAAACATTGTATCGTGTGAAGCGTTCTAAGACGAAGTAAAGGCGTTTGCGCAAACATTTTCCTGTAAGTGGTGATTCATAGAAAACTGTTAGAATACTTCAAAGTTTCCAATTTGGTACTGGTAAAGATGTGAAGATTGGCGTTCTAAGCCAAAGAAAAATGGTCAAAAATACTATTTTAGCAATCTTGTTCTAAGCCACAGTAGAGGGCATGTCCTCAAAATTTTCCTGTGGGCTTTGCCCCAGACCCCCACATTTTAGTAACCCCCCAGTTACCTTGCCCTTGCCACGCTGTTGGCTGCCTGTGATTGAACATTATAGACTCATTAGATGGGATGGGACCTTTGTGTTTGAACATTCTAAACTTATTAGATCAACCTTACAGTTGCAATTTTTAGCACACTTTTTTAGCAGTTATTTTTTTGTTTTTTGTTTTGCTATCTTTTTTGCCCTGGGACTTGGGCCCCAGTGGTTAGTTTGGCCCACTAGTCAAATTTCCTTAAAAGATGCCTTGATGGCTCGGCAACAGGTCCATGGCTCGGCGCTCCGAAGAGGCCATTAAAACTTTTGCACCTGCAGTGATTTACGCAAAAAATCAACGAACAACGTATTTTTACGACAACTTATCAGCCGAAAAGTTTTGTGAACGTGCGTGCCCTCAACCGATCATCTCGTAATAGTGTGCAGCTATCCCCTGACAGTGGCATTGCATTTCAGGTCCGTCGGAACGAAATTCATATTGGGGGGGCTGAAACCAGATGCGAGCGGAGCGAGCAAAAATGGGGGTCCGGGGGCTTGCCCCCAGGAAAAATTTTTGTGACCACGCCCTTTAGATCGTTGGAAAACGCCTCTATTATGAAGAATCTAACATCTAAAGGAGCAAAGGATCGCGACTAACGGAAGGCTTTCCTGGGAAATTTTGAAAATAGGATCTCAATAGACTGTTTTTTAATAGAAACGTGATAACTTGATAACTCTGATAACTTCTTCTAGTATAAATAAGTTGAAGTCTTCATTTCCATAAGCTTGACTTTTTAACAGCCTTTTTCACTAGAAAGGAACAAACTTCAGCAAATTATTGGGAGGGCTTATTCCAAAAATTTTATGCTGGGCTGGGCTGACGGATCGTTAGTGTTGAGGTTGGGACATATTTTGTAGGCAGCAAAAGATCGTTTTGAGTGTGAAAAAGTTTCTGATTGATGTTTTTATTTCATTGACTAAAAAGATGTCCTTGATTTATACGTACCTACATTTTTTGCAAAACCCTGACATGAGAGGGTTGAGCAGTTTTTCAAAAACCATTATTCCTTTAAAAGGTCGTTTCCTTCATTTTCCAGGAGTTTGAAGGGCGTGATCACAAAACATTTTCCTTGTCTTGAAAATAACTTCGGGGCCCGAGCTGCCTCTCGACGACCCTGGCTTTGTCCTTGGTTTAAATGGAAGGTTGTCGGTGATATGTCAAAATTAGAAAGCATGGACTTGTTCCTTGACAAATAAGTGGTTTATGGACATTTAGCTGGTTGTAAAATATCGTATCAGTCATGTACTGGGTGACTGGGGAAAATAATGAAACAACTTTCAAAATGATCAAACTTTTATCACATTACCAATCATGAAAATTTCTTGATGCACATTTGTATCAAGGACGATATTAAGTTTGTAGATATTGCAAAGTTTTTGAAGTTGCTTTGAATTTGCAGGAATTTGTGATTTTATATGCTACCTGGTTTTGAAATATACTCCGAAACCACAAAAAGGCATTATCGAATTAAATTTTATCCTGCATCACCAGTTATTTTGATAGATTGGATTTTGGCTTTAGCAGAGGCTCTCATATCATTTAGGACTCGAAATTTATATGAAATCGCGATAGCTTTTTGGCTAAAAGAAGATATCTTGTAAAGTAATGCTGGGTGACCCAAAAAGTGAACTTTTTCAAAATCATCAAAATTTTGACATGTTACAGATCATGAACATTTTTTGCGAATTTTTGTTGAGGACGAAATTAATTTCAGACATAATGTAAAGTTTCGAATTTGCTTTGCATTTGTGGGAATTTGCACTATTATAAACAACCTGGTTTTGAAGCATGCTTCGAAATCATAAGAAATGATTGTCAAATTGAATTTTATCCTGCATCGCCAATTAAATTGATGGATTTACTCTTTTTATCATGTATGACTTAGAATTTCATGGGAAATGGCAAGATATAGCTTTTTGGCTGAAAGTTTTGGCTAAAATATGATATTTTGTAAAATACTACTGAGTGACCCAATAAAGTGAAACATTTTAAAAATCAGCAACATTTTATTACCAATCTTGAAAATTTCTTTATGCGCTTTTTTGTCAAGGACCAGATTAATTTGATAAATATTGCAAGGTCTTGCAATAGCTTTAATTTGTGGGATTTAGCCCCTTTAAAGTAAGGGATCAAGGGAGCTACTACTTGCGGCATAGCTGTCCAATATGACTAACATCTAGTTGATAATTCGACGTTAATGAAGAAAAATAATTCCGTGTTGCCAGACAACGGATCAGCCATTTCGGATGCAGCCTCAGGGGAGCAGTCTGATACCGAGGTTGATAGCAAGTTTGCCACAGGTTGGTTTAGCACGTAATTAAAGTCTTTCTCAAATTAGATATCAATGGGAGATTTGTGAAAACGCAAAATCGGTCATGCAAAACACTTAGATTGTTGTTATTCGGGGGCATTTTCACCTGACATCTAATTTGAGACGGACTATAGCTAATGGACGTGGATCAACCCGCCCACGCTGAAGCGGTCAACTGTGCCAACTTTTGGCCAACCAATGAGAGAACAGGATTTGCAGCAGAGAGCCGAAAAGCGTTGTTGTTGGCTAGCTGTTACAAGCAGACCAAATTGAGGCCAAAGTACGTTGACTCTCAAAGCTTTGAGTAATAATTCAAATAGATATCTTCTTCAGACTACTAGTTAAGATTTTGTCCCGCCAACTTTCAGTTCATCATGACTTACTGTATTCATCGCAGTTTTGCTCCAAACACCCCTGTCTCTAAGTGCCCCAATACATTCTACCCCTGTGCTTTCCGCTGTGAAAAAATGAAGCAAAATCTGTCCCCGGACAAGATGTGGATCTTCCCGGTACAAAACGCCTCACAAATGAATCCTCAGCTGCAAATTTGCAAACTCCGGGGAGAAATTTGAGAAACTATTTCCACGTAATCCCCGCCAATAATTATGCTGTCCTCAGTACAACATTGCAGCTCCCCAGTGAGAATTTGACAAGTTTTTTTATAACCAGGACCCCGGCGAACATCTGACCTTTCACCGGGGCACTTAAGATGGGGGTGTCTCCAATGCCTGAAGCGAAAAATCGCCACAACAAACGATTGCGCTAAAGATCGTGGCGAGGAAGATTTTACCAAGATGCATTGTGTTCCAATGACAAATATTTAACGATTTTACAGCGATTCAATTAAAGAACGCAATGCATCTTGGTAACAATTTTCTCGCCACCATATCTATGTCTAGCTAGACTTGCCCCAAGTCTATTTCATAAAGTCCTTCTGTAACGGAATGGCAGATCCGGGAACTATGGAAAAGGGATCGCTCAGAAGGACTTCATGAAATAGATTTAGGGCAAGTCTAATGTCTAGCGTAAACGTGTGTTACAACTCATGATCTAACTGTTCCGTGACGTACCTGACGCAACAACTTTTTGTAGCGAAAGTGACTTCGCCTCCACACTGAATATTATTGCCTGCCCTAACAGTTCAAGCTTACTGGATAAATGAAGCATTATTCTCAGTACTGTTGAGTGTTGATGATTAGTTTTTTCGTTTCCAACTCCCAAAAACTTAAATTCCAAGCGTTTCAACATCAGTGTTCCCATTCGATAACTTAGGTCCGTTATCATTTGTCATTAATAAGGCTATGTCGTAGTTGCGGCGGAGCCACAGTAATATTCGAGTTGAATCAGATCAATTTGAGAGATGGATGCGGGGGTCAAAGGTCAAACGGGTCAAACGTCAAAGGCAGTAGTAACAAAGCGTTCTTAATCTGTCTCTTGTTTTGTGGAATNTATTAAGTTTGTAGATATTGCAAAGTTTTTGAAGTTGCTTTGAATTTGCAGGAATTTGTGATTTTATATGCTACCTGGTTTTGAAATATACTCCGAAACCACAAAAAGGCATTATCGAATTAAATTTTATCCTGCATCACCAGTTATTTTGATAGATTGGATTTTGGCTTTAGCAGAGGCTCTCATATCATTTAGGACTCGAAATTTATATGAAATCGCGATAGCTTTTTGGCTAAAAGAAGATATCTTGTAAAGTAATGCTGGGTGACCCAAAAAGTGAACTTTTTCAAAATCATCAAAATTTTGACATGTTACAGATCATGAACATTTTTTGCGAATTTTTGTTGAGGACGAAATTAATTTCAGACATAATGTAAAGTTTCGAATTTGCTTTGCATTTGTGGGAATTTGCACTATTATAAACAACCTGGTTTTGAAGCATGCTTCGAAATCATAAGAAATGATTGTCAAATTGAATTTTATCCTGCATCGCCAATTAAATTGATGGATTTACTCTTTTTATCATGTATGACTTAGAATTTCATGGGAAATGGCAAGATATAGCTTTTTGGCTGAAAGTTTTGGCTAAAATATGATATTTTGTAAAATACTACTGAGTGACCCAATAAAGTGAAACATTTTAAAAATCAGCAACATTTTATTACCAATCTTGAAAATTTCTTTATGCGCTTTTTTGTCAAGGACCAGATTAATTTGATAAATATTGCAAGGTCTTGCAATAGCTTTAATTTGTGGGATTTAGCCCCTTTAAAGTAAGGGATCAAGGGAGCTACTACTTGCGGCATAGCTGTCCAATATGACTAACATCTAGTTGATAATTCGACGTTAATGAAGAAAAATAATTCCGTGTTGCCAGACAACGGATCAGCCATTTCGGATGCAGCCTCAGGGGAGCAGTCTGATACCGAGGTTGATAGCAAGTTTGCCACAGGTTGGTTTAGCACGTAATTAAAGTCTTTCTCAAATTAGATATCAATGGGAGATTTGTGAAAACGCAAAATCGGTCATGCAAAACACTTAGATTGTTGTTATTCGGGGGCATTTTCACCTGACATCTAATTTGAGACGGACTATAGCTAATGGACGTGGATCAACCCGCCCACGCTGAAGCGGTCAACTGTGCCAACTTTTGGCCAACCAATGAGAGAACAGGATTTGCAGCAGAGAGCCGAAAAAGCGTTGTTGTTGGCTAGCTGTTACAAGCAGACCAAACTGAGGCCAAAGTCCGTTGACCCTCAAAGCTTTGAGTAATAATTCAAATAGATATCTTCTTCAGACTACTAGTTAAGATTTTGTCCCGCCAACTTTCAGTTCATCATGACTTACTGTATTCATCACAGTTTTGCTCCAAACACCCCTGTCTCTAAGTGCCCCAATACATTCTACCCCTGTGCTTTCCGCTGTGAAAAAAATGAAGCAAAATCTGTCCCCGGACAAGATGTGGATCTCCCCGGTACAAAACGCCTCACAAATGAATCCTCAGCTGCAAATTTGCAAACTCCGGGGAGAAATTTGAGAAACTATTTCCACGTAATCCCCGCCAATAATTATGCTGTCCTCAGTACAACATTGCAGCTCCCCAGTGAGAATTTGACAAGTTTTTTTATCACCAGGACCCCGGCGAACATCTGACTTTTCACCGTGGCACTTAAGATGGGGGTGTCTCCAATGCCTGAAGCGAAAAATCGCCACAACAAACGATTGCGCTAAAGATGGTGGCGAGGAAGATTTTACCAAGATGCATTGTGTTCCAATGACAAATATTTAACGATTTTACAGCGATTCAATTAAAGAACCCAATGCATCTTGGTAAAAATTTTCTCGCCACCATATCTATGTCTAGCTAGACTTGCCCCAAGTCTATTTCATAAAGTCCTTCTGTAACAGAATGGCGGATCCGGGAACTATGGAAAAGGGATCGCTCAGAAGGACTTCATGAAATAGATTTGGGGCAAGTCTAATGTCTAGCGTAATCGTGTGTTACGACTCATGATCTAACTGTTCCGTCATCATCATCATCATCATTTATTTATTTATAAAGTAGGCTGAACAAAGCAATAGCTAAAATTACAGCTAATTAAGGCCTACTTATTTACATAATTTACAAATCTAATAGAAAAAACAATAATGTATCTATGCATATGTATATAACTCTAATTACAGGAACTTCAGTCTATCCTGTTATGAACCCAACCTGTTGTACATATACTTTACAAAGCCTACAGTTGCATTTATCACCATTCCAGCACCTTATTTGCTTTTTGAAAATTGGAAGGGTGCTGGAGTCTTTTATCTCGTGTGGTAACAGTTGCCACATTCTATTACCAAGGAAAGCTATTGTCTCGATTCCAAAGGACGTAGTGCGTACTTTTGGAACCTGTGCGTCGGTCCCATGCCTTAATTCGTAGCCAGTGTTTCGCTGCGTGAAGATATCCTTCATAAAAGTTGGATTTAGATATATTTTTGTTTTAAAGATCTCAGTCATAAGCAACTGTAGGTTTCTTATATGGATGGGCACTGAATTAGTCTGCTCCAGGAGAAAACCAAAGTCATGTTCGTAATCTTTTTGTGCGATGCGCAAAGCCCTTTCATGGATGTGGTTTATTCTTTGATTAATGGTTCTATCACAGAACATCCAAACAAGTGGACAATAGCTAAAATGGGATAATATGAAAGCACGCATTAGTTGCTGCAGTTTTTCTGTGTCCATGTAACAGGATATTCGGTTTAGAGCATGAAGTTTTTGGCTGGCTTTCTTACATAGAGTTTTGACATGTTCCTTGAAAGAAAAAGATCGATCAAATTTTATGCNGCTCTAAGTGACGATATCAAAAAATGTAAAAATGTGGCAGGGCAATATTAAAAATATGTCCACCACAGTTTTCTCAAGACGGTATTTATTCCTAAGCAAAAACGGTGTAGAAATGGCTTGGTATACCTTTCAGACTTTATTTCTATACTAAGATTAAATATGGCTTCTTACAAGTTAATACATATTAAGGTTATTATCTCAAAATTTTGCTCAAATTATTCAAGTTTCCCCTTTGCGATTCACCCAGAAGCTTCGGATACGTTGGCAACTGCAGGTTGAGTCGAAAAAATATATAGACGTTTGAAAGCCTCTTGCTCTCAAACCCTTTTTCAAATTCCAATAAACTGATAATTCTTGTGTAGCTAACATACCAGCTTACATGAGAAAATTTAATTTGTCATAATGGTTCATATCGTTCTCAATTACAAACGATTTTACAAAAATGCTTCATCTCAAAATCCTTCAAAACTGGCCTAAAAGCCTTGATCAAATTTGCTAAATAAAACAAAATAAAATTCAGCCTCGTGATAATAGAAGATAGGCAAAAAAAGGCTGAATGTCAATCCCAAGTGTATGAAAATATGCAGAAGACTCTTTATTTACCATGTTAGATATCTGTGCAATACGACAGACAGACAGAATTTGATTATAAAAGCTTTGGGGCTAAATTGCTAGTAAATGTTATCCAGGATTTTAGGCCTATTTTGAAGGGTTTCGATATGAAGCATTTTATAAAATTGCTTGTAATATGAGAATGATAAGACCGATTGCAACAAAATATATTTCCTTATCTAAGTTGATATGTTAGCTACACAAGCGTTATCAGTTTATAGGATTCTAATAAATGGTTTAAGAGTAACAGGCTCTCAAACGTCGGTAGATTTTTTTGACTCACCCAGTGCTTTATTGAGCCAAGAAATTCTTCCAGATTTTTAACACACGCACAATTGCAAAATGATTCTAATTCGGTCACAATTCAAATCAATCATAAAATATCAGGGTCGACCTCTTCAACCTTTAATGAAAAGCCAGCGATTTTTTCCCGTTTCGATGTTTTGTTAAAAGTCAGCAGAAACCAACATCCCAACTAAACCTAAATAGAGAATCTCGTTCTATTTTCGTTCTGAGACCAAAGTGTTTTCGAATCTAGCGCTAGTTTGTGTATCCATATTGCCGCAAATTCGATACAAACAACTAAACTTTTATATCAAGGCCTATGTTCTACAACTGATATCCCAAGAAGCGTTTGGCCAATTCCAACAGCGTTTATTTGACCTCACAACTGAAGGACACTTTTCCAGGCAGATGACATTCCACTCATTCCTAGCTAGATTACGAGCTAGTTTCCCGTACACAGTTGATAACTCGAACATGGTCGTCTTGAACAGCTCGACATTTCGAACAATTTAACATTTCCCATCAGTTAGCACACGGAAGGGTAGAGCTGTGGATGTCTCCCTTAGCATACGGAAGGGTTGAACAAATTTATGTCTCCCATCAGAGTTTGGCTTCGAGTTTAGGCGCACTCAGCTTACTGGATTGCCTTTTGCTGCCTTCAACAAGAGGTGACTGATAACACACCTATTTACAAGGCTAGCTTGTTGCAAATTTTCTGTAAAGCAGATTTCAGACCCTTCGCTGTTTGAATGTACGTCGGTTCTGACATGTTTTGGAAACAAAGCGAATTTCTTCACTTTATGTTGGCACCCTACTTCGAACTCAACCAAAAGCAAAACTAAATCCCAGAGAATTACATTTGTGCTCGGCCTTACTACTACATCTAACTAAACAGAAAATCGTTTTGAAATAACATAAAAAGTTGTACGTAAAGCACCTGGAAGTATCTGCCAATTTAAATGCATTTAGAACTTGGAATCGGCTAGCATCTTTCAGTCAAGTTGAGAAGGATGTTTTGACAGCTGCTTCACTGTCCAGGAAGCGGGAAGGGCTAGAGTAGGCCATTCCGAAGTTCATCCACGAATGATCATGTCTTTTCAGCACTGGTATGGGTCTTTGCCGAATACGAATTCTACACAACTTCATCCAAATTGATAATTTTCAGTCAAATTTAGAAGATTGTCCTTCTACCTTCCATGCTCATTTGGCGAGATCGCCTAGGCCGTTCCGAAGTTCATCCAAAAAGCAGCATGTCTTCTCAGCTCCAGTATTGGTATTTACAACAGACGAATTCGGCCAAATTTCAGCCAATACGACGAGAGAAATAAAGCCTCCAAATAAAGCCTCCAAATAAGTATACTTATAGATATTTGTCCAAAAACAAGAAGTTCCAGAAACATTTGGTAACCTGCAAACACGCTGACGTATATTGTCACTTTCGCGGATTAGATTTTTCCGCAATCGCTGGCTTGCAGTTTCTGTTCTCGCATTCCGTCGCCCGTTTGGTTGCTAGGGTGCTGGCTGATTTCAGGACACGGGGGCTCGTACTCAATGTGGCGCTGAGGTGAATAGAATAGCCGTTAAATTTGTCTTTACGCTTTAGCGTAGGTTTGACCTTGAAATTTCGGAGAAATTCGGATGCCCTAGAAATATCCGCAAGTAGGAACTATGTTTTTGAATTTCCGTAAAATCACTAAGAGATACTAGTAAAATCAGGACAAACGTATACCAAGCTATATCAAGTAAATTTAAGGAGTAAGCTGAGTGCAGGAGTGTACCAGTTCCTATACAAATTGTACCATTTTCTTAGACTGGTTACCTAAGTCCCTTGTATCCCTGTGGTAAACCTTGCTCAACAGAAGCGACATCATCAATTCAAATAGCACAGGGAAACAAGAGACTCCATGTAATAAGTCTACCATTTACTTGCATTTTTGGAAGAACGGTATCATTGCAACAGGACCTTTGTTCCCGTGTATTGTCATCCTAGCACAAGTTCCTTATTTCGTAGAATCGACATATCAACGGTGAGGCTTGTGACCCACATTTCCTTACATAATTTTCCACCACAGACCAAAATCTGAAGATAGATGACCTCAACATGTTTATGGAACGCTTCTCGGCTAATTTACGATCATTTTGAGCGAAAATACCTCCAGCCCTCCGCTCCTCCTGTTGTCAGCTCACTTCGCTAATTTTCTCCAGTGGTGGATAAAAAGCACGAATGTGAGTCACGTGATAAAATATAATCGTTTTTTCCCACTCTTTTTCGCTTTTTGCTCTTTTTACCTTCCACTAGGCGTAGCCACGTAGCCAAAGTTTTTCAAGGATCGCCTTTGGACGGTAGAAGATCTGAATATAGTTTCTATGATCGCGGGTGGGTTGTTTTGCCTCTGCGTCTGGTTGACTGCCACTTTGACCTTCGCTTCCCCCACAGCTTTGCTTCGGTTTCTGTACCTAACTGAATTGAATTTCCACGCAACATGTAAATTTGGATTTTGCGTGTGGTCATTTGAAATCAGAGCAAAGCCTATCTACTTTTAGAAACATTTCATGTTAATAGCCAATGCTTGCAACACTTCTTTACACTCAACGTATCGAGTGAATTCTTAGCCCTTCTTCCATTATAAAGCCGTCCAAAACAATATGGAGAAATAACGTTTTTAACCGTAGAATTTAGGCTTCTTACATGATTCTCTATTTTGATTCTTTGATTCCTCTGCCAGACCTGATATGCCTGTCTCTCTCTCTCTCTCTCTCTTACGCTCCTCCAACTGCGCGGTCTACTACTATCTTCCAAATGTGTCTTTGTTTTGCAATTTCTTTATGATCATTCATTACGACGCTTCTTGTTTTTCCGTTACCATTTTTAACCCCACCATTTTTCAGATCGTTGCGATTGAATTGCATTAAGGTGGTAGCAACTACTGACGATTACTGGAATGAATGTAATCAGTCGAAGTAGAGTGAACCGGAAAATCAGAAACAACTTCTGACGTTTGGAAAAGCTGCGAAATTTGTTTTGCTACTCATCTTTAAAATGTGTTCTTTTTCAGTGAGACGAAATGCTAAATTATTTTTAGCAATAATAACAATAACGCAACTTTACGCGAATGACTTTGAAATAATAACTTGAAAAACCCAAATTGTTTAGCCATAGGCTTTAGAAGACATCTTAAATCTTGCCCCAGATTCTCAACTTTACTATTTCACATCAAAGTGAATGACCTAGGCGCCTGTCTATATTTAGGACAAAGAAAAACGAAAACACGCCATTATTTTCTTTGGCTTTTCTTTCTTTGCCCACTTGCTGGATTATCAAATACAATAGGCTATTTATAAACCTATGAGATCTCATCTTTTAACTCATGTTATTCCCTTTAACTTT
>REGM01000172.1:102739-114101 GCA_004194415.1 Aurelia aurita
AGGTTATGCATTAAAACCAAAACGAGCAACATGAGTACCAGTGGGAACGCACTCCAAAAACCAAAACGAGCAATAAGGAATAATAACGAGCAAGAACATGTCGAGCAATTGAAATCAGTCGGCCGTAAAATCAGAACGAGCGAAGAAGATGAGCAACAAAAACCAAAACGAGCAACAAAGAGCAGATAAAGAGATAAAGTTGAAATGGAAACCAGGTTTTACTGAATTTGGCTGAAATTTGGTCTGAAAAAAAGGTTGCACTTTCCATTTGACTCTTGTCCAGGTACAAAGTTTGAAGAAATCCATGAAAAGATAAGTGAGAAAACTTTCATCGGCCTTTCTAGGCTTAATAACCACGAAGGTGCAAGTTGCAAAGCTTTATTGTATTGCAAACTGTGACATAGAAAACGTAATCAACACCCGGGGGCGGGGGGGTCACTGGCTAATAATCACTGACCTGACATGTCTCATAGGGGTGGGCTCTGCAAAGGAAAAGTCTCTAAAACAGTGTCTAATTTCGGTAAGAAGCCCCTTAAAATGGGTCTAAGCGAGAAACCTCTTGAAATTCTATGCTTGACAGGGTATGACGTCATCCTAAGTGTGGGTGGGAAATTAAAATCTTGGGGCAAACTCCTGTACAAAGGTGGGTTAAGTACCTCACCCCGGAAATCGAATCAATATTCGTATGTTTTGTTTCACGCATTCGGATTTTACTAATTATTGAGGTATCCTGCGCTGCACTTACTTAACAGCGTTAACAGCTAGTCTATTTATTTAGTTATTTTACGTAGGCTAAATTTAAGACAGCTGAGTCAAAGCTGATTATAGCCTACTGTAGTATTGGTTGGAATTTAAAGGATGAAAGCAAATTAAGCCCATCCTGTTAGAAACCCAACCTTTGGCATACATGTCTAGCAGAGTCTACAGTTGAATTTATCACTATTCCAACATCTAATTTTTTCCTTTCACGCCGATCGCTCGAAGATTTCGAGTCAAAGAGAAATTTCGCTCATAAAGAGGAAATCACCCCACATATGAAATGCATATGACATACCATTAACCAGGATTACCTTTGTTGGTTAACCGGCGTAAGTTTTTGAGAGGGAATTTTAAATGACGCGTGTTACTTCGCAAAACAGCTATAAAAACGTTAAGCATCACCTTATACTTGAACTGAAAAGTGAAAAGTAGACTTTGATAACATTTTCAACAGCGGTCTTTAGAGAAAAGCAGCAGAACTTTGCGAGCTTATTCGTAACCGTGCAACTATACTGACATTCTCGAACAGTTGAGTACTTTACATAGCTGATTTTCAGCGAAACATGCAAACATAGGTTAATAAACAGCTGCCAGACATTAGCCGTGCAACGAAAGAATTAGATTCTGATAAAGCATTACCGCTGACATTAGTTTCTAGCAACAAGAAGCTTCAAAGTATCCTACAAAGAAGTTTCAGCTGATGGTAGCACAAAGTTTATTTGTTGGCTAAACGCAAAACAGTTTGTTTGTCCAGCAAGTTTGTCCAGCAAGTTTGGAAGCAAACAAGCAAGCAAGCGAGCGAGCGAGCGAGCAAGCAAGCAAGCGAGCGAGCGAGCGAGCAAGCAAGCAAAAAAGCAAGCGGGCAAGCAAGCAAGCATATTTACTTGTTAAAATAGGTAGGCTTGAATATCAGCACCTAAAAAGCTACTGTGGACAAGGGTGTCAGGACACCGATTAAGTAATCAATCAATAAATAGTTACTTACATTGTTTTGTTTGTTGTTGTCTTCTTTGTTTTGTCTCTCCCTGCCTTGTTGTGAGCTCATCATTCAACCGCCTAAATTAATTTAGGCCAGCCCAACCGCTTCTCCCTTGTATTCCTGTGTGTATGTGCGCCTTCGCAGAAGAAAGGGTTTTAAACCGCAAGCGCTTGCGGTTTAAAACCCTTTCTTCTGCGAAGGCACACATACACACAGGAATACAAGGGAGAAGCGGTTGGGCTGGCCTAAATTAATTTAGGCGGTTGAAGGATGAGCTCACAACAAGGCAGGGAGAGACAAAACAAAGAAGACAACAACAAACAAAACAATGTAAGTAACTATTTATTGATTGATTACTTAATCGGTGTCCTGACACCATTGCTTTGAAATTGCATTTTAGTGGTTTCCTGATTTTAAATTTTCATTTGCTCGAATAAAAAGCTTGAAGCGTTTTAATCTACATTGACTTCCTTGTACCAGCCTATTTTTAATTTTAACATTTGTGTATTTTATTCACAAAAAATAAACCATTACACTTCAAAAGATTGGAGAATTAGACCGCATTGCTAGAAATAAATCTCTGTGATGTTTCTGGTTTGACATAGATTTTTCCTTCTTACTAAATGATGTCATAGTTTCGCACTTCCTTATTTCCTAGAACTAGCAGGCTTGCTTTGTTAAATACCAGTTGCAATCGTGAAATTTATGGTAGCAACACTCCGTAGAGATTACGAAAAGAAAGATTGTTTATATACTGAATTTGCAGGGAACTAGCATTACTGAAGTGTTCAGATTTAGACAGCAGACATTTGTTGTGCACGCAGTTATAGGTTTACGTTCAGGAAAGTTTGATGCAGTATGTAGTTCGAAGTAACAGAAATCAACACAATTTTTCTACATGGTTAACAAACCGGACTTGAAAACATTCATCAATGATGCATCTACATTATAAGTAACCGAGAAGTCGTTTCATATGCAGTTTGTTAGTCAAGTTATAGGATAGCTGATAGCTTTATTTGTCAATACACACATGACGAGAAGTTGAAAAGGAACTTGAATGCTTAGCTGACAAATGTCATCTACAAATGGCGATCAATTTCAGCGTCGAAACAAAGTTAGTGTTTAATTTACTTCTCAGCGTTGTTTCTTGGCCTGAACTATCTATATTTTAAAAGTCATCTCGGAGAAAGAGTCATCTACAGTTGACATCCGTTAAGCCTGGTTTGTGTTGGTCGTTGCGTTTTTTGGGTCCTTTGAATCGTTGTTGTCGTTATGCCTGGTTGCACTTGATCGTTTGCGTCATTTGATTCGTTTGGGTCACTAGGGTCGCTGCAAAACGTGTTTCCAGTAGGTCGTTTGAGTCGTCAATCGTCATCATTTTCCCAACCCTCGAACTCTCAGGAGAAATTGACATCTGTTCGAAAAATCAAATGTTCGACAGACGACGGGTATTATTTGTATGATATGAAATTCTTTCGAAATAGCGAATGCTCGACAGTCGAGATAGCGACTGTGAACCGTATATGCTAATAACGTTGAAAATTTATATAATGATAAAGATGTGGAAATGTGGCGTTGAAAATTTTGCAAATTTGTAAATAAGAACATATTCTGAACATACTTATGGGTTATTCGGTGTCATTGTAGAATTCATGTCATGAAATTCTGACCGGCTTTTTGCTCTTGAGCTGTAATGCGTCGTTTCGTTGCTTTTCATTTCGCTTCTTTTTTGCGTTTCATTTCGCTACTTCTTAGCGTTATACTGCGTATTTACGTGTAATTCTTGTGTGTTACGTTGGGACAAGTCAGTTTTACCTCTCGCTACATTGTATTAAAGTCTGTCTCAAATTAGATTTCACGTGAAAATGCCCGCGAATAACAACAATTGAAGTGTTTTGCATGAGTAATTTTGCGATCGCAAATTTCACATGGCATCTAATGTGAGACAGACTTTAATTCAAATTGAGCTTCATTTGCGTTGTGTTGTGTTGCGTTGCATTATTGCGTTAACTTGTTCCTTTCGGTTTCTGTTTTTGTCTGGCTGGTCCGACTTTTATCAGGAGCATCGTTGTCAGGAGCGACACTGCAGTGAATCGCATAATCAGGTTTTTGCAGTGCATAGTTTGTAGCGTTGAGAAGAGGTCGATGATGGATAATGTCAACCTCGTTCTCAGGGTATTCTTACGTCATACGCTAGTCACGAAGCCGAGTGAACACCCTGGTACACATTGCACAAATCTGTCCAGAAAATGGACAGATTAGCAGCCATTATGGATCTACGGTTGGCAGGGTAACACTCATTATGCGACCTCGTTTCCAAACAACAAAGTAACATTGTAGTGGTTGTTGCTTAGTGACTAGATCATATTGTTGTTATTCGAATAATTAGCAAGTTTTCGAGAAATAGTTTATGTTATCTATTGTTTTCGAATAGCCAATCAAATTGCAGAACGGCCACTTGTATCCCAGAGTAGAGGTAGAGCAACGAACTCACTCTGGGGACGAGATTGGGATAATGTTGGTATCTTTTTTTAATTTGCTGAACTGAAGACCAACTTGTACTTCAGTACCGTGTGAGTTAAAAAAAGTTAACAGATTCCTATAAGCTGATAATAACTGTGTAGCCAACGTACCAACTTAGATAAAAAATATTAATTTGCCAAAATCGGTCGTAACTTTCTCAAATTGCTAGCAAATTTGATCAAGGATTTTAGGGTGTTTTGAAGGATTTTCGGATTGAGCATTCTTGTAATATCGCTTGTAATTTGAGAATTATAGTACCAATTTTGACCAACTAAATTTTCTAATCTAAGTTGATATGTTAGCTACACAGGTATTATCAGTTTACAGGAATCTGATAAATTCTTTCAGAGCTACAGGCTTTCAAACGTCCAAACGTTTTTCTGACTCACCCGGTAGAACTTTCGAGTCGGCTTTCGTTGAGATCAGTCTACCAATTAATGGTTTGGTATATCTATTCCCCATGTTGCTGTCAAGGCATTTGCTTTTGAATGGAATAGTGAGCTTGATTGACCAATTCTCCTAAATTTTGAGCAAAAAAACCAAAGTCGCTTAAAGCCAAAGAAGTCACTTTTTAAGGACAGGGCTTGAGCATAACTCAGAGAAAACGCAAAATTTAGGTACAGACCTGTAGGGCCTATCCCTCCCTACCTGACTACCTTATATGTGAGAAGTTAAACTGAAATTTGCTAGGTCATAGAGATTAGAGCCCACGCTATACCGTGCTAGAATTGATTTATCCAAGCAATCAAACAATTGCGAAATCCTGAAAACAAATCCTACCTCTTGGATAACAAGGAACTATTCATCTGGACTTGTGTTGTTTACAAATGGGTTTTATCTTTTATTTGATACGCACTATAAATATTCACAGCGAGAGTTCACCCTAAAGACATATTTAAACGCCCATGCTTTTGCACAGAATCCACGCCTTTCCGCTCAAAACCTCAACATTTGTAAGAAAAATCCACACAGTCAAAACAAACACAGAATAAACGAAAAGACCCTCTCTTAACAACAGAAAACGCAAGCAGATGGAATTGAGGATGTTCGTGTGTGGGCTAATGCTTTGCTTTTATTTTTGATACCACCACAATTAAATTTAAACAACTGGGTGAGTTAGAAAACGTGACGGGTGTGTAAATTTATGCGATTGCAATACACGTATTTTTTTAAGAAACTTTTTATAAGAAAATCATACTCTCCTTCGCGAGGTTTCTTTAAGAAAATCAACTCTCGGATCATTAAACAATATTCTGGTTCTGTTGGGTGGATGGGGAACAAATTCTTTTTGGGGATCAATTGAAAATGGATGTAGGCCCACTTCTGCAGTAACTTCATCATCATCTTCATCGTCATCATAAAAGAATGACACGCGCCACTTATGTTCCTATTGTTTTCATCGATCGAGAGCATCAACTGCAATAGGTTATATTTAGATTGCATACAAAAGTGGCTCGAGCCACTTGCCGTTAAATTCTAGCCTATCAAATATCAGTATTGCCTGTCGACGTAGATCAGTTACCCAAATATGGTTCGGCACGTGTCACTCCCTATTGTCTTTGCAGGGCTATTTTTATCAAAGGCTTATATATGCTTGGATTTAAGAAAGTTCAAGACTTGGACATAATTATTCAAGAAACTTTTTCTGTTAGTCAAGAGAATCATATTTTCGCTTTATTTTCAATTGCTTTTATACTATTTTACTCGGAAGGTACTTGAGTAATGTCTGGACAGTTGCACGGTTTTGTATAAAATCGTCGTGAAATGTTCACGAGGGCACAAGATGTAAACATCAAAATTCGAGGAAAGGTCGAAGAAACCCTTAGTAACAAACTTGCAGTACTCGAATAATGAGAATGTTAAGAAACTTCAGTACGGGGTCAAATTCTTAGTCTCCTATGGAAAGAATATGTGTGTAGCTTGCAACTTTGTTTTATGAAAATCCGATGGATAGAAAAAAGGGCCTACTTTGTGAAAATATTTGGCTAAGAAATCTATGTTATGCAAGTACGATCAACCTTCCGAGGTTGTGTACCCGTCAAACGTTTGTTCTCCTCTATTATTCATTTTTCTTCGAAAGTTTTAACGCTTTCCAGAACGTTGCGTACAAGATAGATTAGATACCCAAAAAGATACGAACGAAATTATGGAGACTGTCTAGAAATCAGTCTCCCCATAAGATTAGCAAACAGTTCCAAAAAAGCCTCTGGGACCAGCGGCGTGGCCAGGACAAATTAACTGGGGGGGTATTCAAAGGAAGGGGTCTTTTACTTTGGCTTAGAACGCTTCTCTCGATCCCATCTTTACCAATGCCATTGGAAACTTAATTTTGTAACAGTTTTCTATGAATCACCGTCTTTGAGAAAATTTTTGCGCAAAGACCTTATATACTTTGTCTTAGAATGCTTCTCGCAATCTAGTATTTGCTTGACCCCGAAATGGAGGCCTTTAAAATTCTGTGATAGTACGCCTGGGAAAATTTTCTAAAATACCCACCTTTACTTTGGCTTAGAATGACTCTCCCGGTNTGAAATATCCCGTGATACCTGCCTTCGGTTTCTGAGTTTGAAAATGAACTCTCAGGAGAAATAATCAGGAGCGTGCCCTTTTTCTGGTTTCGACCCCTGCCCTGTAAAATTTCTAGTTGCGCGCCTGTACACGTATTTTTTTAAGAAACTTTTTATAAGAAAATCAACTCTCGCATCATTAAACAATATTCTGTTGGGTGGATGGGGAACAAATGCTTTTTGGGGATCAATTGAAAATGGATGTAGGCCCACTTCTGCAGTAACTTCATCCTCATCTTCATCGTCATCATAAAAGAATGACACGCGCCACTTATGTTCCTATTGTTTTCATAGATCGAGAGCATCAACTGCAATAGGTTATATTTAGATTGCATACAAAAGTGGCTCAAGCCACTTGCCGTTAAATTCTAGCCTATCAGATATCAGTATTGCCTGTCGACGTAGATCAGTTACCCAAATATGGTTCGGCACGTGTCACGCCCTATTGTCTTTGCAGGGCTATTTTTATCAAAGGCTTATATATGCTTGGATTTAAGAAAGTTCAAGACTTGGACATAATTATTCAAGAAACTTTTTCTGTTAGTCAAAATCATATTTTCGCTTTATTTTCAATTGCTTTTATACTATTTTACTCGGAAGGTACTTGAGTAATGTTTGGACAGTGGCACGGTTTTGTATAAAATCGTCGTGAAATGTTCACGAGGGCACAAGATGTAAACATCAAAATTCGAGGAAAGTTCGAAGAAACCCTTAGTAACAAACTTGCAGTACTCGAATAATGAGAATGTTAAGAAACTTCAGTACGGCGTCAAATTCTTAGTCTCCTATGGAAAGAATATGTGTGTAGCTTGCAACTTTGTTTTATGAAAATCCGATGGATAGAAAAAAGGGCCTACTTTGTGAAAATATTTGGCTAAGAAATCAAAGTTATGCAAGTACGATCAACCTTCCGAGGTTGCGTACCCGTCAAACTTTTGTTCTCCTCTATTATTCCTTTTTCTTCGAACGTTTTAACGCTTTCCAGAACGTTGCGTACAAGATAGATTAGATACCCAAAAAGATACGAACGAAATTATGGAGACTGTCTAGAAATCAGTCTCCCTTGGTCTCCCCATAAGATAAGCAAACAGTTCCAAAAAAGCCTCTGGGACACAGGCTATTCCGAAAGTGAGTCATTTTTATTTCCAAACAACCCAATCTTGATAAGGTTTGACCACAGGGAAATCAGGAAATAATTGTTGCTAAAAATAAAATTTGTAAAAAAAGTTGTCTTTCTTTGTCCCTGTGCGCTTAGTCATTGTTGTACCTTTAGTCTCCTGTGCTCCGCGAAAGAGTGAGAGGAAGAAAAGGAAGAATAGGGACGAAACTCTGCAAAAGCTTTGAAGATGCGCTCCGCAGTCAACTTGGACAAGGACTGATGAGAGCGTTTTGGTTGGTGCACTGGAAAAGGCGCGTAAATACGAGAAAAACTAAACACGAAATGCTAAAGTCTAGATGTGTGTTTGCGGTTGTGTGGGGAAAAATGAATGAGAATGGCCCTCGCTGATACAACAAACAGCGTCGAAGTGTCCAACTTGATTGCGGAGCACCTTCATAAAATTAGTTTCGCCTTCATTGAATGTTTTGCGACTTCCGAAACAGGCCATGCTTGATGACATTTAGAAGAGTAATCATTCCCAAATAATGTGCGCCCATATTGCGGCATATTGAGCAAAGGGTTGCGGAGATATAGGTAGAAATGTACGGGAAGGTCAGGCGAAGTTGTGCCCCTATTCTTATTTTCTTTCCTTTCTCTCTCACTCCCCTCCTCCGCAGCCTATCGATACCATGCGCACAGGGGACAATGAAAGACAATTTTTTTTACNCCCTCGCTGATACAACAAACAGCGTCGAAGTGTCCAACTTGATTGCGGAGCACCTTCATAAAATTAGTTTCGCCTTCATTGAATGTTTTGCGACTTCCGAAACAGGCCATGCTTGATGACATTTAGAAGAGTAATCATTCCCAAATAATGTGCGCCCATATTGCGGCATATTGAGCAAAGGGTTGCGGAGATATAGGTAGAAATGTACGGGAAGGTCAGGCGAAGTTGTGCCCCTATTCTTATTTTCTTTCCTTTCTCTCTCACTCCCCTCCTCCGCAGCCTATCGATACCATGCGCACAGGGGACAATGAAAGACAATTTTTTTTACAAATTTTATTTTTAGCAACAATTATTTCCTGGTTTCCCTGTGGTTTGACTTCAGTCTTCGAAATTTGCTTTGGAATTACCGCACGGCTTTCTATGAACCCATTTTATGAACCTTTTCTGTGAAGTGCTACGAGTAAGACCACATGAAAATACGCTATGGGCATGAAGCTGAAAATAGCAGGTTGAGATAAAATGACATAAACATAGTGTGCATTTTGGTGTCGGAGTTGGTGGAGCGGACGCAGAAAATGGATACAAAAATGAGCCATAAAATCAAAGTTATAATCCTCTATACATGTCTTTGCTTTTAAGTGTGTAGATATTTCGAATTTTTATAGTTAGAAGAATTTATTCTATTTCATACTAGGTGTCTCAAAAAAGTATACACGTTGCAAAAATCACCAAATTAGATTATTGCTGCGAAGCAGCATAATTTTCTTGCCCAATTCTAGCAATTTGGACTCTCCCTGCGGGTCAACACAGAAATTAGCGCATGCGCAGTATTGAAAGTATGATAATAACATCTTATTGTTGCATAGCAAATACAGCATTATATGCATAGTCAATTAGATTATTAGATTATTATACCTATCACTAAATTGTCTTTTTGCTCGGTTTTGCCATTATTGATTAAGGCCCTAGTAGCCCTTGAAAATAAAAAATTGGTCGAAAAATCCAAAAAAATATATATATAGCACAATTGTGTCAGCTATTCGATAAAATAATCCGCTTTTCTTTATCTGATGTACTTCCAGAGATACCGTCATCTAAAATTAGACATGTCACAGCAAAATTTATTTCAGCTGTACGATTTTTGGGTTGAAATTCTCTCTGGGACCACTCTGAAAAATAGCAGTTTGAATTTCCCACCCAATATATTCCACTGACATATTGGTCAGCGGTTTTTGTTTGTATCGTTGCTGTTGCTGCAGGTACATCAATCTTTTGGCGTGGTTTTGTTGAGCAAGAAACATTCAGAGAAAATTTCAGAAAGTATCACTTTCATCGTGTTGAAAATAAGTAAGTAATCAAAGGTTGTGTACTAAAATGCCAGGTAAAAGAACTCGCAGCAAATACAAACCAGCGAAGAGAGGATTTAACGGTACACCTTAGTGGGAAAACAAACCAGGCAAAGATGATGTTCCTAGGCCTAGCCTACTTACTAGCAACATGAGCACTCCACAAGCAGGAAAGAATGACAAACTGTTTCATGTGGGATGTGGATGTAGGGGAAGAACTCACCCCACTAAATATTAAAAAGGCAAGCATTTCAACAAGAACATTTCTGCCCAAATGCAATGCTGTACTCGATGCTGGTAAATCAGGGGATGCAACTTTGCTATGGAATGTGGAATTGGATATATTCAGGCCTTGAAAGAAAGGTTTGGGCAGATATTTAACCTGCCAATACTGACAAAAAGCTGGTATTACAAACAAATGGATAGTGTTGTCTCTATCACTGTCCCAAGCATAAATTTCATGGTGCAAACATTGTAAATTTTGCCTCTGCAGCTGTCATTTTACAATATGAAAGAGATGGAAACACCTGTAAATGAAATTCCTTTACCAAGCTTGAAAAGAAAAATAAAGAAATAGTTAAAATGGCAGAGAAGGCTGGAGATGAAAAAGAGAAACGTAGAAGAGCTGCTATGCAGCATCTAAAGACTGCAAGAGAAGAGGCATTAAGAGAGATGGAAGGAGAGACATATGGTGCAGGATGTTTCTAAGACATGTTTATACCATTAAAAACAACTCGCAAAAAAGTTACTTTAGGAATTAAGATCTTTCAGTGATGCAAGTAGCAAATTTGCTGTTTTTCTTTGTATCTCTACATAAAACATGCGATTTCTCAAAACGAAGATTTTCGGACTTGAGAAAGGATAACTCCAGATAGAAACAACATATTTACATGAAATTTTCAGGATTTGTCCTTCTTTGGTAGTTGATGGTTTTGAATGATTTAGATTTTTGATATCTATTTCTGAAAAAATTATTGAATGTCACATAAGAACAAAAATTATGTTTTTGGAAAAAAAATCGAAATTTTTTTTTGGGATGAGATATCAAACTTCAGAATCATTCAAAACACTTACCAACTCTTGCTTGTAAGTTGTTATGATGAAATCCTAATTCAGAATAAAAGGTATCACTTCAATCTTTTCTAGACCAGTCGGCGGTAGGAAAATAGCACTTGTTGTTTAACAGTTTGAAATTTGTTACAGATAGCCCAATTGTAATTTCTGATTCCATTTTCTGAAACGTCATGAAATTTGGATTCAGAAAATGTATAGGTTTGTACATTTATCAACTATAAATTCTGAAAAACAGATTTTGAAAATTATGCATGCGCAAAACAGTTCAAAGGGAGACTAGGGCCTTAA
>REGM01000172.1:115084-158111 GCA_004194415.1 Aurelia aurita
AAGACCCCCCCCCCCCCCCCGGGAGTTTAGTGTTGAGTATTTGCGATATTTTAGAAATGTTTCCTATGACCTAATTGTCGTTTCTTGTCACAGAAACACATCAGCACTTATTTTCTGTCCGTTTGGTTTTAAACTACCGGGTGTCCCAAAAAAGTACTCCTGTTTGGAAAATCATCAAAATTTGATTACATGGCCGATCTTCAAATTTCTTTTTTAGCAAGTAGATCAAAGACCAAATTATTTTTTCCAGTATAGCTACTCTTGTGATTGGTTTTAAAATGATCAAATTCAGCTCTCTTTAGGTCTGCCTGATTTTGAATCATACTGCAAAAAGCACTGATGATTACCAGATTAATTTCTTTTTGTATATTAAGCTTCTAATTTGGCTATAAATGAAAGAAAGAAACGTACACTGTTATTGGAGACTCGAAAGATAATGAAAAATTGCGAATTTTGGCTCTTATGCAAGAATTACCATGTCATCTTTAAATATATTTGGATCATTGACAAAAGAGATCAAAAGGAAAATTTTATGTTAGGTTTGATAATTGAGTTTTGGTGGTTTTGAAACGAGATTATACTTTTTTTGGGACACCCCGGTACGTAAAAAGAGTTGCATACCAACATAAGTTTGAGATCAGAGGACAGAAAAGTCTCCGAAACAGAAAGGGCAATTTGGTTTCCCCCTATGCCTTAGTCAAGATACGCCCAGGGGGCGCCCAGGAGAGGTAGAGGGACAGAAAACATGCATAAGCAAGAAATCTTGATTGACTAACAAATAAGGTACACCTTCTGCGATTTGGGCCAGCCACATTGCGCATAAAGCTATTTTGTTATTCCAAATCTTATGCATTGTTCTCCCCAGTACGATTGTGTTAGTTACTGTTGAAAATCTAAATTTCCATACCGCAGCAGATGGTTTTGCAATTGATTGGAAACAAAGAAAGTGATCTTTATCAAACTACAGGCTGATCTTTGGGTGAAAAGGGGAAAAGATCAACTAAAATAATTGTTGGAAATCCATTAATATCGCAGCAATCCCAAAACATATGGAGATGTATTTGCATTAGGACAAAGTAGAAAGCTTAATCTACAAGATGAGACATTCATTTTGAATTTACGTTAAATAGTCGCAATAAAATAGCTCATCAAAAAACAACCAAATCAAACATTTCTCCGACGATTTCTTATCCAGCCCCTTTAAACTTTGAGATGGATGTGGTTTTTACGCAATATGATTGGCAAAATTCGCCAAATTCATGAAAGAGTTTCCGATTTGCCAGCCAAAGATCGGGTTGTACTTCGTAACATCTTTGCATCAAGTATTATAAATTCAGTGTAATCCTATCCACGAACAAAATGATGTTTTCCCATGTTAGATTAACCCAATTAATAGTCTACCAACCCTCAAACAACTCCTTTTTATCAGTTTCCATTACGTCCTTTCTCAGGCCGATATTACACGAAAATAGCAACTGAGAGCTTGAGGATGACGACTGTCGAATTAAATTCCTGTTGCTCATGATTAACAGTGCATAACAATGTGCAAGTAAACAAGTAAACAAGTAAAGGTCGGGGTCTCGTTGTTCAGTGTAAAACGTAATGAAAAATGCTCCTTATTCATACTGCAGTACCCAAAAAATCCATTGTTGTTCCTCTTTTTTTTCTTCACTAGCAGTGTCCTTAGCAGTAACTAAATAAGGTATCCTCAGTACTTACACACGTGGGTAGCGCCAGAGGAGGGCTAGGGGGCTACAGCCTCTCAGTCGGAAGCATCTAGCCCCCCCCCCCCCGTCGGAGGAAATTTTTGGTTATTTTCGGAGGGAATTTGGCAAAATGACGTACGAAAACTGCATTTTTTAGTCATTTTAGCTCCCCCTGTCGGAAGTTCCAGCCCCTCTGTCGGAAGATATCTGGTGCCACCCCTGCTTACACACAGCTTAGAATGTTCGTTTAATCAAAAATTTAGCCCTGTTTTTTATGCAACACGACAACGGATGTTATTGTTAGTTGTCCCATTTATTATGTCCTTACGTCATACTTGCACAACGATTTCGTGAGCTTAACATGTTTCTCCCAAACCTAATCGCCTTTAACATGAAATTACTTCCAACAAAAGCTTCTGCCCAAATGACTACTGTGTGAGAATACAGTGATGTTTTTCAGTTATGTTTCTTTTTACCCATGTACTACATTCATTTGCATATCCACTAAATTTCTCTTGTGAGCTTAACATGTCTCCCCAAAAATTGAATGGCCTTTAAAATGAATTTACTTCCAACGAAAGCTCCTCCCCACAGCTTTACTGTGAGAGAATACAGTGATGCTTGTTCAGTCATGTTTCTTTTTACCCATGTTCTACATTTTCATTTATGTATCCATTGGGTTACTCTTGTGAGCTTAACATGCTCCCCCAAGGCCTAACCGCCTTTTAGATGAACTTACTTCTAACAAAGCTTCTCCCCACATCTCTACTGTGAGAGAATACAGTGATGCTTGTTCAGTCATGTTTCTTTTTACCCATGTTCTACATTCATTTGTGTACCCACTGAGTTGCTCTTCTTCTTTGATCTGTTCATATGATAATCTCCAATCCATGGTCTGTCACTGTGTGCTTATAAACCACTCCCTTAATCGGTATCGATATCTCGTGTGGAAACCACTATCTCCCTGACTGATAGGTAACTGCCTTCCAGAAGAGGTTGTCCTAAAAAGACCTACCCGCGCGTTCAATCAAGCCTTTTGGAAAACAAGACGAGAAGAAGTTGGAAAAATTTGCTACTGAAATTTCTCCAAGTTGGACATTGATTTGAACTGTCAAAATTTGACCAGCAAAGATCCTGCTCTTTGCTATAGGCGAGGCTCTGATATGGGTTTTTGCGGGCGAGGGAGCAGATTGCAAAAAATCTTTAAATTTCCTATGGTGTTGGAAGAGGAAATTTAGCAAAAACTAACAATTTCTTCTTAGAAACTAACAGGAAAGGTAAATTTCTGTTTCTTACATCAGAAATTATAGGAAATTGTACATTTTCCAGGTAAAAAGTTTCCAAGGTAACAATTGTCATGAAATTTTCATATGTTTTGCTGTGGGGAGCAAGGGATCACGACGACAAAAAATACTGGAATTAAGGCAGATTTTTAATTAATTTTTAATTTCCAATTAATTTTTTAATTTTTATTTCATTAATTTTTAATTTTCAATTAATTTTAATTATTTTTAATTAATTTTAGTTATTTTAATTAATTTTAATTAATTTTTAATTAAGTCAGTGGAATTTTCCGAGCGGGCGGAATTTTGCACAATCAAAATGAATTCAACCCTAAATTTCTGTTCAATTGCAAAGCGACATTTTCTGTCGTAAACAATAGAATTTCCGCCCGCTTGGAAAATTCCACTGACTGGAAACTGGCCTTTAGGGAGCAGGGAGTACACAAATCTTTGGGGAAAATGAAAAAGCTTGGTAATCCAATCAAATTTGGAGGGAGCACGCTGCTTTTTAAGGGGGAGCAAGGGAGCAATAACCCTCTTATAAGAGCCTTCTAGGCATTGTTAAAGACAATTGACCGATATATAGAGATCTAGTTTAAAAATAGAACAAAAGAAGGCCGCGTGCTAGCCTCACTGCATAAGGCCCTCAACTTACGCTCATCTCATTGAATTGAATTGCTATTGTTGTTGTCGCTGCAGTGAGGGCCTTATTAGTTGTAGCGTTATCAGTTCAGCCAAAGAGCGAAACTACGACATGTATTGAGTCTAGCCGCGTGCCACTATTTTTCCAATTCACAGATTATTCGTCCAATTGTTTTGATAATCTCTTGAGATCATCAAATACAATGGAATACAACAGGCTGTATTTAAATTGCCCAGGCCCCTAACTTAAGCTGCGTTATATCTCCGTCAATGATCAATCGTATATTTTGTAAATTGATATGGAAACCAGGCTTTAAGATTGCATCACAGGAGTTAAACGGAAACAAACTGACGTGATCAATTTTGCTTCATAAATTGCTTTGTCTCAAGTCTACGTTGATTCATTTTAAGACGTGTTTAGAAAGGTAATTTAAACAAGCGTTTTTTTAATTAAATATATTGAACTGCCTTTAATTGTTACTGAACTTGAATCATGGTTAAAGACCCTCTGCTAACCATGTGGCTTTGCACGCCGTTGCTGTTCCAGAATGCACTGCAAATGGACTTTCCGATTATCTGAAAGTCTCTGATGCTAGGCCTGTGCTGTGCTGTTTTCTCGTGCGCAGCACGCAAAGCCTCATGGTTAGCAGAGGGTCTTTAATCGACAAAACAAGTTTTTGCCGAATAGCTGAAAATCTACAGTTAATTTTCATCTTCCAGAATTCAAAGAGATCTTCGAAATTTAGCAGATTTACTAGAAAGTGGCTCGTCATCATCAACAGACCTCTGCAATATTACGACAGATATTAAAGACACGAAGAATAACACTGAAGATATAGAATACTACAAGGATCAGGTACTTGTCTCTTGCTCTTCATTAAAGAACTAAACTTAAAGGGGCTGGGTCATCAAACTGTAAAAAATCCTGTGATCTCTATTGTTTTAAGCACGTGTCCGTTGTTTTCTGCATACATTTTGGTGGATGGGATGAATCCACTCCGAAGTGACAGTTCCGATCTCCTACAACATGTGAATGTTTTGTTTCTTCTTTTGTGAAGTATAAGAATTCATCTTCAAAATATTGCTTTCATTTTGAAAATAAAAACATTGACAAATTTTCGTGATACAGTCTACCTAAAAACTGCCATATCACTGTTTCGACAGAAATTTCGTGACTCAGGCCCATTATAATAAAGAAATCATCAAATTTGATGTCAATATCAATCTCCACATGTTCTTTATGTGTAATTAGTTCTAGAACGGAACAAGATTTTCATGATAGATATACTAATTGACTGACTTTTCGTTATATTTCAAACGTGTATATTTTTGTTTGGGACACTCACCATAAAAAACATCTTGAACCCCGTTTGCAATTTTTTTTATATTCTCATAAAATTTACAATAACAAAACAAAGAATTACAAAATGATACCAAGAGGAAGCATGGAAATACATAACAACCCTGTGGCCGTTTGCAAATTTCAACAAGAAAGCATTATATTTTACATGGTATACGGTTTTCCTAATATTTACTTCAATGGGACATGGGACCTGCCCTGCACAATTTTCTTATCCTCGTATGGTTGTACCACTTTAACAGAACGAAACGTGCAACAGATCATTTGCTACCCATCTAACTCTCACCAGGAAGGTTATAGGCTAATTTGGGTCGAACGAAACGCAAGTTCAACAGAGCTGTCATGACCACTATCTACGAAAATATGGAAAACCGACACATTTTTAGGGATCTGGGTTTTTAATCTTGGTTCGAAGTATCTTAGTCATCACCGCAACAAATTGACATCAATGAGGATGGTGGATTGATGTAGAGGTCGTCCTAAAATCTCTAGTACTGCAGTAATGTCGAGAGTGACTTTTTCCGCTTAAATGAGCCTTGATCTAGCAGATATAGCACAAGAATGCTTTGCATATCACGTTTGAGGGAGGGAGGCTGGGAGGGAAAGGGGAAATCTGTCACGGAGTTAGAATAGATTGCAGTCTTCTCTGTGACATATGCCTCCATGTAATAGATTGAAAGTTGGCTAAAACTGAATATGAAAATTGTTTTCTTGCAGTTAAAATGTATTCTTCAAAGTAACTTTTCAAAGTAGCTCGTAAAGGCACGGCATGTTTCGGAATTATTTGAATACATAATTTCACAGGATAAAGACAAGAAATGCTTGCAAAATCGACCATATTATACTCTTCATAACACTACAATCTTTCATTTATGGTCAGTTATCCAACCACTGATTTGTCCTTTAATACATGTATCAGAATATGCAAGTGTTGTAGAATTGATTTGTCTCTACTAAAGTCGTACATGAAGAAAATCTTGTGATCATTGTTCGCATGGTATTACTTTAGTGATTTTTAAACTGCCGACGATCATTATTGGTCACTCTACATTTCGAACTGTTGCGAAATTCTTAAGAGTTACTTATCAAACTTTGCGAATTATGTAATACTGGTTAATATGCGAAATATCGAAATTGTCCGTCAGCTATTTTTAATGAGCGGTCAGTCTGAAGTCATGATTAGATTTGCGCAACACTGCGAAATTAAATGAAAAGGGTAAACATCAGAACATTTTTTTATTTCCTTTTTCCCGTTCTAGTTTCGAGTGTATCAAGAGGATTTCCAACAGGAAAGGGAAGACAAACTCAAGTTACGTCAGATAAATGCAAAACTGACCAATGAATTGGAAGAAGCAAAACGAACACTTGAAACACAGCAAAAGAAGGTTAGCTATGCCATTCATTTAATTTACCTGAAAATATATGCTTTGCTTCAACTCACCTATTGTGCAGTTTTTTAATGTTCTTTAATTAAGTTTGATTTTGGTGTGCTAAAGGAATTAGTTTGGCAAAAGGCCGAATCTCTGGTTTGGAGGTGGAGGTGGAGGCAAGTTTGAATGTTCAAGGTTAATATGTAAACTCTCAAAGCACCAGTATCAACGAGGAAGATTTTTATATTCAAGTTCACCATCGAGGAACGTTTTAAAATGGCTTCCCATTGATTGAAGCTAAATTTTCATGGCTAGACCCAAACAAACCTGTGTCCTTTTTTGGGACACACAGTATTTCAGAATGTTTTGATTTGCAGATAGTAATATGTTTGAAATAACAACGCGAACTTTGATGTTTGGCTTACTGCTTTCAACTGTTTTGGAACTGAACTAAATCCCCATGCAGTTACTAAATGAAATAACTACCTGAATGCTTGGAATTTAAATACCTGAAAAGAAACGAAGTAAACACGAAATATGTGTCCTTTTTTTGTGTAATCTGTAATTCATATGTAATATCTAATTTACACCTTCAATGCTGTATGCTCTTTATTAAAATGGCATATTTTGTAAAAAAAAAAAATTGGTTGCTTGTGATTTGCATGTCATTGCATTGAGCTTACGGCCCCGTTCACACGAGAACGAATCAGAACGGAGCAAAAAGGAACGGAGCAAAAAGGAATGGGACGGGACGGGACGGAACGGAACGGAACTTTTTAAGGGTGTTCACGTGACATTGATCGATGAGAAGTCTGAACAACCTCGTCATCATCATTTATTTATTTACAGTAGACGAAAACAAAACAATAGCTAAAATTACAGCTAATTAAGGCCTAAGGCCTCCTTCTTATACCGGGTGTCCAAAAAGAAGTTCCGACGTTATTAGAGCAACTGCGGAGGAGCTTTACTTCCAATTTTTCTAAACTCTAATTTTTCTCGTCATTTTCCGTAAATAGCCTCATTGTTTAGACATCTGGCATCACCTCATGTACACATTGCACGAAATAGGTCCACAAATTGGAGCGGAAGGCTCCAAAAAATATTTCATGTGAGAGTTAAATCCTTCCGTTCCATTCCGTTCAGGCCATCCGCCACTACTATGAAAATGTCTGTATTAAAGTCGCAAATTTAGTTCGACTTCTCTGCATTTATGATTGTGAGTCATAGTCCGGCAGGCTATCAATAGCGACAGTTACGATGTTGTAATCAGTGTAGCACGCCGCAGGTAGAGCCTCGATTTGAATAACTCTCAGCGCTACGTTGATGTGGTTGTGCAATATCTTTTACCGTTTCTTCGATTCTTCATCTCTCGATTCTCCTTTACAGCTTTTGGTCTACGCTCAAATATTCTCGAATGGCACTGGAGCACAAGTTGTCATACCTACAGCGTATATTGGAAGGAGAGTTCACAGCAACCCAACAACACCATCATATGTACATGGTCCTTCATATGCTGTTAGCCGAAGTCCACAACTGGCATATGACTTACAAGAAGTGCCACAAAGGAAGCACGCTTATGATCCAATTACGGTTAGTACAAACCTCTTTCTGTATGAGTTAGTATTATTAGTATGTATCTATTTTTCGTTGAATTACAATGTAAGCTAATTCCAACGTTTTTACATACCCCGCCTAGCGAAGCAGTTTCAGTTGTTTTGATAGGGCATGATAATTCGAAAAATAGATGTATTGTCCAGTAGATGTAAGGAGCCTGTAGGCAGTACTGCATGATACTATTTTGTTCTTGGAAATTAAGGCCTATTGTCGCTGTAGAAATTAACGCATATTAAATGAACGCGAATGAGAGAGGCAAATACATAAAATTAAATAAAATCAACGCAAAAAGGCAAGGAATATGTTGCATTAAAAGGAATTAACGCGAAAAGGCAAGGAATGCGCTATATAGCTCAGGTCATCCACTTTAACTTGATCTCTGATGCAACATCTCAAATTATAAAAAATTCAAGATTAATTGAATTTTTGAATTTTATGATTTTTCAAACCCCGAACCTTCTTTTGAAAAATGTTAATGACGCACCTGGTTTGCTATTTTCTATTCTGTTCTATTCTGTTCTATTCTTTTCTATTCTGTTCTATTCTGTTCTATTCTAGTTGTTTTCTATTCCTGTCTCTAATTCCCCTTTCTATGTTTGCATTGCAGGACGTTGTGCCTAAAGGCAGCAGAAATCCCACGGACAGTTTTCAGTTCGAAAGACAGAGCTCATTTTCAGACAGTGAAAATGAAAAGAGAAAGAACTCGAGTGTATCTATAACACGAAGCCGGTCTAAAAGCGTAGCGTGTATGTACCCTTCTATGAATTGAATAAACAGTGGTTTAGATATATCGTAAAGCTATATCAGAACAGAGTTAGCTAATAGATATAATAAAACACTTGGCACTCTCTAAGTAAGAGTGAATAGCAGGGACCTAACGTGGACAGAGCTGAACTTATACTGTTTACCGGAGTCCCTTGTTTCCCTGTAGTAAACCTTCCTCAACCGGAACTCTTAAAGGGGCCTTTGTAACAGGCATGTTTTGCAAATACATCCTTTTGTGGTGTCTTTGTTGTCGCCATTTTGATGGTCCACTAAAGTGGCAGACAGCAAAGAGATGGCACGTGCAAGGCATGCCGGTTGCAAAGGCCCCTTTAAAGATAATCAACGGATATAAGTACAGCAGCCTATAAATAGGATAAAGAAATAGACACGTGCATGCCTTTGTCTCTTTGTTTGATTACTAGTAAACATTTTCGGTTTCAGTAAGGTTAAAAATAGCTCTGGCGCTATTTCCTTTTTTATCCGTTGATTTTCTTTAATGAAACAGTGAAGAAGCTGGCTCTAATTTGTGGCATGCATCAAGCGAATCACTGCCTAGGTCTTTTTTCAACCCTTAACTCACAGCTATGTAATGCAACAAGGCTCACATTAACAATTAATCAATAAAACTTATCATTATTACGAAGAGGAAAACTCAATTTGCCTTCTGAATTGGCGCTACGAGATCTTGTAGCACAGGCCCAAATAGGACTAATTTTTTAACGTTATTTTGTAAGTTTCTGTTGACCGAAATGATATCATTCTCGTCAAAAAGCATAGGGAAACAAGGGACTTGGCTAATAAGTGTAAGCTAAACTCTTTTGTTTAATAATTTAATGGGGAGTAATATTTTAAAGAATTTTCCAGAACGAATTAGGTCCACATCAGCTTCTTGGAACTGCCTGGCTTATGGTCTGCGTTAACAAATCATAAATGTATGTATATGTAGGTATGTAGTTCAGGCTTTTTTACACATCCTTGCATTTCGTAATTTGTTGTCGAGTAGTAAATAGAGATACTCCTCTGCTGCATTAGACAAGGTTACACAACATTCTGACCGCATTAATTTAAAGTATTGCAGACACATTGCATATAGCACACAGAGATTTCACATAAAATCTCAGCTTTACTTGGATAAACTAAAATTTTCTCTGTAGATTGCGTAACGATAGCTTCCTTTACTTTTGGTTGCAATGCCAGTACAAAGGGATAAGCGATGTCAAACAAAGGGATTTCTATGACCGACTGGTCAAGCCACTAATGTAGACAAAGCAGACCGGAAAACCTAGTCTGTAACCTGTATGGCTAACTCACTCGTTGTGCATGCGAGTAGAGGCTGCTAGAGAAAACATGAGCATACCGGTTGACGCATAAAATGGTCCTCCCGTTTGAGAAATGAAACAGAAATGAAATTGAAACGAAGAATTTGAACTTGCATGAATTTGTTCCATATTTCTTTCTGTACAGTTTTTCAAACGGTGGATACATTTTTATGACTCATCCCGTATTTATTCCGCTCTAGTTAGATTCGTGCACCTCTCGATTGAAGAATGCTTTTAGTGCACTGCTACCTTGGTTGTTCAAATCAAGCAGTTTTGCATGTGCTGATACTGTGATATTTAAAATGTCCTTTTTGAAGTGTGATTTTTTTACTTTCTCTTCTATTTATTTTCTCTTCTCTTTTATCATTTGAAAACTAACAAACTAATACGTAGACTTTTGCAAGCCTGTGTGAGATGTAAAATGGGCCAGAAAGTGTTGTTAATTTCTGCCAGTGACGGACACTTGAGGGGTGGAGCTAGGTGAAAAGGTTTTTTATGCAGCTGTTTTCAAACAAAATATCATTGTTTGTCACAACGTTGGGAACGGGGTGACCACATCCCGTTGACCCCTCCTTAGTGTCCACCACGGATTCTGCATAACTAGGTAGAAACTCATTCCCTAATCTGAAACCCAGGCAAGTTGAGTAAACGGGCTTTAAAGGGGCTGTANTAGCTGATTTCATTGGGTATTGTTAATTCATATGTATTATGCTGTTTGTAATATAAAATACTACGTGAAATTAATTATGTCTATCAAGTAGCTTATGATGGGTTACGTTAAGATATGTTGTCTGTGAGCTCGTTGGATTATCTCTCCTATGGCATCCTGCGTATTTGGTTCGGCAAAAGTTAACCAAGGCTGGCCTGCTCAGTGAGGAGATTTTCGAACACGTACTTTATGTGGCAAAATTTCATATTTGTATGCCAGGCTAACACGCCAATAGACAAATTCAGCTAAATTTGTTTATATCCACTTCAGATTACATGATTCTCATCTTGTGGAAACTTTCTTTTCATACAAGTTAAGAACTTCGCACCGTGAAAAGCGTGATTCGGGTAACTGTGTCAACAGATAAAGAGATGATTTCCCAAGTATATGGTCACTTGACCTGAAGTGGGTATAAACACCGTTAGCTGAATTTGTCAATTCGATGCAATTGCAATCAAACAGATTTCTATTTCTACTCATAAATGTAAATAGAATAAGCTGCAAACGATGCCCCAAAACCTGAATAGCTAACTCACTGGTTGTGCATACGTTTATTCGGCATTTATCCTTCTGCCCTCAATATTTATTCACAACTTTTCTAGATAGCTCATTTTTTTGTAGGCACAACCAGTGAGTAAGGCATCCAGGCTTCGGATGATAGCCTTATTTACATTTACGAGTTGAATAATTGGCCGTAGAAATCTTTTCATCTGCAACGACATTTTGCAAGCATGTCAATCAAAACCAACTATTGTTGTGAAGTCGGCCCTTGCTTGTCATACTCATAGGTTTGCGAAAACTAAGATAATGTTTCAGTGTCGACTGTTTCTTAAAATTTCATAATTTCAAAATCTGAGATTCAAAATTTTGAGTAATGATAGTTTTATAACTTCTTGGCAGTCCCAGTACTTGTTCCTCGCAAAGTGGACCTATCAACAAGATGCAGTTGGTTTTGATCACACTCTTACTGTTGGAATAGGAATGAAGTAGTTAACCTTAATTATAGAATGTACGACTGAATGAAACCTTGAGAAATCGTATGTCAAAAAGTTTTAGTTACTAAAAGTTTCTTACGTATTGATTTTAGCTAAGCCCGTACCTTGCGTAAATCAAGTTATTTTCGTAAATTTTTCTTCAACAATGATACATCGAAACTAGTATTCCTTAACCAATAAAGCCACAAAATATTGCATGCCGAACCAAGATGATATGCTGGTTGCAGACAGTTTTCGCATCCGTTATTACGTGTTCGAAACCATACATGAAACTTTATCTCTTAAAGATAACTGAATCATCCTTTATGTTCAATGATTACCACACCTAAGATTGCATTCACATCCCATCATGTAGACTTGTCCCAAGTCTATTTCGTGAAATGAATGCCATCGATCTTCCAAAGTCTCTTCCTCTCCTTTCTTCCTCTCCTTTCTTCCTCCCCTTTCTTCCTCACCTTTTTTCCTCCCCTTTCTTCCTCTCCTTTCTTCATCTCTCTCTCCCTAATTTCTTCTCCGCAGCCATGGATCCGGGAATTGTTTTGGGAGAAGGATCAGTTAGACAGACTTCACGAAATAGACTCGAGGCAGTCTACCCATCAGACAGTTAAGTTTAAAATAGGAGGGAGCTGTCTGTTTCCCTGACGTCGTTTTAGCGGCTAGCGTCTTTGGGAGCGGGTGTGATGTATGTCTGGACCACAACAGTAACTCTAACTAAGGCAAAGTAAGGGCGGTGTCCTACTTAACAAACTAACATTCATGAAAAGCAGCTACTGCTATTTATAGTAGTTATTGTAGTTATAGTCGCATTTTTCCAATGTTTTCGGTTTTTTATTGAGACGTCGATGGAAATTCATGTATTTCCAGTGCAGTGTACACGCGTCGCCCTCCACAGCCGAGATCAACGACTGGAAACTGGAGTGCACATCAGTCCTACGTAAACTAATATTTGGAATCAGGAGGAATTATGGACCTTCGTGCAAAGTAAACGCAAATTTCCGTTGTGCAAGTCTTCAATGTTTGTTCGGAAAGTCTGCTCAATAGAAACCAACGAATAACGGAAAATAACAAAATCCAAATAGTTCAAACTGAACTTTGAGCCAATTTCACTAGGCGGAAAATTCCTCTCACAAAATTAAAATTGTTTGCAAGATGATTCCATCTGAAAGTTGAATGGGTTTCTACTTTCGACAGACATCGCTCTTCCGCTAGCTCATTAGATGGCTTGAAGACAGGGGGAGATTTCCTTCTGGTAGAAATTAGACCTGAACATGAAAAACGTATAGATACTGATGCAAATTTCAAAATTAAGCTGGATTCTAACAAGATGCCAAATGTCATCGAGCTATGTATTACATTTTCTTAGTAGCAAACAATCTCGGTATTTGATCAACGTCACTTTTGAGGAAGCTAATCAACTCAGTTGAAAATGCAGCCCCAGGGGGAAGGGGGTAATTTAAGTTTTTGTGATACGGCGTTGTGCCACTCAGAGAATAAAAATACCACCCATAATCCGGAAAAGGCCGAAAAAGTATACCCATAAATCCGGCGAACGTTCAAAAAGTATACCTTTAAATGCTATTTTGCAAAAAATCATACCCATAAATCCAGAAATCATAAAAAGCCGTTAAACCATACCCATTATTTCGGATTCTATCCTAAAAATGGTACCCTAAAGAGGCACAGCACAACCTCCTACCATAGGTGCTTAAGTTATACCCCCTCCCCCGGAATGTAGCGTGCATGACAATTTGCATCCAGTGGAAATTTATGGAAGAAAACATGTAATAAAATGTTTGAATGGAGCTTAATGCCTGTGATGTGAGACCACTTCTTGATATAGATATATAGATCTGCTCATGGCCGTACACAGCTCAAAATATTTAGGGAAGCACAGAGGAAAAATGTCCTCAAATCAGGTCAAAATTACAGTAAATCTTGTTGTTTCCTTGGGACTCTTAGGGGGCAACTGCCCCTGCTGCCCCTATGCTGTGTACGGCCTTGGGATCTGGTTACACTGGTTACACTATACATACATTTGAGCAACGATGATTACGCAGCATTTGAGTCAGATCTTTCAGGATGGTATTGCAAATGATTATTACATCTTTCTTTGGATCGAATGGCTTGAAAGGAACTTGACCTAATTTGTAATTTTTCTTTTATCGTGATTTTTATGTCTTGATTATTTTAAAAATTACAGCATTTTTACACCTAATTTTGAGGTTGTGATGTCATCAAATTGCTAAATCGTGAACCAGAAAAACTTTTCTTGTTTATGATTTAGCAATTTTGCTTACCACCATACTATAAACTATTGTTTTCTTCAAAATTCAACCGTTTTGCCTCTATCAATTTAGATCTTACGATGATTTTGCTTCATTCAAAACTTTTCATGAATTCAAACTATAAAAAGAAAAACAGTATATTTTCGGAAATAATCAGGATATTAAAATCGCCACAATACATTAATAGCAAAGTACCAGATGTTTACATGGTCCCAAGGGTACAGAAGTTCCTTGAAAGCCATTCAACCCAAAGAAAGATGAAACCATTTACACCAAGATTTTTTACAAATTTCCCGTCTATGCTTAATTACTTGACGTTATTATTTGCCAATTACAACCAAGTCAAATTGAACTGGCTTACTGGCTCGCATTTATCTGGTTCGCATTCCACGAATCAAAAGTTATTGCGATGAAAATAGTCCATGACTTTACAGTACGACAATCTGCATTTGCATTTTACAATGATCTGTACTCTTTGCAACTGGTACTTTCGTTTGAGTTTTGGGCAATGAAGAAGCACCCTCTTGACATGTGTAATCACCGGAACGCAGACTGAACAGGCCATTTGACCACCGTTTATACCAGATTTCCAGCCCGTAGGATAGAATTGTGATAGACACTGGCCATAACAGAAGTTATTCTGGATGTTCTGGCTTTCACACCCAGCAGCTTGTACTTGCATTTGAAATGGTTTTGCTTGGCAGAACTGGGTGTAGGCATAGAGATTGTGTCCAAGTATATAACCCTGAACACCATATTGAACAGAAAGTGATATTGCAAGGGTTAGAATCAATGATGACGTCATCGTTATCTGAAAATCAAAAGATTGCCTTTTAAGTAAAACTCCCAGTTTAAATCTTATGCGTTATGGTTATATTGCTCTCGATATTTTCCAGCAGTATTTCAAAAGTATTATGTATTTAGTATCAATGTTTGTTTCTGTCATTTTGGAGTGCCATTTTTCACGGTTCACGTGAAAAATGTCCTCCAAAAAGAACTTCTCAGTTGGTAAGGAAATTCTTGCGTTGTCTGAAACCATTCAATTGGAAATGTGATTTGTTCTTTGTGGAGTTCTGAAAATCAATGACACTGTTTGAAACAAATATTTTTCCGTTTTGCAACTATGTTTCAAAATTGCGTCGCAAAAATACCTTACTTCGCAACGAACAATACTGCTCGCGCGTTTTTCTATAATATACTACAAAGTATTCTACTCCTAATGTTATGCTTACATTGGTAGTTTGTTGCTCGACGAAAAGGAATCTCCAAGTGCAGTTAAATATTGTTCGGCTTTCTAGATTGGTTGTGTAGTATACTTACGACGTGATTTCTTGTATTCTTGCAATATCTTAAGCTGATTTTTTATTTTTGCCATCAAACTCAATGAGCGATGCTGAATCTTATGTAATGAATCTAATTGTGCACTTGAACAGGACAATTTTTAAACGAGGCAAATTCGCAAAAAAAAGTAACATTGCCGTTCTGGCTCAGTAGCTTAAGCATTCGTTGGTATATAGCTTGCAGTCCCTTGGGTCTGACATCATTCAAACTTAAGATTGAAAATTCAAAATAGATTTTTCAGACACATATCGCTCGTACATCGACTGTGAATTTCTGCCAAGCCTCTTCCCTTTCCATTGTTCGCGTTCCTTGGTGGAATGGCCGAAAGTTGATGAACTAGAACTACTCTAAAAGTTTAAAGTTCGGGAGTTTACGAAACGGCGACGGCATGCAACTGTAACGCAATGTTGCTTTTGTTTTAGAATTTCGGCCTTGATAGATTCCTTGTTTTTCGTGTGAATTTAATTCCCTTCAGAGACTATGAAGTTGTCCTTTTCAATTGCACAATTTGGAATCCTATTTCTATCATATCATTCTGTACTTCAGATCTAGGCCTCCTATGTAAATTCGGTCATTTCAAATGTTAGTTGAAAAGAAAAAGATGGTTCTCAGACATTTGACTGAAAGAGGAGGTTTATTCGTCTTGGCCTTTTGAATAACGTGTAGAAGGTAGCAGAAGGAAACAATACTTTTGGCTGGCGTTGCGTTGCCGTGTCCTGGTTTCAAAGCACACGAGGGCTAAAAATCCTTAGAAAGTTGCTGTTTACAGCTTGCAGACTTTCGTGCTTCTGCTCAGTAATAGAATCAGTAATGGCCTGTATGCTGGCCAAAGAAAACACAACATGCATGAATATTGATTGCATTGTCTCGTCACCAAAGTCACAAGAATTTGAGTTGAGAGATAGCAGCTAGTTGCATAGGCCATATGGTCAGAAGAGTGGTACAGCAAACTGAAGATTTGAATTATGTAAGTTTGCAATGAATCTTGTTCTAAACTTTGATGAATAATACTTGATACTTTTAGCATGGAGACTATCAAAACAAAGTGGTTATGCCCGATGGGTGGGGATGATTTTCTATATGTGTATTTATGAAAACCAACGCCCATTGACTGTCTGGAAAGCTCAAATTGACAACAACAACATTTTTAACAGGTTATCATTTTTAGTGATTTTGCTCCGTTTTGAAAACTACGGAGTTCACCCCTTGGAGTTATCACTTATCTACCTTAGCTTTCGTATTAGCTCTCTTTGCCAATCCATAAAGAGAGGCTCTTTATCATTCTTACGATAGACGGAAATTTCCTAGTTTCGAATCGTAGCTAATTCAAAATCAGTGCCAAATATTAACTGCGGTTCTCCATGCATGGTTTAGATATTTATAGATTCCTACGTTTTCGAAACTGAAGCGAAAATTTATTTTTTGTGGAAGATTTTGCATCTGAGTGCCGCAAGAGCTTGTCGTAGAATAGGAGAAAAGTGTTGTCTTTGTGTAAACTGGCTTTGTGCGGATGTATTTTTGTTTTTGCAGCCAAATTTGTATGGCTTATCTCCGGGGGACCACTCCTATACTTTCCTATACTTTCCTATAGTATCATGCTCGTACGAAGGTGCAACATATGTATACCCTAAACGTGGGAACTTTTCTTGAGAACATACCCTTTCCCGAGTCACAGTGAATTCTCAATTTTAGGTACCCTAATCGCTGACAACGAATCGAGAGTTTTCAATTTTCGTTTCGACGGAGGAGAGCAACCTCATTTGTTGGCGACGAGGAGGAAACTGCTTCTGAACTCCTACCCCTTGCAATCAATCTTTTGCCAGTCTGCTAAGTTGATTCACCACAAATTCTATTTTAAAATGATTGATTAAAAACATCATCACAGAAGAGCTTTGATTTTTCTTTGAAGAAAGGCACCCTTTCCAGTGTTTTTTTGTATGAGCATGATCACACATCAGGTACCAAGGGAAGGTGAAGTGAAGGTAAAGGTGAAGTTGTGGTTTTTAGCGCCAAGCGCTGCGATGCCAGAAGCAGAGAACCCTTGTGACGCTCATGAGGTGCCGGGGTTCGAACCCCATCTGCCTGGCTGTTCTGGCTGCAAAGTCAGTGGATTACACACTGCACCACAACACCTACTAACGAAGATTAACAATAGATAATAATGTTCGAATCCATTTGCCCAAAACCATTTACACATAAGAAGTATGTTTCTCCATGTCTCTTGTGGTTCGTCAATCAAGCAGCCCCTAAGTACGCAGCCCTTGAGAAAAGGGGGGGTCTGGGCGCAGCCCCCGGAAAAGTTTTCCGTGTCCACGCCCTCTAGACTCTCGGAAAAGGGGGAAACTCCCTTTTTAGATATATTTTATTTGAGAAAGATGGCTGCAATGAAACTGAAATTGAAAACAGAAAGAATATACTCTTCATCCATAATTGCAAATCATTCAAGGGAACGAAGTGCTACTGGAATACTTTAGAAGCAAAAAGAAACTTTAGATTCATCAATACAGTGTTGCAAATTGATTTACTGCAAATTGTGCACGTCATATGTTAGAAACAGCACAACAATACTCTGTCGCTATGGTGCAATCAAATATCGTTTAATGACGTCAAAATACGCTGGATCTGCCNAGGGGGAAACTCCCTTTTTAGATATATTTTATTTGAGAAAGATGGCTGCAATGAAACTGAAATTGAAAACAGAAAGAATATACTCTTCATCCATAATTGCAAATGGAAAAGTTTTCCGTGTCCACGCCCTCTAGACTCTCGGAAAAGGGGGAAACTCCCTTTTTAGATATATGTTATTTGAGAAAGATGGCTGCAATGAAACTGAAATTGAAAACAGAAAGAATATACTCTTCATCCATAATTGCAAATCATTCAAGGGAACGAAGTGCTACTGGAATACTTTAGAAGCAAAAAGAAACTTTAGATTCATCAATACAGTGTTGCAAATTGATTTACTGCAAATTGTGCACGTCATATGTTAGAAACAGCACAACAATACTCTGTCGCTATGGTGCAATCAAATATCGTTTAATGACGTCAAAATACGCTGGATCTGCCTACCCCCCTCCCCCCCTCTACTAAGTTACCAATTTTATTGCATTTTTGGGAAAATCTCGTGGACCATCTTTTTGAAAAGTGGGGGGTCCGGACTTCCATTCCCTCCCCCTTGGGTACGCCACTCCAATCAAGCACGTAGCATGGAAAGCACCTGCACACAGAAATAACAGTACATGCTCATACAGTATTTTAATGCCAATATAATAAATAAATGATTAAAGTACCATAAAATAGCGCAGATGTAAAAAACACAACGTTTCGAGCAGGTACTTGATAACGAGCACATGCTCGAAACGGCTCGAAACGTCGTGTTTTTTACATCGACGCTATTTTATGGTACTTTAATCATTCATTTATTATATTGTCGTTTAATTTTGATGCTACCACACGCAACAAACATATTTTTATAGTATTTTAATGCCCATGCATGAAATGACAAATTAAATCTGTGAATGCTTTGGTGACCTGTGACTCAGTATTTACGGAGAATTTTTACGGAGAATTTGCTTAGGAGGTGTGCCAGTTAAAAGTGTTTTATAGCTGGCGATGGTTGAAAAATGGATCTAATAAAGTAATCACTCTGACATTGTAGAGTATTTTATATCATTTAATATTTATGTTTGATTTTGGTCAGCCTCGACATGGAACTTGAAAATTTATGTTGCAATCTAGCATGATCAACAACTCCCTGATAGAAAACTGACAGAGTGCAACAAAGACACACCAACAGTTAATAGTTAATACCCGGGGGGGCCACTCCTATACTTTTCTATAGTATCATGCTCGTACAAAGGTGCAAGACATGCACCCTAAACGCTGACCTTTTTTAGCAAAATACATACCCTAATTGCGGAAAATATTCTTGAGAACATACCCTTTCCCGTGTCACATTGAATTTGTCAATTTTAGGTACCCTAATCGCGGACAAGTCACTTATCAAAATTGTTGGTATGGCCAGTGTGATTCTGTGTGATGAATCAGGGACGAAGAGTTAAACATTAAGTAGTTGAATTTGCCTAACACATTTTCCTAATTCAAATTCTATTTTAAAATGCTTGATTAAAAATATCAACACAGAAGCGTTTCAATTTATCAAATGCAAAAAAGTACACCCTTTTTGAAATTACGGTCGAATTGGCACCCCTAAACGAGGGCCCGCGCGGGCCCGTGCCTACGTTGAAGAAAGGTACCCTTTCCCGCGTTTTTTTGTACGAGCATGATAACACATCAGGTACCAAGAGGCCCCCCCCGGGAGTTAATAGCTTTTCATTATTCATTGTCAGAAGCATTAGACATTTACATTTATCTTTTATAACTATGACCACTACATGTATTCTTTTTTATAAAAAACTAAGAATTTGAGCCAGTACTGGAAATTTCTTAAAATTATCAGATTTTGAGTACTCAGAGTTTCAAACGAGTTTCTTACGAGAACCATGATAATCTCATTGTTTACTTCCTGCGCCTTTGTGAATATTTCACAAAACGAATGTTTAGACGTAACTCAAATACCTTCCGAGTCACATAATACAGGAAACAAGTGAAAATAAAGTAAAAATATGCTAAAGAAAGACTTCTGTGACTAAAATGAACAGTTTCTTAGCTAATTTGTTCCCAGTACTGGAGTTTCTTAAATTTTAGCGATCTGATTGTTGAGTTTCTTATAAGCAGTTTCTTATAAAAAAATTCGTGTATAGAGGCCTCTTTTTCCGTAGCTCCTTAAGACACATTTCCTTTACTTTACGTATCATTCGAAACACAAAACTCTAACAGTTTTCAGCGTAAGGTAAATATCCAGGTGTCATTATTTAAGTGACTCTATTGGAAATGTAATGATAATATTTTAGCAAATCGTTCACTGTTATAAATTTTACCAGAGCCGACTGCACATGGGACATCAAGTAGCATATTTTTGGGACATCAAGTAGCAAGAAATTATTACTTCGAGAAACCAAATTCAAAGAAATTTTGTGGAAGACCAAATATTGCACTGCCAGGTTCATTACACAATGACATAATCATGCTAACAAAACATAAAAAATTTAAAAGTAAATATGGCCTAACACAGCTTAAATCGATCAACGATCTCGAAAGTTTAAGACTGCTGGCGCAAGAAAGGCAAACTTGGCAAATACTTGTAAACGAAATTTATGTTGCTGCTGAAGCAGAATAGTTCTTCAATGCGAAGATAACTATTATATATATACCGGGTGTCCCAAAAAAGGTATAAGCGTTTGCACAGTTCCTGTGGAGGAGCCTTATTTTCGAAAATTTTTATTCAACCTTTATGATATAGAAGAGATCGTAACTTGCAATTTGCGACCTTGCATGACCAAATCGGATTTGTATTTGTAGAGTAATTCACCTAAACAGGCAAAATTTGCGAAGCAGTCCAAGACAGATGGTTATTGAATTATGCCAGTACTACTATCTATGCGTAATTTGAAAGAGTTTTCGAGGCAGCTCAACAATAAGTTATTTTTTTGGAAGTTTGTTGAACTATTAAATTGAGATATATTTCACTAATTCAAAAGCCTGAATATTTCGTTTTAATGACTGAATAATCATAAAAGAAACGAAAATTGGGTGAGAAGTTCCGTTCATGCTAGAACACACTCTTGAGAAAGTTCCTTCATTCCTATAAAGTTACTCTTTGAACTGTGAAAGTGTAACTGCACCTTTTCTTGTCATTTTTCTAATTGATATAATAGTTCAATCGATTAACAAACTATTAAGAATAGAAAGTTTAATGGTTGATCTGCGTCAAAAACACTTTCAAATTACGCATAGATTGTAGTAGCAATATTCAATAGTCATCTGTCTTAGGCTGCCTCAGAAATTGTGCTTGTTTAAGTGAATTACTCCGCTATTACTCAACCGATTTGAACATGCGAGGTCGCAAATTCCAAGTTAAGACCTCATCTCTATCATCACATTACAATAAAAAAATTTAGAAAAGAGGCTCCTCCGCAGGAACTGTTCAAACGCTTATACTTTTTTTGGGACACCCGGTATAAGTAGCAAACTGTAAAGCCCGTTGATTAGGTTTGCACTAGGTACATAACAGGGATGGCTCAGAAATATATCACAAATATACAGGGTGGCCCAATAACAGTGAAACACTTTCCAAAATCATCAAAATCTGATTGAAAATATTTGTATGTTCATTTGTGTCAATCAGGGACTACATTGATTTGGATGTATTGCAAAGTCTTGAAATTGATTTTAATTTTTGGAAATGTGTGCCTTTGCAACCTAACAGGCTTTGAGGCATACTCCGAAATCACAAGAAATTATTATCAAACTGATGGCTTATCCCGCACCGCCTCTTAGATTGGTTGTTTATATCATCAATAAAGTTTTATATATCATGTAGGACTCGAACTTTCGAATGAAATCACAAGATATAGCTTTCTGGGTAAAAATATGATATTTTGTAATAATCCTGTTGCTCAAATCATGGTTTTTCATACGGTTTTCCATCTTTCAAAAAGTTTCATATCTCAATTCAATAATATACCAATACTAACTTTTCGCTTCCGGCAATACGGAAAATATCAAGCCCGAGGTCGATACGACGACCGAGTTTATTACCCGATCTGGAGGAAACAGTGGAAACAATCAAATCAACGCAGTGATACGCTCGAAGCAACACCAAACCGAAGCGCCATTTTGCACCCCTTGACAACGGGCAATACGGGAAAATATTGCCCGCTCCTCGACCAATCAAATTCGTTATCGTGTTCTCTGCCTTGAAGATCGGGTAATAATTCACTATAGTCGATGAAACTTGGAAACATATTTTTGGGACACCCAATAGATCAAATATGCTCTATGAAGGATAAACACAAATATTTGTCAGCCTGCTTTTAAGTTATGACACCTCCAGAGATATGTCTCATCGAAAATAAAGTTTTGCTAAGAGAATAAAAACTTTATTTATAATAAATAAGTCAACTTATGATNTCATATCTCATTCAATAATATACCAATACTAACTTTTCGCTTCCGGCAATACGGAAAATATCAAGCCCGAGGTCGATACGACGACCGAGTTTATTACCCGATCTGGAGGAAACAGTGGAAACAATCAAATCAACGCAGTGATACGCTCGAAGCAACACCAAACCGAAGCGCCATTTTGCACCCCTTGACAACGGGCAATACGGGAAAATATTGCCCGCTCCTCGACCAATCAAATTCGTTATCGTGTTCTCTGCCTTGAAGATCGGGTAATAATTCACTATAGTCGATGAAACTTGGAAACATATTTTTGGGACACCCAATAGATCAAATATGCTCTATGAAGGATAAACACAAATATTTGTCAGCCTGTTTTTAAGTTATAACACCTCCAGAGATATGTCTCATCGAAAATAAAGTTTTGCTAAGAGAATAAAAAACTTTGCTTATAATAAACAAGTCAACTTATGATAAATTCCGTTGATGAGAAGCTGCGGTGACTTGGAATACCTGATTGACAGAATTTGATTTCTGATAACTTTCTCTGTTTTCTTTCGAAAATTGAAAATGGTAATTAATTAGATGTCTTGGCTTTTGAGCCACAAGGCAAATGAAATTTTGCATTCTGACCGGTGAATAAATATTTCTCTTCCTCCTTTTAAAGGCTATGACTATTATATATTCTTCCAGGATTAGAACAGTGTTTCTCTTCATTGCTATGAAGACAAAAATCAATCATAGTTTTGGAACAAAAGGGTCGATTTAAGAATTATGAAGACAAAATAACAAATAAAGTTAAGGTCTGGGCCCTTCAGCAAAAAATTGTCATCCTAATTTGAAAGATGCCGACCAAGAAAATTGCTTTTAGGAGGCAAAATATAAAAATATATAAATAAAATACGAAAGTAAAATATAAAAATATTTTATTCCGCTCGGTACGATTTCGAAATTTCATGGTACGAGTCTTTATTCTCGCCACTTCGGTATCATATATTATTGCAACAGCCGATTTCTTATCTTACTTATGTTTTTAAAATAATGTAAAACTAAAAGGATTACGCTGTCTTCACGGCCTACGCTGGGTAGTGTTCATAAAAAGAAACCCTGCAGCAGTTGGAAAGACCCTTTTACCGACCATGTCCAATTAATGACCGAGTGGGTTGCCGACAAGATTTTATTCTAATTCGATTGGATTGCAAATAGTAGGCTGTTAAACACTGTTTGCAGCTTTTTTTAGATAGCAAATGCAAGGACTACTGTAATGAATTTATCAGATGTCCCATGAAATTTGTCGACGTCTGTTATTAGGTTTGGAGCAGTTTTTCTTGCTTGTTTTGGCCATATGAGAACAAGATGTCTCATAAACTCTTATTAAAAGTTATTACAAGTTTGTTATGCTAAAAGTTATAAATCCTGAGCTCGACAAGCTAGCTCTTTCACAATTTTTTAAGAAGTATTCCAAATTTTTCTGTGTTCATTTTTTAAACTAAAATTGCATTCCTGGCAATAATATCTCATGTTATAAATCGTAAACAAGATGTTTTCTGATGCTCGATCGCTCTCTCGACGCCTGAATGTTCGCATTGTTACCTGAACTTGTACACAAAGTTCAAGTGAGGCTTTCATCGAGAAATCCTATCAAGAAAATTTGAAATCGATCAATTAGATTAATTTTTACAATCTTCCAAAATCGTTAAACTTTTCTAGAATTAGCCTAGCGAATCATCAAGTCTTTCAGGCATTTGCTCTCATACTGTCTTTTGTGAACTAAAATACCTAGTTCCAACCTGGCNTTTACAATCTTCCAAAATCGTTAAACTTTTCTAGAATTAGCCTAGCGAATCATCAAGTCTTTCAGGCATTTGCTCTCATACTGTCTTTTGTGAACTAAAATACCTAGTTCCAACCTGGCAAAAATGAGCAGGGGTTAATGAGCGACAGCGAGCGATAAAGAAAGATGGCATCTTATCGCCGATATCAGATTTTTCTTTCATGAGCGATGGTTATCCTCGCCTGGTATTGCCCGATTCTGAGCGATAATGAACTACAAAAACCGGCTTCCTGTTTCCATCGGGTACTAGAAGTCAATCGCGCATGCGTAATCGCTCTTTATGGCCCTTTAACATTCTTGTTTGTCAGATGAAAAGCATGTTCAGCGTTTCTATGATTTAAAATTGCTTTTGTTATTGTAGATTCGAAATTGTCCCCGTACCGAGTGTCCGAAAATGATATATTGACGCTTGGCGAAATTTAAAATCGTGATGTATTGACCGATATCATTGAATTACCAGTCCTTTTGAAGAAAAGAAGATAACTTCGATGAAGAAATTCCTTTCCTTAAGTCAGTCAAAGCGTTATGGGATATGTTGCTTTGTTTTTTAACATGCTTCAAGACGTTAACAATTTCGATAGCATTTTGCCGCGAAGTTTCAATTTCAGAACAGTTACAGCGAGCATATGATTATCTTCCCGGGAGCAAAGACAAATGACTAAATTTGTTTCACTTGCATATAAAAGTATTGGATTGCACTAGGGATTGCATATTTAAGTTCTCCAAAAGATGAATTTGTCACCATTAGAAAGCTGACAAACGGACGAACTTTGACAGCAATTCCTAAAACTTTCAAAACAGCTCTAGGTAACATTTCATAAACTCTAGAACACTATGTTCTATTTCTGTGAAATGAATTTCTACATCCAAGTTAGGCTTTTTACAACAAAATGATTGGTACTGCAATGAAATTGGCGCATAATTCATAGTTGTACCGGGTGTCCCAGAAAAAACGCAACAGATTTGAAAAATTCTAATGCAAACTTTTTCACACTCATCATCACACAATTATTTTTATTTGAATCTGCAATAATTAGAATGAATTTTGATATATTTTCCAGTATTTTTGGTAACTTGGTTGTAGAGTTAAAAATCAGCAAACTTCAAATTTGCTGTTAGGGCAAAACCAGAGCTTCCAGCATTTGAGCAAAAGATAATGGAAATTATGAAGCATGACAATCCCTGAAATCTCACAGCATTGCTGACAAACACGCAAATACACCATTTTATTTTGCATTGAACAGACACTTTCACAAAAATTTATATCAAAGCACAGTCATGCTTCTTAAGTGCTCATGAGGGTTCTTTACTTTTTACTTTTCCTGAAATGACTAGCCCGTTATTAGAGTTATACTTTCAACTGTAAATGAGCATGAAGAGCTCCCTTGAGACTTGATAACTCAAGGACCAGCAAAGGATCTCTGTGTTGCAGTATCTTAATTATTTTTGCGTGCTTATCAGTGATGCTGTAAAATTGCAGATATTTCCATGCTTCTGATTTTCCATTATCTTTTGCTCAAATTCTGGAAGCTCTGGTTTTGCCCTAACAGCAAAGTTGTAGTTTGCTGATTTTTAACGCTACAACCAAGTTACCAAAAATACTGGAAAATATACCAAAATTTAATCTAATCATTGCAGATTTAAATAAAAATAATTTTTTGATAATGAGTGTGAAATAGTTTGCATTAGAATTTTTCAAATCTGTTGCGCTTTTTCTGGGACAAACGGTACATATAGTCAAACGCTGATACACCATTTTGGGACGCCCGGTAAATGATGTGACACCTGGCCTGAAAGCTCATTAGAGTTCTTTCTAGGTGTCCTAAGCTACTAATTTGTTATTAGATCGGTAGTAAAGTATTAAATGTTTGTATGTTAAATCGTGTTGATGTTTTTAGCTACCGTAAATATGTTGTTTATTAGTTTAATAGCTTGAATTTTGATGAAAATGAAATGAAATGAATGAAATGAAATGAGACATCGTAAGTTTACATTTTCCCATGCATTTTCCCTACCAACCAATGGAAGATTACGCCTAGCCTAAGCTATAAACAAAACAAAACACATAAAGCCTGGACTTAGCAATACAATGACATCAAAGAAAATAGACTTACCTTTAGACTGAAATAGTATCAGTTCATTATTCCCCTATATTTGCAGAGGTTTGTCAAAAGAAACGAAAATAGAACTAGCCGACCTGAAGCCTCTTTAGCACAGCTGCAACAGGAAGGAAGCCACTGCAATGCTACACAAGCAGGCGAACCAAAGGAAACATCGAAACCTTTACTAAGTAAACGAACAATGTTAGCTTCAGGAAGTGCCTAGTCCCTCAAATAACAAGAAAGAATGATATTTGCTTCTCTAGATGCAATGCAAATAGGCTTGTCTAGATGTCTGGCCTTGTACGCAAACAGTGAATGAAATTTTAGAAACTTTGGTTTGTTTGCGTAAATGGATAAGAAAGCTTTCGCAGTAGAGAACTTGGGAATTGGTTGAATAAATGTTTGGATCAAAGTATTTTTCAGCGGCTAGACATAGTTGATAAAGGAGAGCCAACGGAGGAAAAAAAGCTGGGAGTTTACGTAGTAAAGGCGCTAATGACAGAGTGCTGTTAAACTAGACTTAATGCATCCATCGTAGTTTCTCTCCCCTGCCTACGACTCATGACTTCACTGTTCGCTGAGGTGGCCAGCCGAGACAACTTTGTGAGTCACCAATCAGAGGGGAGCTTTGACAGTGGAGAGCCAAATATGGTATCATAACAGTCGAATACCGTGCTCTGATAGGCAAATTGAGACAAATAAACCTGACTTTTCTGACGCAAGTTAACTCTCGCAGCTTTGAGCTGATTGAGCAGATTTACTGGATCTTGTTCGTCTCTACACAGAAAGATTATTCAAATATTTTCAAATTTTTGGATCCAAGAAACATTCTTCGAAATCAAATAAACAATAAGTCAACTTGGTAAAAAATGCCAATATGGCATCAGCAAATTTGCTGGGGTATCATGTATGACTTTGATTGACAGTTTTTATAACAATAGAATTCAAAAAATATAATTTTTGGCAGTTTTTATCAAGAAAAATCAATATCCATCATATAGATAGCTTCAAAGTTGTTAATTAACAATTTGCCTCTGAAAAATTTAAGTTTTTAGGAGAAGAACCAAAATCAGCAAATTTCCATTGTTTTTGCGTTGCCAATCAACAGATCATGTGGCTAATTAGCATATAATGCTATTTTTAGAATCACTATTGCTTGGTAATTATGTGTACCAATTTGCGTTGCCGTAGACATCTCAGTTGCTGAGGAAATCTGGGGGGCCTATTTTGCCCCCCCCCCATGAAAAAGTAATACTTGATTTACCCATGTAGAATAGGGTTAATAGCTAGTTTCTTCATGTTCGAGTCTCGGAACCCCACATTTTGAAGTTCTTTATCCTCGATGTTTTTGACCAGACAGCTTAGGTTATCTACATGCTTGTCTTAGTTGACCTTTACAGTGGTATAAATTATCAAGTGTCCCAAAAGGTTCTCCATGTTTGATCAGGATTTGTGGAAAAGGGAAGACAGAGAAAACTGCGAGAGGTCAAAATTCCCATTCCTGAAATTCTAACTTTGATTTTGATGCCATTTTCTTTGCCATAGGTTAAGGACTCCTTGAGAATGAATTTAGAGGCTCATATGTTTAAAAGGCCTTAACAGTTTTTTTTTTATAAATTCAATGTAAAAAATTGACAATTACGAATTACCTAACTACGAATGAGCTACCATACAACACTACAAAAACGATACCAAGGGGAGCAATAGATCATGACTACCCCAAGGCCTTCACATGAAGAACATAAACCTAAAATACAACTAAATATACAAGTTGGCCGGACTGTTTAGGAGTTCATTAGATTTTATACTTCGGTGCTTTCAAAATGCAACAGTTCTCTCCATGCGCACGAGATATATCTTTCCCTGCATACGCCAATTTCAGGATCTTCCTCTCCGGTTTCTAGGATAACCTTACAACAACTTGAGAGGTATCTGACTGAATTTAAACCATATCAGCTTCACCTTCAGAGCTCATAGCCAATAAATTTCTCAAGGGAGAATAAATATCAAGGTGTCAATATTTAAAGACAAATGACGGAGATATAAGGCGACTTAAATCAGGGGCCTGGGCAATCCAAATATAGCCTATTGTATTCTATTGTATTTGATGACCTCGAGAGATTATCGAATGTACTGGACAATGAAGGCACTCAGACATCTTTTGTTCTATAATTAAACTAGGCGCTATATATCCGTCATTTGTCTTTAAGTAGAACTATTGCAGGTTTGAAAACAAATAGTTCACTCTATAACTACCGGGTGTCCCAAAAAAGTACACCTGTTTGAAAAATCATCAACATTTGATTAGATGGCCGATCTTTAAATTTCTTTTTTTTTGCAAGTAGATCAAAGACCAAATTATTTTCCCAAGTATAGCTGATCTCATGATTGGTTTTAAAATTAAGAATTTAGCTCTTTTTAGGGCTGCCTGGTTTTGAGGCATACTGCAAAAAGCACTGATGATTAACAGATTAATTTCTTTTTGTATATTAAGTTTCTGGTTGGGTCATAAATGTCAGAAAAAAAGCAAAATATCATTGCAGACTTGAAGAATAATGAACAATCTCCTAATAATAGCTCTTTGGAAAGATTTATGATGTTGTTTAAAGAGTATAGCTCAGAATGAGGCTTTTCAACCTGTTATTTTATACCCTTTAAGTAACGAAAACAAACATTTTGTCATCTTTGAATATATTTGGATCATTGACAAAAGAGACAAACAAGAACATTTTATGATAGATTTGATAATCGAATTTTTGAGATTTTTTAAACGGGACTACTTTTTTGGGACAACCGGTATCCAGGACCGTCGAGAGGGGGGGGTAGCCAGGGTAGTTACCAGGGGGCCCGGGGCCCTTAGGGGCCCGCAAGGAAGTAGGCATGTATTTTTTCTTTGTTGTCAATTTTCCTTCAGGAAAGTATAGGAGGGCGTTTCCATCTAAAAACAACGTTTTGACAGTGCATAGGGGGCTGTGGCCTAAGGAAAAAAGGGCGTGGTCCAAAAAATTTTCGCGCGCCTTCGGCGCGGGAGGGCTCCTTCGGGGTTTCGCCCCTGGGGCCCCGGCCGTCTCTCGACGGCCCTGCCGGTATCACTCTGTTGTTTGTCACTAGTGTCAATAAAGGTTGAACCTTGGGACAGCCAGTAAAACTATTACAGTGTGAAGCGTTACGAATATGAGAATTTCTTTGGCCCGAGACAATATAACGTTTCGACTTGAATTAGCTACATAAGGTAGCTAGTATCATTGGCCTAACTGGGCCTACCATGGACTACTATTCGTTAAATATAACAGAAGCTTAACACAAACAAGTCAGCCATTTCTGTTTCAAAAGACCGCACTAAATCACTGAATTATGAGAGAGTATGATTACTGTTAAACATAATTTCTCATTTTGCAAACATTCTAGAACTTTAATTCCCCTCTAGCTATAGGATAAATCTATGCCACAATCAAGATACAAATCCTAATTTTACGAAATACGAAAGCAGTTTGTTGCAAAGCCCCATAAATCTTTAGTCAGGATCATTTTGGGTGTAATTGAAAAATTACTCGACTACTTTGAACATCCACTCTAGAAATTTCGATTGGGAAATTGTAAAAGAAATAAACATTCCGGCCGTGAAGCACCAAACTTAAAAACATAAATTTGTTTCAAACACAAAATGATTGTTCTGTATTCAGTTTCTCCACACCAAACGTATTGCCTATCATTCCTGTCAAGAATTGGCTAACCACTATAGATTCGACAAGGCGAGTATAAAATAATAGCGAAGGAAAACATTGGATCGTGAAAAAACTTTAAGTCGTGAAAAACTTTGAATCGTGTAAAATTCTATTGTCCTTTTTCTTTCAAATGAATTACTCGAAGAGTGCTTTAGGTACTTTGCCATAGAGAGCATTTTTGATATCATCAATATTTTCAGAAATATATCATTTTCATATTTTTGAAAGGAAGATGAAATGGATGATTTAGCAATTTGATGACGTAAAAACTATAAAATTAGCCGAAAAATAAAAATCGCTGTAATTTTAAAAACAATGATGATAGTATAAAAAACTGTTCTCTTTGATACTGAGGCAAATTACCCAAAGTTCTCTTTCAGCAATTCATTTGAAAGAATAGGCAATAATATTTACATGATTAATTTTGAAGTTTTGCGAAGATTTGAAGCATGTGCTTAGTAGCGTAGAATACACAAATGCGTCTCATTTATCATGTCGATTATTCAACTTAAGTTAAATGTAAAGATCGTTTTGCAACTTTTGAACAAGCAACATTGTTCCCCAATAATAGTCAATTCAAATATTGTATACCTTCACCCTGGAAGAATATTGTATTGTATACCTCCACACTGGAGGCGATGGCAGCGATGGAAAATGCTTCTTCGTTAATTTCGAAACAGAACACAATTCATAAATTTTTCATGCCAGAAAGTGCTTTCTGGTGATAAGTGCTGATGCTACTTTTGCTTCACTTTGAGTTCGTTACTTAAGTCAGAAAGAAGTATTTTTGACGTACCTTGTAGAGAATACTCTTTGACACTTGTAGTAGCTTCAGATTTGCTTGATTTGTCTTGCTAACTTCTTGCCACTTCTGTTGCTTTTAAAATGTATCTCCCCTCGGTACTTTAAGGGTGTAATAATGCTTCCACGGGCTGCAACACAAACTGTTTGTCAAACGCTTTGCCTCTACACACGATACAGGAACAGTCCAAATAAAAGACCCAAGATTTTGTCTCAATGTTCTGTGGTACGATCAAAAAGCCCAATCAAAACAAAGATAAGAGAACCGTTCTCTATCTTTAGATCATGTCTATGTTTGACCCCCTTGTATGCCGGAGCTTTTTTATTTGTGCTTTAATACTTAGCTGTTAAAGCGATGGAAACCTGAGGTCGAATTTCTCGAATATAAGCAATCAACGTGGTCGTCCACAGTATGTATTTTAAACAAACACACTTGGTTCTAGCATTAGCGAGAGGTTGGCTCGTGGTAGTCGCCGTCTTTGAATCATAGAACACCAATCAACAGCCTCATATGAGTCAGTCATGTTAGAAGGGTATCAATAGTTGTTTTTGTCGTTGCCAGAGTGACTAAATTTCACGACTCAGGGACGTGGAAGCAGTTCTCACTTGTAGGGGCGAAGCTCTAAGAAGGGCCACTTTTTAGGACTGATAGGGTACTTGGAACTTAAAAAAGGCTGAGGAAAAAGACACTTTGAGGTTGAATTAGGGCACTTTCGAAGATTTGGAAGGGCATGGTGCCCCCTGTGCCCCCCGCTTCCTACGTAAATTTCACGACTCTTGATGATGAGTACTGTTATAGATAGGCTGAATAGCTTTTAAAGAAATTAACGTGTATAATTGGCAAGGCCTATAAATAGTATTTAAAAATAATAAATAGTATATGAAACACCAACAACTAAAAAAGCTTACAAAAAACGAAAGGTATGTTTTGCTCTTTAATAGCCCATCCTTCAATTCAATTGGCAATTGAGGTCTGACAATAGCTTGATGATAAAGAGATCTATTAATCTACGTAGATTTTGCTATAGGGTGGAGCGAAATTGGTCACTTGATTTTTGCTTCTGCAATTGATGCAAAGTGCGCTTGGTTGTAAACTTGGAGCTTTTCAATAGTTAAAATTATTTTTGATCATGATAGAAACTGACTTTCTTCAAGCACAATAACGGTTAAATCCTTTAATTTTTCAATAACCCATTTTGCCCCACTCATGTTCCATTTCGCCCCCACCCTACCCTATTAATTCTTGGTTCTCCATGTTACTTACAGTAATATCCAGCTTTATTAGCATCAACAACTTTTTGAGCAGCTGGTATTTTCATTTTCATAAAATTCTAAGAATTCTGGTAACTACTTGAGAAAATTTGAATGGATTGAAACCAATTTTATTGATTTTTAAGATTTTTTATCAGGATATTTAGGATTTTTAGAGAATCCCTTAGTATTTCTAAAGATTTTTGGGAACTTTTAGATTTTGTGAGATTTCTTGGATTTGTTGAGATTTTGTGGATTTTTCCATGAGGTATGCGACATGCTTTGAGTGATTTGTGGTCCTAAAGTCAACTTTCGTGTGATATAAAAGTCGTTTCTGACCTACATTCAGTAGTCATTTTGTCATTCAGAGCGCAAAGGATCATGGTTAGCAATGGATCTTTAAGTCAAGCTTATCTTATTCCTTTAAGTGAAAGAGAAAACTGGTGAAAGTACGCTTGCTTTAGTAGATAGATTGTTTGAGCAATCGCTGCAATCACTCCGTTATCGCAAAATTAATTCGAAATTTAAGGTTGCCTCAAAACCAGACGCGTTTCCTTTCAGTAAATAACCTTATAGCCGATTGTCAGTACTAAAATGATTTCAAGTTGAAATTTCCACTGAAGAACAAGCTTAAAAAAGTAATTCACGACAATAAACGTCAAAATTAACTCCCAGAGAGTGCTTGAAGACGAAATTTATACCAATGAACAGCATTTTCATCTTCAGCACCTAGTTTTTTTAGACACATGAAATGCTGCCTAAACTTGTTTTGCACATTACAATTTTAAAAGACGCTGCAAATGTTTTCAGCTTCATTTCCATAGCTGCTTGATTCAAATCTAATGACCTTGCTCATATTCTAAAAAAGAAGAAGAGAGAACTAGTCTGGAACCGCTTTGAAATCAATTTCACTTGTCTTTTAACAGTTTAGGTGCACGCAAGATGCTCTGGTTTTCAAGTGACCTCCAATTTTGACTTCCTGGTGCCACGACGTAGCAATTACCTGCCAGATTCATTAAAACAAGGTCTCAAACTCCAAGTTGAAGCCTTCTCTACTTAAAAATATTAGAAACAGGAAGATCGAAAACGTAGCTCCTGCATAGCAGCCGCACAAACGGAGTACAGTCATTTTGAGACACCCTGCACACTGCCAATTCAGTCATCAGTGTCCATCTGTTGACTTTCAGGGCTTTTCCTACTGTGGGAAGAAGACAGGTTTCTGAATCTGATAACAAATCATAGAAGCAAAGATTATTTAATTTTCTTATATATCACCACTGAATGTAATGCCATTTACAANGCCTTGCAGCGTTGGAGGAAGCCTCATTTTGAGATATGAAATCGAGCAAGTCCATCGTTCGACAGAGAGATATCGCGAGTTTTGATTCAACTCGAATAGATTTGCGGCCTTCGGCCGCAATTAGAAACAGGAAGATCGAAAACGTAGCTCCTGCATAGCAGCCGCACAAACGGAGTACAGTCATTTTGAGACACCCTGCACACTGCCAATTCAGTCATCAGTGTCCATCTGTTGACTTTCAGGGCTTTTCCTACTGTGGGAAGACGACAGGTTTCTGAATCTGATAACAAATCATAGAAGCAAAGATTATTTAATTTTCTTATATATCACCACTGAATGTAATGCCATTTACAATTTACGTAAAAGATGACGTTTCACGCTTATAGCTCTGCATTTTTTGGTAAAAATCACAGTTCAATATAATCGCAAATGACCACCAACTTAGGGAAGCATCATCATCGATTATAGAAGAGCTGGAAACATCAGCTAATAACATCACTACGCCTTCTACGCACAAATCACTCTGCTTTAATACTATATTGTCTCTGCAACGTAGACACGTTAGGACGTAGCTTAACCTTTTGAGACTCTCTCACAACCTTGACCTTTCAACTCGCCTACTCGCGGTAGCTTTGGTTACTAAAGAGAAATAACGGTGTCAGGTTTTCATTCACTGATCATTCAATGAACTAAGCTTGCCAAGCCATGTGTATTTACGGAGACTTTACAAAGAAAATTGACGCAATAAGAGTGGAGAAAGCGAGGCAAAGGATTTTATCCGGAACCAATTTTTTGGTACGCGTACCAAATTCTATCCGTGCCGTGCCAAAAAACTTCTGTAGTGCAAATATAGCGCTTGACACAACGGTATACAATGAAAATCTTAAGATATTTTCAAAATCAAACTTATAATCAAATGATTTTTCAAATTGTGATACATCATGTTGGGTACCCAGCAATTTACACCATAAGGCTGGTGAGAAAATCATTGAATATGGATATCAAATCACAACTGAAGGAATATAATTGAGAATTTTTATAACATATGAAATTTGAACAATCTAAGTCAAGATATCTGGAAATCTAAATTGTGAAATTTACAATAAACTAACTAAATTAACTAAATCTTTGGATAACATTTTAGAAACCGGGCGACGAAACTGATCTTGGACACTGGACTGGCTGCAAGTCTCACTCTCTTTTTAGTCCGAATAGCTTGAAAAATGCGAAATCTAAAGAAATTTCACATTTTCCGGACTATTCGGACTAAGAAGAGCGCGAAACTTGTTGGAAGTTGCAACAAACTCTTCGACAGCTCTGCAGTTTGCACTCTACATGCATTTTTCTGCATTTCTTATTTGCTCAATGTCAGGTACTGCACTACGCTTAATCTTTCGTTTCCACCTTCTACAAAGTGTAAGCAAGTGTAAGTTTTTCAAAATTCTGAAAACTTGAATGACCATCTTCTGCCTTAAATTTTTGCAAGCAACGGGTGTGCCAAAAAGGTCTCTATGACAACCCTTTCAAATAAATGCCATTCATCTACGGGGTGAGTAAAACGAAAAAGTACTAACGTTTGCAAGCCTGTAGTTTGCTAGCTATTCGTCAGATTCCTTTAAACTGATTTTGATTGTCTAGCTAACATTTCAACTTAGATAATAAATTTTGTTGGCTAAGATCAGTGATATTGTTCTCAAGTTACCAGCGTTTTTATAAAAGTGCTTCCTCTCGGAATCCTTTAATACAAGCCTAAACTGCTGGATCCAATTTGCTAACATTTAAGCTCCACAGCGTTGAAAATTCAACTCAGTTGGGCTTTGCTATTGCCTGGGCAGCCTGTTATGTAGTTACAGAGCCAGGCCTATTATAATTTTACACTGAGGAATCTTTTCAGTCATTTTTTAGCTAGTTTTCAGTATCGTCAGCCTGACTTGTTAGCAAATTTGATCAAGAATTTTAGGCCTGTTTTTAAGGATTCTGAGATTAACTAATTTTATATATTCGCTTGTAACGCGAGAACGAGCTTACTAATTTTGACAAGCTAAGTTTTTGCATGCAAGTTCACATGTTACCAACACAATAATAATCAGTCTTAAGGAAAAAGATGAATAGGTAGAAAACTACAGATTTGCGAACGTTTTAACGTTTTTTTTACCCACCTTGTATCTCAAGAAAACTGGCCAAGTTCTTGATTAAATAGTCCAATTCTCTACGAACTATTTTTAAAGTTTTTGAAAGTTAACTGAATATATTTGGAAAAAGTTTCCGGGAATGTTACCATCAGCTGGCTACCAAAGAAGTTCTTTGAAAATCAGTTATAAGTTCTCTACCCATTTTTGACGAAAACAAAATGCAGTAACGGGGCATCAAAGAACATCAATCAGTCGTATCAAATTAAGCATTGGCATCACATCTTTAAAAAATAATTGCACGAATGGATAATGCATCATTCGTTTGATTTAATGGCTTGAAAGGAACTTGTACTTTGCTATAATTGTTTATTGGTATTCTTTGATACCTTGATTATTTTCAGAATTACAGCATTTTCTATTTTTAAACCAATTTTGACGTTGTGACGTTATCAAATTGCTAAATCGTAAATAAAAAAAGTGACAGATTTCTGCTTATTGCCATTTTATAGACCGTCATAAACTATGGTTTTTCTGAAGATTGTACAGCCTTATCTCTAGTTATTTATGATTTGATCATTTTAATTTTTTTCAAAGCTTTTCGTGAATTCTTTCAATAAAAAAAGAAAAACGCTGTAATTCTGAAAATAATCAACATATCAAAGATTGCTAAAAAATATTATAGCAAAGTAACTGAAGTTCCTTGCAAGACTTTCCCCTCTCTTTCTCCTCCGCGTTCTCCTTCTCCCTACCCCCGCCGCGACTTTTACCGTAATCGATCGAGGAAAGAAAGTGAGACTTGGGCAAGTCCACCATTATTCGTGCAATCCTGTTTAAAGATTTGATGCCCACGCTATCAAATTGGTACCTCAGAAAAAACTAAACATGATGACGTCGCTTAAACTTGTAAGAGTAAGTGCAAACTTTGCATCGGTGAATCATGAACGTCTAAAACTGCGTCGAACCGCACGGTATATTTCTAATCATCATATATCAACTTCAACGATTTCAAACCTAGAGTCATTGTTGTATCACTATAGGTAGCTCTTGATCCAATCTTTCACTGAATCGATATCTTTGTCAACTTCTCCTTTCATCTTGTTATCAAACTTTGGTAGTGCACTATAAAGCAAAATGTATTTGTTAGTCAAATCTTCAGATTAAATTCTCTCATAAATTAGCGTCTTGTGCTTTGCTCGCCCAAGGGGAATTTTGTTTGAAATACAACTTTTGCCTCAATTCAACTTTTTGATAAATCTCAGCTTGCTCATCCCATAGTAAAAAATGGAGTTTGCATTTAGTTTGCTGCAACTTTGCACAAACTTTGCTGCAACTTTGCACAAACTTTGCGCAAAGTTTGTTTTGAGTATGGTTCGGATTTAGGAGTTTGCAAATAGTTTGTAAAGAGTTTGAATTTTGCACCAAACAGTTTGCAACAGCTTTTTTTAAGCTTCCTGAAAGCATGCAAATTTGCACAAACTCCACACAACCTTGCAAACTCCAAAAGGACAATAGAACATACTCAATGCAAACTAATTGCAAAGTTTGCGCAAACTGTATTTTTTACTAAGGGGTGCTTTCTCAATATACTCATGTTTTACCACAAATGATTTATAGGTTGCATTTTTAGAGTTGCTCAATCTTTGACTCGAGGTGAAATTCTATTACGAAAAGGTCTATTGTCATAGATTTCATCCAAATCTAGCCACTCTCACCATGTTGAAAAAGCTACCGGGTGTCCCAAAAAAATGTACTCACGTTTGTTTGAACGTAGCGCCATATTGAAAAGTGATATGAATTCGTGGTATCGACTGTCTCAGTTCACAAAGGCTAACTTAAATTTCAATAGTTTGTTTTTCACCGTAGGTTGAACATTCTTGGAGTTATGAGTTCCGAAACGCAAAGACCATGGTCAAGACTAAAACAGTAGGCCTAAATGTTTTCTGGAAGATTGTAGATAAATGTTACTGAAGAACGAGATTGCAAAAATTTTCTAAACGAATCAATTTGAATGAAAGCACTATAATCCTTTTGAAAGCAAATAATATTCAAATAATGCGTTGCTATTGAAACCTCTTAAAACTTTGGACGACCTGTGCTTGACTCCTTTATAACATTTAGGCCTACTGTTTTAGTCTTGACGATGGTCTTTGCGTTTCGGAACTCATAACTCTAAGAATGTTCAACCTACGGTGAAAAACAAACTATTGACATCTAAGTTAGCCTTTGTGAACTGTGACAGTCGATACCACGAATTCCTATCACTTTTCAATATGGCGCTACGTTCAAACAAACGTGAGTACTTTTTTTGGGACACCCGGTACTTAGCCAGATATTTTAGGGACAATGAAGTATTTGCAACCTTGCTGTATCTCTTCAAATAAGGTCCAAAGTAACTGACGCTTCAAACGTAAAGCACATGGTTTCTACAGTAAGCCTGTCGTGACATGTGTCTTGTCGATACGATGTTTTCCAGCTGATCACTGCTAAACTAACAGCAAACCAATCTGATCAAAGTGTTCGAATCTAACATATCCCGTGTGGTCTAGTGGTTAGGATCCGGCGTTTTCACCGCCGTGGCCGGGGTTCGATTCCCCGCACGGGAGATTGTTTTTGTTCTTTTACTTAATTTAATGCTACATTTTTGTCGCCAAGTATGTGTAATGATAGTAATAGCGTTACTTTTTATGGGCATTGGGGTGGGTTACTTTTGTTTCCCTCAGTTTTAAATTCGAGGCCCTCCGGTTGGCATTTGCACCCCACCCGGAGACAATGCATTAGGAGATAATGAGATTCTTTACTCATCAAAATTCAAAGCTATCAAATTTCAAAGGTTTCATTGTCATAAATGTAGTCACGTGACAAGAACAATCCCTTATTTGGAGAGTAGTAATAAAGTCAAATTAAAACACGAATAATTGTTAGCAGGAAATCAAACCTGAGACATAATTCGAGGAAAAAGGCCAAGCAACGCCTCAACCTATGTGGCCCTTCCCTATAGCTTTTGACAATCCTCTAGCCATTATAATTCATGGATATAGTGCCCCATGTCATAAAAATTGTGGAAAAGCTTTTGACGACATCTCCTATCATTTGAAATGAATCTAATGAAAAAATATGGGCCATTAGTGGCTGAAAAACAAGTCGTAAATAGTTGTTAGTCAAAATTGTTTGTGAATGAGGCTATTGAGCATTGAGAGAGAAATATTTCTAATAGGATACCTCCTTAACAACTGATGTCTAGTGGGGAGAATTTGCACTTTTAAAAATTGAACTTTCTGGCGCCCATTGAGATGAAATGAATTGAATCTAATGAAAAGATGCTGGCCATTAGTGGCTGTAAAATAAATCGTATAGTACTATATTGAATGTTTCCGTCGACATTTTCTGTGACTGAGGCCCATTGAGCATTGAGAGATATATCTTTTTAATAGGACACCTCCTTGATTCATGTCTAGGAAGGATTTATAGTTGTTAAACTTGAACTTTCTGAGGCCTATCAAGCATTGAGAGATATATCTTCTAAGTTCTCCTTCTTGAACTTTCTTTCAAATGAAAGGTCCCTCACCCATTCATCTCGTCTGCTTGGAAATGTCTCAACTTTTTTATTTGCAAACTATTTTTCAATGAATAATTATTTGACTATTGATGGCGGAAAAGACTGTGAATACAGAATACTGCACATACTGAATGCACCAAAGAAAGTAAACGGGTTTGAAACGTGCACCTTTTGGAAGATTTTAGAAATTAATGTAATAAAGCGATCTCAAAGATTGCTGTAATCTGTCGATAAAGTTTAACTTAAAGGGTCTGTTTCAACCAGCATGCATGGTGCGTGTCATCTCTTTGCTGGCCTTTGTCGTCGCCATTTTCACGGGCCATGGAAATGGCGACAACAAAGAGACGACACGCGCGAAGCATGCTGGTTGAAACAGACCCTTTAAATTTAGAAACCAAGTTTGGGTATCGTTTTTAGTATTTAGGTGTGACCCTTACATGCTAGCAAAGATACCCAATCTCGTAAAAGGGATTGTAATGTGATATCGGTTTCAAAGCAATGCCTTAGGCCTATACAAAATGCTGGTCAATGTTTCACCTACAAGAGAGTCTGTGAGGATTTGTTGTCTTAGATAAATGCAAATTTTACCAACTAAAACAAAAAGGCCTTGAACTCAAAGCAATCCATTTATTTTTCATCTCCCATGACGAAAACAATGTGCGAAGGCCGTTTAAAAAGTAGACCAATCCCGAGCCTTTTCCTAACGCCTCAAGAAAGCTTTGGAAATAATAAATATGTGATACACTCCCAGCGGGGGTAACTTCAATAGGGAGATGACGGGAGTGTGCCATTTTGACATGTGAAATCAAACCCTAAAATTTTTAGATTTTCCAAAAACCATACCCCAAAATTTACTAAAATTTATAGATTTTCCAAAAACCATACCCCAAAATTTACAGGATATGCAAAATGCATACCCTAAAATTTCATATTATGGGTCAAAAATCCCAAAAGTTTACCCCAAAGAATTATTTTTGAACATGATACCCTAAAATTTATGATCATACCAAAAATGATACCCCAAAATTTATGGTTTCTTATGATCTTACCAAAAATGTACCCAAAAATGACACCCTAAAATTTATTTTCTGCCTGAAAAAAGGCACGCCAAAAAATGGCACACCACGTACCAGTATATATGGAAGTGCCCCCCCCCCCGGGGATACACTGATCGCTATTTTGACAAATAAATGTTTAAATAGAGACCTAAACTTGGTCTCTATGTTTAAGTTAGTCCTTCTTTGTCGACAGATTAAAGTAAGGCTCTTTGAGATTGGTATATTAGATGGATTTCTACGAGTTTCTAAAAAGGTATAGTTTATTTACTCACCCGTTTAAAATGACCGTTACTTGGATCTGTTTATTAAGAACCTTACTCTTATTGATGAAATTTGCGGGGAGAACTTTAATTGGGCAGGATTGTCAACAACTTTGAATAGCATTTAATATCATAGCATTTGAATAGCATAGCAATAATTTTGAACCTATGATTGATGCAAGTTTATTTAAATTTTTCTTGAAATTGATCGCAGTTCAACAATGAGCATGAAAGTAAAAGGTGTCGCCTCATCAAGCCAGAACCACACAGAAGTTTCATTTAAGTAGATTGATTTGACAGTTAAGTAAAAGACGAATGACTTACCTCCAAATTGCCGATGAAATGGTATCAAGGAAGCTTCCTATGAATAGAAGAAAATCCAGATAAGATAACTGTAACTGAAATTCAACTGTTACTGTAACTGTCTCACATTAGATGTAAGTTGAGATCTGCGATTACGCAAAATTACTGATGCAAACCCTCCAACTGTTTATATCCGCGAATATTTCACCTTACATCTAATGTGAGACTGATTTCAGCAGCTTATTATGATAGGATATTTGTGTATACAAAAGCAGGAAAGAAAACAAACTGTGCCATAAATATGTCTTTCGACTGCTACAATATGTAGAAAGCAGCTCTTTCTGGAGACTTTCGATAGGTTTGGCAATACTTGAGAAATCAATGATTTCCTAGAAGGACGGCTTTGCAAAACAGTAAACTCGCTGGCCACCAGAGCGGGAAATAGAGCCGGAGGGCTGTGGAAATGTTGAGCAAACAACACAAACGTGTAAGTGTGTTTAAAAGAATGGTTTCTAATAAGAAGGTATGATATTACTAAAATATTACATGATCATATTGTTTTTATCAAATAAACAAGACGAATCAATCTTTACTTGCCAATGTGTTTTGATGAAGTATATTAAAAAGATCTACACTCAGTTGTTGTTTTTGCTCTGCTCTAGATCAGATTTCAGTTCATTTTAAGTTTACAGGAATATTTCCAACAAGGGAGCTACGTGGTTACAGGTACCCATTGCCCAGCTATACCTATTAGGATAAAACACCTTGCTATTACGTCATGCGTATGCGTACCGAAACCAGTAAACTGGCCTTTTTCCAGAGAATATCTCATGGTATCTTGAGTAAATATCCACCAGGAAAGTAAGATAGTAATTTACTATAATAATAAAGTAAAGTGTACAGTCTTCCGATTGACCCAATAAGCATAACATAATTGTTTTTCAACATCAATTATTAGACTAAAATCTTTCTCTGCGACTCTGCTATCGTTAACATTCCCTTTAAAATTAAACAAGTGCCGAAAATTACGCCAAGAAGCCCTTTTGGATCAATAGAAGAGAGAGATCTAGACTTACGACCAGAGCGCTTTGCTTCGCAATACAACTACAACAACAACCACCCATCACCGCTCAATAAGGACTCATGCACGACTGTTCAAAAACCAGGACAACCAATTTTGTACCTAAGGAAGGCATTGCTAAGAATGCGAAGCAAAACTTCTTCCAACCGCAAATTGGCACAACAAATAACGTCTTAAGATATTGATACAAAAAACTCTCTGAGAATCTTTCAATTTTGAATTAGATTGATCGTTGATAGCATAGCCTGCGTGCAGCCTCAAACTCCTCCTCAAAGGAAAAATAGAGTTTTTCTAGGAATCTATTTTTCCTTTGATGAGGAGTTTGAGGCTGCACGCAGGCTATGATAGCATTGATGATACCCCATTCCTCCATTTTGTTTAAACATCAAAATAAAATGAACGCAAAAGCAAAGTACTTTCTTCAATATGACTCTGAGACTATTTTGCAAAATACTGGAGAATAACCTCGAGCTTATTTACAGCAAGGAATCAAGTCATAAGTCTGCAGGAGATCAACTTTCCACTTTTTGGACTCATAAGTTGTGCATACCCATGCTTTGAACATATAAGTGCTCTGTTTATATTTTTCTTTCTTCTCTTTCGAAATTCCTTTGGAAACTTGCTGGTTCAAATGTCAGATAAGAACTTGGAAAACTGCTCAAGTGCATCTTTCTTTTAAAGATATAATATGATACTACAAATAATAAGGTCACTTAATCCTAACAAAGCACATGGCTGGGATGAAATATCTGTAAGAATGATCAAGCTGAGTGATACTGCATTAGTCGCTCCATTAAAGATAATATTCACAAATTGCCTGAGGAGTGGTATATTTCCCCAAATATGGAAGCATGCTAATGTAGTGCCTGTTCACAAAAAGAACGAGAAAAATTTGAAGGGAAACTACCGTCCAATTTCGCTGCTTCCAATCTTTGGGAAAATACTTGAAAAACTCATCTACGACTCTCTTTATTCACATCTTGTTTCATCTGATTTACTCAACCCAAATCAGTCAGGTTTTCGTCCAGGTGATTCAACAGTCAACCAGCTAATCTCTATAACGCACACAATATTTAAAGCATTTGACTGTAATCCTCCTCTTGATGTTCGTTCTGTGTATCTTGATATCTCCAAGGCATTTGACAGAGTATGGCATGATGGGCTGATTTATAAGCTAAAACGATGTGGCGTTTCTGGAAGTCTTCTTTC
>REGM01000172.1:166899-250659 GCA_004194415.1 Aurelia aurita
TCCACTTTTCATTTAGATACCGGAGACCTGACTCCGTTGATTTATCTTTAGAGTATTCCCATTGGTTTTCATGTCTTTTCCTATCAATTTGTTTCTCCATACCATCGCATATCAATGCCTCATTTACCTTGCTCGGAATGGATAGCATTGTCAAAGGCCTATAGTTTCCCCTCTCTGCCTTTTCGCCTTGTTTGTACACTGGTTTTAATTTTCCAATTTTCCACTGACTTGGATATTCATATGAAGACTCAAATGAAAATTAAAGTGACAAATAAAAGATTCAGACGAAAACAATTTCATCAAGCACTTATCCGAACCCTTTACCCCTAATTTCTTGCTCCCCTCGCCCAAATTTATGTTTACGATAAGAATTTTGCATCAAATTCCAGCTCTGCTCTTCTACCCATGTCAGGACCCCGTAGAAGCAATAGATTCTAGAAAATACACGTATTTTTTTATAAGAAACCCTACATGAGAACATTGAGTAACTGGAATACAGTAGTAAGGGCCTTAAGAAACTTTTTTCTATTTTTATGTTATTTCTAGAAGTCTGAAGCCAGTTGTACTTCATTACTCGGTATTTCTTGATCAATGTCAAGAGGCGTAGTTTCATAGAATTGGAACAACGATAACAGCAACAAAAATTTGATGGACCTTTTGAGTAACTGTTAAGAAACTTTCAGATAATTTAAGAAACTTTCATTACTATACTGGGCTAATTTGTTAGTTTCTGATACAAAGTATGTGCATGTTGTCCCACTTGAAGTACAAGTAATACTGCCGCTAGCGGTTCTCTGTTTCCCGAAGTACTTTATTTTAGTTTCTTGTCGCTCTTTGAAACCTTGATAGCAATTATTGACTATTTTTGTTATGATTTCAAGTGGCAATTTAACGGAAAGATCCTTAGAAGGTCGCGGTTGCGATATTTCTCGATGGTTTCTAAAAACGTTGTCACCACATGTTTTGAGGATATCCTGACTATCTTTCCAGATACCTTAGGATTTATCTCGTGAAAATGAAGGTGATGGCGCAGGATGGCGATCTCTCACATCAAATGAAATACCGAAGTGGCCAGCTCGCATTATATTTTGCCTACAGTATCTACAGCACTGAAAGATCGTTTTGCGCCTGCGACAAAACGCACACGTACCTCAATCTGCGCGTGTGCCTGCGTGTGCGAGTGCGATCGCATGCGTCAAACAAAAAGGCCTGGACACCCTGTATGGTGACTTATTGTTAAGCTGATATTGTTATTGTCTGCTAACTATGGCATTGTCTCCTTTAACAGCTCCAAGAAAAGATTTGAGGATGGTGATGGCAAAATATAGTTACAAAGCCAACCCTGGGAGGCCTGGTGGATTTGATGAGCTCACAATTAAACAAACAGAAAAAGTTTACTTTCACAATGTACATCCTCAAAATCCTCTCTGGGTGAAAGTGGAAAATGAACAGAGCATTGTAGGATATGTCCCAGCAAATTACGTAATTGTAAGTAGTGACATTTTTTTAACTGTGGGTCTTTACTGTTTCTTAGATTTCTTTTAAGTGTTGGAGTATTCAGTAGGGACATTTTTTGGATTTAAATATAGGGTATATATTTTTTATAAAAGCATTTTTTATTTTATATTCTTCATTTTGGAGAACAAGAATACACTGAAAACTGGATATGTGTTCCCAAAATGATGTTTGATGGCTTTACAGTCAAATGCCTTCAAAATAGCTGATTTGCTCAAGGGCGCTTACCTTGTTTGAATTGTTTTCATTCACAGTGCTGTTTCGTGACATAGTACTCGGAGCAATTGATGTCCTTGTTGTCCTTTAATCCAAACTGGACGACATAAGATGACGTAAAAATAGTTTGTGTGGTTTCAAATTCAGGTGCTGATGTAAAATATGATATCAACTGTTATCAGAGATGGCCACAGGGGACCAGACAGAGCAATTTTTGAATATCACATAAACATGGATTAACAGGACAGCAATTGCTCCATGTGCTATATCATGGAAAATCACTGCGAATAAAACAAATTCATAGAAGTTAGGCACCCTTGATTTGCTGGTTCTTGAATATGGTTCTCAAATGAGTGGCTTCTTCTTTACCTCACCAGGTACAGTCAAAATGGGCAACATTTACGAACCAAGGGGTTTGCTCTGAGAGCAACTCATATAAACTTGTGCTATAGTTATTAATCCAATCTACAATTTCAGTAATTTGCAGTATACAGTATGCAGTATGTGACAGATAACAATGGAGATTACTGCATGGGAAATTTTAGGGGCAAACATGTCTCTCTTTACAGGAACTTGAATCTAAACCATCTCAGCTGCCATGGCTCGAAAACAGGAGGCTAGAGCAAGAGGCTGAGAGAGAAAAAGAGAAGGAACAGAGTGGCACAAGTGGTTTTGGTCAACCACAAACAGCAGCTGTACCTTCAAAGAAATATATTTCAGGTTGGTAAAACAATATTTGGAATCAGGTTGCCTTTTCTTGCATCTCCCTACAGTCCTGTTTTAATTATGATCTACAAAAGAGCTCTGCTGTAGGTGCTATATTGTTATTACTTGAATAACAGTGAGGCTGAGGGCTCTACTTGAATAGAACCCTGGACGCAATTTCCTTAGAAATGTTTGAAAAACGAAGGAGACACACTATGTATACAGCAGGTGACTAGAAATGATTTCATTCTTCCAAAGGCAAAAATAAGTCTCATTCAAAGGACCATAAAATACACTTGTGCCATCACCTGGAATAGGATTCCAAGCGAATTAATAAATTCAAAATAAAATCCTCTTTTAGTTAAAGATTTTCTGAACATCTGCAACAAAAATACTAACTTCATTACTACATGTCAGCAAATGTCCTGTATAACCAGAACGTAAAGTATGTGTTTGTACGTATACGAAGATATTGACAATAGATAAAATATATAGGCTATATATTTCATCTATTATCAATATCTTCGTATGCATTTGAATAATTATAGCCGCACGTACAAACAACTGATACATTTACTACCTATGTATTTGTACCATTGCTATTATTTCGTTCTCTCTCTTTTTTTCCTTCTTTCCGTTTTGTTATCAACGATGTTTGCATTTATTATAGAAAAAAAATTTACGTTTCAAACGTATGATGTATTAACAACTTTAAAAATGTGAATCATCTCTTTGAAGAAGAGTCACTAGGCTCGTCAGCACACTGGAGTTTTTTTTTAGAGAAGAATTTCCGTTCTTCCCTNATTGACAATAGATAAAATATATAGGCTATATATTTCATCTATTATCAATATCTTCGTATGCATTTGAATAATTATAGCCGCACGTACAAACAACTGATACATTTACTACCTATGTATTTGTACCATTGCTATTATTTCGTTCTCTCTCTTTTTTTCCTTCTTTCCGTTTTGTTATCAACGATGTTTGCATTTATTATAGAAAAAAAATTTACGTTTCAAACGTATGATGTATTAACAACTTTAAAAATGTGAATCATCTCTTTGAAGAAGAGTCACTAGGCTCGTCAGCACACTGGAGTTTTTTTTAGAGAAGAATTTCCGTTCTTCCCTGGAGCATCCAAGTAGCTAGTCCACTTAGATCGTTCATTGCAAGCAGCTATGTACCGAGAGTCCCAAAAAAGTACTCATGTTTGAACAGTTACCAAAATTCGATCACATAGCCGATCTTTAAATTTCTTTTTGGAATGTAGATCAAAGGCCAAATTATTTTCCCATGTGTAGCTGATTTTGTGATTGGTTTTAAAATTAGCAAATTTAGCTCTTCAGGGCTGCCTTGTTTTGAAACATATAGCAAAAAGCACTGATGATTACTAGACTGATTTCTTTTTGTGTATTAGGCTACTAGTTTGGTCATAAATATCAGACAGAAACGCAAACTATCATTGTAGACTTGAAGGATAATGAAAAATCTCAAAATAATGGCTGTGAGGCGAGATTTATGTCTTTGCTTAACGAGTATAGCTCAGAATAAGGTTTTTGAACCTGTCATCTTATACCCATTAAGTAATCAAAACAAACGTTTTATCATCTTTAGATATTTGGATCATTGAAAAGAAACATTAAAAAGAAACTTTTATGATGGGTTTAATAATCGAGTTTTGGTTAATTTTTTAAACAGGAGTACTTTTTTCTGGACACCCAGTAGTAGACTTTAAAATTGTTGTTAAAATATAAAATTGAAACTTAAATCTACCGGGTGAGTCAGAAAAAACGATCCCCGTTTGAAAGCCCACTGCTCCCTAGATATCGAGGCAATAATATTGGTAAATATATTGTTTAATAGCGGACATGTTAAAATAAATTCTAAATATTACCTGACTGAAATCGCCACTCCGTTCTGAAATTATGATGGATTTTCTCAAGAAAGCCCCTCCAAAAAACCTTCAAAAACGGCATAAATCTCGACCAAATTTTCGTCATATTTCTGCCTTGATAGCAATGACTTGTACATGCATTAGCACGTTTTATCCCTTTGGGAAGATGACGGTGCCATCCCTGGGAACATAACAACAATATTCTCGGAGATTTTTTCCTCCCAAGAGGATAACACGTGCTAAAGCATGTGCAAGTCATTGGTGTAAGGCCGAAATATTTGGAAAATTTGCTCGTGATTTTAGGCCTGTTTTGAAGGTTTCTTGAAGGGGCTTTCTCCAGAAAATCGCTCATAATTTCAGAACGGAGTGGCTGATTTCAGTCAGGTGAATTTTAAATTATATTTGAACATGTCAATCATCAAATAATGTATTTGTCAATATTATTGTTTTGATATCCAGGGAGCAGTGGCCTTTCAAACGGGGATTGTTTTTTCTGACTCACCCGGTATGTTTTTTCTCTCCTTTGGTCAATGGTCACCTTTCTTATCCACAACTCATTGTTATTTATTTGAATCTTTCTAGCATACGATTCACAGGCCAGCGCACAAGCGTCTGAATATGGTTGTGAACTGTGTGGAAAAACTTTCAATGGACCACAGCCTTATCGATTGCACATGGCTAGTAAATTACACAAGGAAGAAGTTGAAGCCCAGAAATACAGGTAGCATCCTTTACAAGGAAAACGTGATAGGTAATACGCTTTTCTAAGAACGGACCATTTACTTCATGTCATCTCGAACCTTGTTCTGTTCAAGATTATGTGTTGCGTATCCGAAGACTGGATTCTGAACATTATGACAGACTGATCACAGTTTTCTCATTATTGCGTAAATGATAACTCTCCAGTGATCATGAGCAGTGATCTTTAATGATTAGTGATGATTAATGATCAGGGATCATTATCAGTAATCAGTGATCGTTAAGCTTGTAGCTTGTTCTTTTTGTGACAGTTCATTTGAAGTCAGTCAAAAATTAAAAATGCAATTTCATGGCAAAGACAAAACAATTTTCACCAATGATTTTATGCTCAAGGTAACAACTGCATCAAAATTTCGGCTTTAAAAGTAGCCTGAATACAATCAAAGACTTTTTAAGCAGCACCACACTTCCCGTTCCTGGTCTCTTATTTGCTTCATTCTTGCATTTGATGCGTCTACAAATGTATTTCCTCCTGAAAGTTCCTATATATTCTTATATTTGATTAAAGGGTATATAATCATGTCATTTGTTTGAAATTTAACAGCACTTNTTAAAAATGCAATTTCATAGCAAAGACAAAACAATTTTCACCAATGATTTTATGCTCAAGGTAACAACTGCATCAAAATTTCGGCTTTAAAAGTAGCCTGAATACAATCAAAAACTTTTTAGGCAGCACCACACTTCCCGTTCCTGGTCTCTTATTTGCTTCATTCTTGCATTTGATGCGTCTACAAATGTATTTCCTCCTGAAAGTTCCTATATATTCTTATATTTGATTAAAGGGTATATAATCATGTCATTTGTTTGAAATTTAACAGCACTTTGATTATTAACTACGTCAGAGGGAAGGATTCACATATTAAAGAATCAAAATAATACCTTTCATTTATCTCCGATTATGTAATTGGTGAATGATTCCTAATTTTATTTATTTTCTTCATTTTTTTCACCACCTTTGTTTTGTTATTGTTGTTGTTAGTAGCTATTTTAGACGGTATCTTTTTTATGTATTAAACTAATGTATTAAACATAAATCGTCTTCGTTGCTCGCTAAAAAGTTGTCAAGAAATCGGCATAAAAAGTGACGTTACTGCATGTTCAGCTCGTTAATTTCGTCAAAGCAAATCTTTGCATGAAGAGGTTGTTTAAAGGAGTACCGGTAGATTAAGCAAATTGTACCGTCAACCGTCAAACGGGATGACTTTGATCAGGACACAGGGGGTCCAGGCGAGTACCCTAGTTTTCGTCTGTTTGCTTCCCTGTGATTCGAATTATGAAAACAACACCTGTGTAATTCGAGATCGAATGACCTCATCTTTTGTAATGTGAGATCTTTGTTCTCATTGGTTGCGGCTTGAACTCGCGGTTTTTTCAAATCCTGCGCCTCATAACGGTTAGCAAAAGAGAAGAAAATCTATCCTTCTTACTTCTACTGTAACAAGAACAGGTCGACCGCAACGATGACGTAACCCGATCTCGAATTACACAGGTGTTGTTTTAATAATCCAGATCACAGGGAAGCAAAGAAACGACAACTAGGGTACTCGCTAGGGGATCCCCCTGTGACCAGGAGGATGATTTTGATCACTTGGTCCTTTTTAAATGTAATCTCAGACTAAGATGACGTAATGGCTTTAAAATTGGCAACACGGGCCTAAATGCGGCTAAATTTTTTGTTGGCCTACATTAAATATTTGGATCGTCAGAAATTGCTGAAATGGTACTCAAATGGAAGGAAATAGCGAGAGGAACAATTTGAGCCATATTTGGGGTAACTTGTACAATGGGGTCAGGAGGTATGACGTCATAAAGGGGCACAAATTGTCAAATAGTCAAATCAGCTGCTACTTAGGGAGCTATTGACCAAAAGACGTCCAAACTCGTATGATAAAGATTCATATGATTAAATGTTTGCACACCAACAATGAAAGATACGACAGATTCAAACTTGAACTCATCTCTTAAAAAGGAGTGTTAAATAAACCTGAAGCTTATCCAGACTTCCTAAATATATAAATAAAATCATTTGGATTTTGAAAGAGGACTGCTAGAGTGCTCATGTCTTAACTTCATAACCGCCGATCTAAAAAAAACAGTTATTGGCCCAAAAATCCCCATTAACTTTTCATTTACTGATCAATGTCACCCCATCTGTGGACTGACTTTGATCACTTGTGCATGGCTGCAAAAGAAGTGGAAAACAGCAATAAAAAGATTGTTTCCATTTTGCATATCATACGTCTAATGTATAATGCTCACATGGAAAATTGTGTACTACATTTCGTCATTTCAGATCGGAATTATGAAGAAAAAACATCAAAAATTGATCAAAGTCAAATACTGATTTGATTTTGACGGTATCACTTTTTAGACGGTATCACTTGTCGGTATCACTTTTTTGAAAATCTTGCGGCAGAAAAATCCAACTGATTGGTAGCCTCAGTCAGCAACTGGCTCTGACATTTTCCAATCGGTTAGACAGTTTTTCTCGTACTGACAATTATTTTAATCTTTTCATAGGCAAAGAATGCGTTTTTATCCTTTATATGAACGGCTTTAAAGAACAATTCCGGGGTTGGTATGATTGACGATCAAATTAAGATTATACTGTTATAAATGATGTGTCATTGTGTATCGTACTTTTTTCCAACTATTGTCTTTTCTCTGTGAAATTACGTTTTAAAATCTACGACAAATGCTTAGTGACGTCATTAAGCACAAGGTCAGGGCGATCTTCAACACGAGAATGAGGTTGCCCNGGTATGATTGACGATCAAATTAAGATTATACTGTTATAAATGATGTGTCATTGTGTATCGTACTTTTTTCCAACTATTGTCTTTTCTCTGTGAAATTACGTTTTAAAATCTACGACAAATGCTTAGTGACGTCATTAAGCACAAGGTCAGGGCGATCTTCAACACGAGAATGAGGTTGCCCTATTGTTTTCTCGCCTCTGAATCATGACTAGCCTCCTTATCGTGTACTCGTGGAAAATGGAGACTAATGAATTTGGCCTAAATTACCAAGATGTTTATTGAATTGACAGCTAAAGCAATGGTTTAAATGTGGAAAAAAGGTTGTCATTTGATTCAGGAGATGGTAAGTTTGTTCTCTAACATTAATTTTACAAACCCCGGAATTGTCCTTTAAGGTCCTAACATGATTAGCTATAAAGAATCCGAAGGTTGTCATCGTGTTCAGTTTTGGAGGAATGAACATTCAAAAGACGATTGCACTAAAGATGTCGTTCAAGAATCTTAACCATGATTCTCAGCGTCCCGTGATGAATCGTCCAATCAGATCAACTGAAATTCTTTCTAACGCAAAGGATCATGGTAGAGAAACCATCTTTGGCGCTATGGTCTATTTCAGGCCCTATCAGTTCACATCAAGACTAAAAGACCAATTTCTTGCCAATAATATCAATTTATTTAAAAACAGGAAATAGCTCAACGCTCTTCAACAGAGCAACTAACATACATTAAAGAATTTTCCATGAGTAATTTTGCGTAATCACATATCTCGCCTGACATCTAATATGACTGTGAGACAAACTTTAAAGTCCCTGTTGATAAAGCATGAAGTCTTTGAAGAAAGAATTCGGATTGGAAAACAAGTCACGAAAAAGAAATATCAAGTTTGTATTTGCAAAGCTTTCTTTATTGCAATAAAGTCACAGCATGTTAAAAAATACATAAGAATTAGCTATATCCTACGACTTGCACTCTATGTCAATACAATTCTTATGTAATTATATACAAAATAGTTCTTTAATCAACTTGATAAAAACTTGTCGAAGTTAGATAAATAGACGTAACAAACAACTTATAAATATTTTGTTCCTTTAAGGAGATACACTTTTTCTTGTAAGACCATCTACCCTCAATCATGATGTGGATGCCCAGGGTGCATATTTAGATTAAGTCACACTGATTCGATTTCATATGAAAATGGAGCAAAACTTATCCGTTTTTGCCTTGCGTTCACACTGCTCCACTGTGAAAGCTGAGCTTTTCGAAAACGCTAATGAAAACGGATAAATTTGAAAACGATGCGTTTTCAAAACGATCCGTTTTCAGTGTGAACGCCAAAAACTGAGACATTTGAAAACGCTTCGCATTCCTTTGCATAGGATGTTGATTACGATGGCCTGCAAACTCGCGATTGGTGGCTTTTTGACAGCTACTANATTTAGATTAAGTCACACTGATTCGATTTCATATGAAAATGGAGCAACACTTATCCGTTTTTGCCTTGCGTTCACACTGCTCCACTGTGAAAGCTGAGCTTTTCGAAAACACTAATGAAAACGGATAAATTTGAAAACGATGCGTTTTCAAAACGATCCGTTTTCAGTGTGAGCGCCAAAAACTGAGACATTTGAAAACGCTTCGCATCCCTTTGCATAGGCTGTTGATTACGATGCAAACTCGCGATTGGTGGCTTTTTGACAGCTACTAACAAAGGGCTTTGTTTTGAAAAGGGGATTAACAATACCGTTTTGCTGGAGCAGTGTGAACATCAATCGTATTCATAGCGTATTCATTTGAAAGGGAGCAATGTGAACGGGCAGCGTTTTCGTCAACAAAAACGAATAGAAATCAAAACGGAGCAGTGTGAACGTAGCCTAAACATATCAGACAGTGCGCTTATTTGAGTATTTTTTGTATTTAAAGAGAATCGGCCACCATAGAAGTGGCTCGAGCCACTCTCTTCTGATGCCAGTCAAAGGTTAGCCAATCAAATTATGCAAAGTCTCTCTAGTTAAAAAAATGGCACGTGTACTGCTTTTGTTAACTGCGTTCTATTTTCAAAACCGCTCATATATGGTGGCTGTAGGACATTTATGGGAAACTATTTCGAGGGCACAGTCGCTTCATAGCAAGGGCTTCTATTTTAAAAGGGCGCTTATTAAAAGCATCAAGCTTTTGGGGGGCTGTTATTTAAACGGGACAGTTCGGGTTTGACAATATTATGGATTTTACTTTTTGGCTACACTTACGGCTATAAATGCAATTCAGAAACCGCACTTTTTTAACATTCTATTTCAGATATTTTGGGAATCCAAACTTGGCTCTTGGGGTGTTCTTACAAAAATACATTTGGTTAACAGCGGTTTGATAAATTGAGTCATTCTTCTGTCCCTGAGTCAATAGTCAAGGGTTGGGAAAATGCATTTACATTTAGAGGTCTGTCAAAGAGGACAGTACTTTGAGGCATACTCGGTAGATGTTCTAGAAATAGCTTTCTATCGTTTTTCAAGGACTTCATTATCGTTTTCGTGTGTGTTTTGCTTGACTTCGTCTACGTCAACGCACATCCAGTAAAAATCGTGCTACCACACTTTTATAAGGGGCTTGGTATCAGTTTTTCAAATCTCAATATAACGTCCCTTTGGCCTTTCGTCAGCCAGGCTGCCTCTCGACCCTTTGATTCCATAAATCGGCAACAAAGCCGGTCTTTCCGATACCGGAATAAACGACTTTCGATCTGAGATTGGGACCATCCCTGGTCGTTCCCTTGGCGGGATGAATGACGGTCTGTCCCTGGAAGGAATCATTGGAGGTCTTACCATGGTTGTTGGTCGTTCCGGAATAGCCACGAGCGGTGGTCTGTTTGAGCAGCAATGGCATGGTTTTTTTTCAGAATGTGTGTAAGATGAGAAAGCAGATTTCCTTTCTTCGTCGCGTAATTTTTTCTTTAAATCCAGCAAATATTCGACTGACTTTTGAATGTCATAACCGGATCGCTCTGCTGTGTGTCTAATCAAAGCCCCGTCGAAATCAGGAAACATTACGGACAATACTTCACCGCATTTACCGCGGATGAATTCATCTCGTTGTCTTTTCAGGTCAGCTTGGTCAACTTCGTCGTTGTTATCCTCCTTAACATCGTCGCTACCATTATTATTAGGTTTGTTGTCATGACATCCTGTTATGTTATTATTACGATTCATCTCTCTAGCACCGTTCGCCACGTTCTCTCTTGTTATATTGTTGCTATGGTAGCCTTTGTTGTTGTGATTAATCTCATCAGGACCGTTTGCAGCATTCTCCCGGCTGATGTTGTTGCTGTAGTAATCTTTGTTGTTGCGAATCATCTCTTTAGGACTGCGTGCAACGCTCTCTCTGCTTACGTTGTTGCTGGGGTACTCTTCCTCCATACGCTCTTGTTTGATTTCATTGTCATTACCATTAATTATTTCAGATACTAGCAGCACTACCGTTGCTATAGCTCCGCTGATAGGCTGCGTCGTCGTGGTTGTTGTTGTCAGTTCCCCGGTTACGTTTGATATCAATAACATTGCCATCATTTGACAAATTGTCGTCCATGTGTCGATCAGAGGTCTCACCGTTGATTTTCTCCACATCAACTAGAATCTCAACCTCACTTTCACTTTCTCTTTCTATAACCTCAATTGAACGTGGGTCTAAGTGATTTCTTGAGATGTGTGGGCCTTCCTCCATATCATGTTCTTGCGTGCGATAATCACGAAAACGACCATTGTGATACATGCGTCTCTCTGGTTCCTCATATTGGAACTTGCGTCTTTCAAAGTCATGTTCTTGGCCTTCCCGTCCTTTTGAGTGATCGTCCTCGAGCCTTCTCTCTGGAGAGGCCTCCGTGTAAGGCTTGCGAGCAGTATAAGAGTCTTCAGGCATTATTCGCTCTTTCCTTGGCTGGCAGCACTCGAGCGTGCATGGTGAATTCTTTTGTCGTCCATGATAGTCCCATGTCCCAGCTGGATAGTGGTTGCCATATTGTCTATAGATGCTTCGTTGATCAGGATATCCACCATATCTTACGGCTGGTACTTTGTATGGTCGACCTACGGAAAATATTTTATTCTCATTAATTTAGGGCTATCGTTTAAAATTCAAATGTTGCACACAAATTGTTTAAAGCCTTGTTGTAGAAATTTATTATAGAATGAAAAAGGATATCCAGGTACATTTTACAGTGAAAAAGTCATCTTTCTTTCAAAGTTTATAATGGTAATATTATGAGATAGGTTGATCAAGAAACTTTTAGTTCTTGCCAATCTATTTTCCCCGTGAAAGAGCGGGAAAAACTCTTACTCTAAATGTTTCCCAAATTAAAGGGAAAAAGGTAGCAAAATTAGAAATTATATATAGATTTGGCCGAAATTTTTTTGGCGAAGTTTATTCATTGAAACTCATCCTCTGAAATCTCCCGTTCATAACGCACTTGGTATGGCCACGAACTGCTAATACCTTCGAGAAATAAAGACCCAACAATAGATTTAATGTGGGTTTTTATCAGAGTACTGGTGTATTGCCAAGGCTACCAGTCTAGATACGAGGCTGCTTATCGCAGACCATCGAAGACTACACAGGGCTGAGTGAAATCAGTCAGGCGTTTGAAGCGAAGTTATAAACAAAATAACCTCTACATGTCCATGCTGGATTTTAATTAGTGACTTGTAAACAGTTTTTCTTCTCTAAGATTGCAAGGTACCAGTTTGTTTAGGGAAAGCTTTTCAAATACAGTACCACCATTTGGGTCACACAGGTTTGTTAATCTATTGCTAGTGGTTCGATTGAAAGCTTCAAGGCGGTTTATTATTCTATCCTTGTGTGTTTCCTATTAAAGATTAGACTACTTAGCAATGTGTAATTTAGTCTGTATCGTACAGCTGTTGGCTTGATACAGTTTTTGTTGTAAAATGTGATTTAGATCGTCGATACTGTAAATTCTTTAATTTATGCATAGCGAGACACTAAAGTCTAGATTTGTGATAACGCAAAATTACTCATGCAAAGCACTTTGTTTTTATTCGCGGATATTTTGACAGACTATAGATTACTCCCAGAAGCTAGACAGACAATTAACGTTTTTAGCCGTAAAACTTATACTTTTCGACAAAGCAGCAAGAAACAGGCAACAAAGGAAAGATCTCGAAGAGCGGAGTTTGAATTTTGAGAAGAATTACTCCCAAAAGCTAGACAGACCATTAACGTTTTTAGCATCCCAGAGAGAGAATTTTTGATATCATCACTATTTTCAGAATTACATCGTTTTTAAATTTCTGCTAGTTTTGAAGTTGTGACGTCATCAAATTGCTAAATCGTAAATCATAAAAGCTACAGACTTTTGCTTGCTGCCATCTTGTAGACCTTCAAAAATTGAGTATTTCTTATATCGATCATATTGACTTTCCTCGATTAGTTTAGAATTTATAGTGCTTTTAAGGTTTCTCAAAAATTGAGATTACTTCCTCTCGCACCTCTGCTCGTACATCCTTTCATAAACAAAAAACACCGTAATTCCAAAAATAATGATGATATCAAAAATGCTCTTTCTGGAATTATGGCAAATTACGTAAAGTTCCCTTCGAGCAATAGACCATTTTGACATTTAGAAAAAGGGTCTGGGGAGAGCAATATTTTTCTGGTAAATTGCAGTGGCAGCCATTTACCAGAAAAATATTGCTCTCCCCAGACCCTTTTTCTAAATGTCAAAATGGTTTATTCAGTTGAAAGAATAGGGCAATAACATTTTACACATTTAATTTTAAATTTTGCAGAGATTCGACCCCTATGCTGTCATCTTTCGTTTATTTTACTTACTTAGCAACTGTCTGCTGTAAAAGTTTCTTGAGTATCCATAAGCAGTATTTTCCGTTTCCACTGTTAGGACTGTGGAGTTATTTCAGCCTGAGGTCAGGAGGGTTCCTACATGGAGCATTTTAGTTGTAGCAAATTGAAAATGAACAGGAAGGATTTCTGCCTGCAGAAAGTGGAAGATTTTATATGCTTGTTGAAATTCAAAGTGATCATAAAAACATAGAAATCAAACTTACCATCGACATGTTGATACTGGTCATAGTCATATGCATACATCCGATGTCTCATTCGCGCCTGTGCAGGATCAGCATATCGTGTCAAGACAAATTCCTCCTCCTCAGTCAATGGCGCATAATTTGAGTAGTAACCGCCACTTCGTTGCTTGTCGATCTTTCGCTGATGGCGTAAATGCGCCACCCTTGTCGCTGTTATCTTCTGTCTTTCGACGACCAATAGACACGATCGACATGTACAGTCTTTGAACTGACATTTTTCTTTGTGTCCCTTGAGTTCGCAGTTGATTCCATGACAACGACATCTTGCACATTTAGGAACCCTTTGCGAGGCACTGGAATCGGAAAGACTCTCTGAGTTGGAAACTGGACTGTCGGCATTGGGAGAAGCAGGACTATCCTGAACACCTGAAAATGATCAGTAAATTTTAAAAATCACTTGACTGATATATGCGAATCATTCAAACTGATACTGGATTCACATTCTGAACGTTTGTTTTGGTGCTGATCAAAAAAGTTCGTATTTTGTGATGCATAGCTTAGATTGCACACACGCGAGTCTTCATCTACATATCAGTCAGTAAGGCCTATAAGGCATCACACTAATGGACCATACCCTATCAAGCCTAGGGGAGGGGGCAGCCCCCTAGCTGCTTCTCTGCTGTATATCCGTACTAACTGCACTTACCGCTCTGTAACTTTCTGACTTTTACTTTTTATCTTTCTTAAATTCAAAAATTTATCTTTAAGAAAATGAACTTCATTCCAGGGGGTAAACACAATCAATTTTCAAAAGATGTCAAAGATAATTTTGAATAAACCCTCATAAAATCTACAGGGAACTTGGGAATGTGATCAGAAGCTAGGAGTATAACTTACTTTTTATGCTCTATGGAACTGACCACTTATTTAGAAATTTGGACAAGTAAATGGACGTATATATGTAAATTTTTGTGTGATAACGTCGTTATTTTTTAATAAATTTTCTTTGCAAAGCAGATGCAATTTGACCACATAATACATAAAAATTGGACTGACATCCTTACTGCTTTCCATTTTCTGGTAATCAGTGATTGAAAATTGTTAATACTTAACTCTTATGATTTCCAAATGCAATAGTCACGTCATGAGCAGGTCACGTGACATATCTAAAAATAGATTCCATTTTTGGGCTCAGCTCGTGATGTACTATACACATGCCAAGTCTCGTGGCTCTTGGTTGTACAGAACAGAAATAAAATAAGGGGCTGAATCAGCCCCCCTAGTCTTCCTAGAGTATCAAATACCCTAGGCTTGATAGGGTTAATTGACCAGAATGAAGACATTCACTTCAAGTGCAAATTCAGCTTTTGAGGCCAATTTTCACAGAGCCTGTGATGGAATCTCAGGCAATTGACTGGCTGCTTCATCTCGTAAAGTTAAGGCCTGGGTCAAACTTAGCCAAGCCGCTCTTGAGTTGCGCAGATCGGCAAACGCTGCCGTACCCACGAAATTCAAACGTCTTGCCCTATACTGATAACCCAAGTCCCTTGTATCCCTACGGTAAACCTTGCTCAACAGAGACTCATACTGAAACAGTGAATCAATGACCTTGCTTAGGCCCATTCACAGCTATCACCCCGCAGAAACAAAATGCAGCAAAAATCTCATTCGGCACATAGTTAATGGTGAAGAGTTAGCGTACGTAAGTAATGTAAAGTTCATACTGTCAATTGAAGCTTGAATTACGATGGAAATCATCAAATCGAAAATTGCCTATCACAAGTTCTTGTGGCGAGGGCCTAAATATGGTCAAGCCTTTTATTTACAGTAATAATACGAGTCTCTGTTTACTGAAGCGATATCATTCAAGTTAAAGAGCATAGGGAAACAAGGGAGTCAGTTAATAGATCTATTGCCGGTCCAACCAGCCGTATTAATTAATATCCTCTATATTCAATGCCATTGATAACAAAAGCCTTTAAATGAATTGATCTTATGTTCACTGCACATGTAAGTAACAATGTGTGTAAGCAATAAACCAACTAGGCAAATAATAATCTGCTAACAGGTAGCACAAATATGCATCTATAGTCTATGGCTTCCCTCATTGTCTATAGTCTATAGTCTTCTATAGTCTTCTATAGTCTTCTATAGTCTTTGCACAGTACGTACTGATTAAAGTAAATAGCCTTCACAAAATCAAACCTGTTGCATACATTGAAGTTTGCTCATCACATTCAATTGAAGGGCCTAGTCGAAAGCATTGTTGTTTATTCAAGCGTAACCAGCAAGAAATTCTGCTTGTTACTGTTTCAAAGCTGTGAATGAACGCCACGTTTTGTTACTGACAACGTTACAATGGTTTTTATCTCCATTCGCATCTATTCTGCTAAAAACTTTTTCTTAAAAGGCTCTTGTTCAACCAGCAGCCTTTGCGCGAAGATTTCTATTTAGGCAGCCATTTTCGTAGAGCACAAAAATGTTAATTTTCATAAAACAGAGCACGCAAAGGACCATGGTTGGACAAAGGCCTTTAATCAATGTAGAAATTGTTTGTTGAAGAACGTCCAATGTATGCAGGGTGATAGATAGTTTAGGCAGGACAGGAAACAAGACCCATAAAAAATGGATTACCGGTTGAAAGAAGAAGGTTTTGGCGTTTGTTGAAATGTTCAATCTTGCATTTTCTAACATTTTCAATGAACAATAAGTCATTTTTTGTCTGGCCCCTCTTGAAAGAGTCTCAAAATTTGAATACATGACCAATCATGAAAATTTCTTAGTTTCATTTATGTCAAGGAACAAATAGATTTTAGTCATATTGCAAGTGTTCAAATGGCTTTCAATTTTCGGGAATTTTGTACTTTTAGCAGCTGTCTGGTTTTCAAACCTACTCCGAAATCACAAGGAATTATTATCAAATTTCCTTTATGAAACTGTTATGTCGCGTAAATTTCGAACTTTTGCATAAAATCACAAATTATAGAATTCTAGCTAAAAACACCATGTTTTGTAAAAACAGTGTTCTCAAAATAAGATTTTTTAAAGTCAGGTAATAACAGTAATACACGATTGCGCTAAAAATGGCAACGAGGAACTTTATACCAAGATGCATTGCGTTCCACTTATGAATCCTTAACGATTCTATGGAGACTCGATTAGAGAACGCAATGCATCTTGGTAAAAGTTCAGCGCCGCCATCTTTAATTGTGCATTTCAACTTGTTGGGAAATTTCCCAGAAATTTTCAGCTGTATTCCGTCGCCATGATCATCAAGAAGTTCCTTATCATTATCAGGGCGCCGGCATGGCTTTGATGGTTCCAGCTGGAACGCTTGAGAACACAAAAGATTCAGTGATCTATACATGATTGTTTTGCCCATGCCCCTGTAACTAGTATCTATTTTACTTGTAAAAGTTGCTGCTTGTAACATATTGTAAGATAACAATAACAAAGAGCGGGTTCGGTCTTCACGCATCATTGATTATGAGTGATTGGCGAAATTTCCGCTGGGTGCATACTGGTGATCCATGATAAAGTTCCCATTTTGATTATGTGCGTAAAATGAATGATTGAGCGAGCAAGAATAATGCAAACTCCAATCTGTAGCTGGGTCGCTAGGGTCGCTAGGGTCGCTAGGGTCGCTAGGGTCGCTAGGGTCGCTGGAAAACGTGCTNATACATGATTGTTTTGCCCATGCCCCTGTAACTAGTATCTATTTTACTTGTAAAAGTTGCTGCTTGTAACATATTGTAAGATAACAATAACAAAGAGCGGGTTCGGTCTTCACGCATCATTGATTATGAGTGATTGGCGAAATTTCCGCTGGGTGCATACTGGTGATCCATGATAAAGTTCCCATTTTGATTATGTGCGTAAAATGAATGATTGAGCGAGCAAGAATAATGCAAACTCCAATCTGTAGCTGGGTCGCTAGGGTCGCTAGGGTCGCTAGGGTCGCTAGGGTCGCTAGGGTCGCTGGAAAACGTGCTCCCATTAGGTCGTTCGAGTCGTCATCATTTTCACAAGGACCCAAATGACCCGAACGATTAAGTGGTAACCAGGCTTAACGATCTCAAGAATCCCACCACAGTAAACAAACACAATCATATGCTACAGTTATACACTTATTGAGGCATAATTGAAGAAAATGACATTTTCATTTGAGTCACCAAATCTCGGAAACTGATTGATCGATTTTAAAGGAAAACATGCCCAAACTCAAGTTGAAGCTGCTAGTCTTTATAACAGGAAAATATAAAATTATTGATAGTAACGCTCCTTCACAGCAACTGTAAAAAGCTGTGCAGCCCCTGACATTATTTTGACCAAGGTTTGTGGTGGGTTCCATTCCATCTGTAGGTGCTGGTATTTATTGTCAAGAATGCTACCCTAATGGTGAGTATCCGCATCGAAAACAGAGTCGAGTTGGCATAGGGATTAAAGGGAGCAAAGGCGAAACATGTTTACTTTCTGAAAACCTTGCAGAGCTGCACGTGTAGCAAATATGAGCATAGTGCTCTAATCTTTAAAAAGGTGGGTGTAAAATTCTTTTACATTGTTCTTGTATTAAATGGCTTGAAAGGAACTTAGGGTACTTTCCTGTAAGTCTGCCGGTGGACATTTTTTGATATCTTGATTATTTTCAAAATGGCGGCATTATTATATTTGAGGCTGTGACGTCATCAAGTTTCCAAATCCTAAAACAAGAAGAGCGACAGATTTTTGCTTGCCATCATATTGTAGACCTTCATAAACTATGGTTTTCTTGAAGATTGTATCATTTTTCCTATATTGATTTTGGATTTACGATGATTTAAATTTTTTCAAAATTGTCCATGAATTCTTGCAACAAAAATGAAAGCTCCGCCATTTTGAAAATAATTAAGATATCAAATATTTCCACGGCAAATTTACAGTAAAGTACCCTATTTTCCTTTCAAGCCATTTGATTCAAAGAAGAATGTAATGGAATTTTTTTACACCCACCTATTTAAAGATTTGAAAGATTTAAACCATTATGCTGCAAATATGCTGCACCTGTAAAAATTTTAAATTGCATTTCTCGCTACACGGTGACTTAGGCCTATTATGAATGAAACTAATAAAAAACGCGAACACTCAATACTTGTTGCCTCCTTAACAGTAGCCTCTGGGTAATTAAATGGCTGGCAATTAGCCAAGCTAAAATATGTGTACACTTTTAGGAAAAAGCTGCACGTGTAACAAGTATATCGTTCTAGGATTTCTCGTTACACGGTGATTTAGACCTATTGTGAATGAAACTAATAAAAACCCGAAGACTCAAAAATGTTTGCCTTCTTAATTAATAGTAACCCCTTGGTAATTACCTAGATGGCAATTAGCAAAACCGAAATATGTGAACATTTTTAGGACATCTCGCTGAGTTGCACGTGTAGCAAGTGTGGCGTCCTAGCATGTTCTCATTACACGGTAATTTAGGCCCGTTATGAATGAAACTAATCAAAACCCGAAGACTCCATACTTATCGCCTCCTTAACAGTAACCCCTAGGTAATTAACTCAACGCTGGGTCAAACTTTTATCTAAACGATGAATAGGACCATGATTTTCATTACTTAGCAAAGAAAGCCGCTGAGAGGTGGCAAAGATAAGATTAATCAAGATTTTGATAACGGAACAGGTAAAATATGAAAGCAATGAATAAAAGGTACTAACACCGAATCAGTTAAGATATGCTTGAAAGATATGATTCCTATACTATAACGCAGAAAATGATGAAATAACAAGCGTTTCTTTTTTAAAAGGACTTCGAAAATTATGATAAGAAAAGCAAGTGCCTTTAGTGAGAAAGTTGTTTCCGCAGCCAATAAGTGATACTGTGTACTGGGTGTGGCGAATTCTGCACTCATTTAATAAGAAACAGCTTATAAGAAGCGGTAGGCTCAATTTTTTAAAACTTAAGAAACTACCCTACCTGAATTAAAAAAACTAAGAAAATTTTATAATTTGTAACTTTAATTTTCCCATGTCACTCGAAAAATGTTTGATACCGTACTATAATAGTGGATGTTTTGGCGTTGTTTTGAGTGCGAGATATGTTATAACATGTTTTGAGATCTAAGTAATTTGGAACCTCTTCTAACAAAAATATATTGGCTCTACACTTAGGGCATTAACAATACAAGAAACACATAAGAAACTTTTGGTAGAAAAATGGCCCTAAAATTTAAGAAACTGCCTACGAATGCCGAACCTTAGTTTCTTATAAAAAAAATACGTGTACTTTGCATATTAGAGATCTCACAATCACACGAAATTAATTACTTTACCGTCTTAGGCTCCAAATCTTTAAAAAGGTGGCGTAAATGACTATTACCTCTTTTTTTAAATTTAATTGCTTGAAAGGGGCTTTGGATAATTTGCTATAATTATCTCATGAACTTTTTTATATCTTTATTATTTAAAAAAATGCAGCGTTTTTATTTTACTGAAAAAGAATTCAGGCTTAGTTTTGAAAACATTCAACTATTGCAGATATCAAGAAAGCCATAATGTCAAATAAGGAAAGATTTTTCGACAAACCCGGTAAAGTCATAGAGTTTTACGTGGAAGGAACTGTAACTCAATGGTGCATTTATTCAAAGTGTGATTTATATTCCCATTTTTTCTGAAAGCATTTCCAAAAATATCGTCCAAACATAATCGCGCGTAACACTACAGGGTGTTTAAAAGAACGCAACCCACTTTCATTCGTGATTTTTCAGAAAATAATAATATTTGAGTAAATTTGACGCATACCATCTGAAAGCACAATCTATCTTCTTTCCAATGATATCCAGCTTGGGCACATTCATTGAATTATTTATCATTTAATTGACGTTTTAGTAAGTATGGCCTATTTTAGATGCAGGAAAGTGGTATGAAATTTTCATAGGCGAAAGCCCATCTTTGCGAGAGCTTATTTTATCATCTTTAATAAATGTGTCTCATGTGAGTAAACATGTGTATTTCTTACCTAAGAGTATCGCCTCAAGTGCTCTCTAGGCCCGAAATGTTTTCACAAAATCTGCTTTGTAACTTTGTACGGTAAAGCAGGTCTTGAATGATTTTGCTCTTACAGCATGCTACATCTAAAATAGGCCATACTTACTAAAATATCAATTAAATGATAAATAATTCCATTAATGTATCCAAACTGCATATCATGGGAAAGAGGTTAGATTGAGCTTTCAGAAGGTATAGAGTACAAATCTTATTTGAACATTTTCAATAACAGTTGAGTTGCGTAACTGTATGGCCGATTTGAGACAAATAATGCTGAGATCCAAATTAGTCTTTCTGCTATGGACAAATTGATATTCATTACATTGGTCTATACTTCACCATCGTACTTTTAATGCAGCTCCATTGATTTTCATATTCACCCCTGAGAGACACTTCCTATCTTGGTTTCCAATTGTCTAGTACTATAATTCTTGATCGAAAATTTAAGATCTAGCCTGAAAAAACACGAAAAACTATTGCTCGAAATCTTCAAAATCGGCACAATGAATGACATAAGACCTTATGTTTTTGCGCACCCATTAGACCATGTCACTGTATATAAGAAATATTTGTCTGTGTCTATAAATCTGGCAGTAAATTTGATGCTAAGTTGTCAAATTTTCAAATTTCACTGCAATGAGAATTAACTATATCAGCCCTTAGTAGAGCTATATTTCAGATTTATTTTGCGGGGAAAATGTTTTAGATTATTGTATCAAAAATTTGCCGTTGGAACCTTTATTCTTGAGTAATATTCACAACAATTTAATGTTTTGCGCCCAACAGAACTCTTTTTGTTGCCAACTGTTGTTTTATATGTGGCGAAGCAAATATGTAACAATGGTAGAAACTTCATCATGATTCATATACACCCAGAAATAAGAAGCAAGTTAAAAAACGTTTTGTACTAAAATGCGGAGATTGTCATGTGAAATTAAGACACTTTTAGTGCTATGGGCTGATCCAAGTTTCTTATAGAAGAAAAAGCTTCTACTAAAATCGATTTCAATGTTCTTGAAATTTGGAGTGATTTTGCCGTGATTATTCTTGAAGCATTTTTGGACTATTTTAATTGCCATCGATGAATTATCTTCAACCGAATGATCTGTATAGGAGCAGTGATTTGTTACACAATTTGGCAGTGCTGGATACTTAATAAAAAGGGATATTCTTTATTCTGCAACGCGAAATTGCAGCAACAAAATTTAGTATAATTTAAGATTTATTGTTTAGAATATTTAAGATGCCTTACAATCTTAAGTTTTAATGTAGTAAAATACATAGTTTAGACAACAAGGTAAAGAGTTTTGATCCTCGATTCGATTAAACGATATCTTTTCTAGAAGTTCCCATGCGAACCTGAACTTCAAGACAAGCTTATTCTACGAATTTCCTCGGTCCTGATAAATACGATTCAACAAATTCAAAGCATTTCGCTGTATTCTTCTTCGCTCCAATCGTTACACGTAGCCTATTGTTATTACATGGCCTACAAGAAATCTTACCAGTAGCCTTTCATCAGAATCTGAAAGAAGATTTAACAAGCAAAACAGACTTACCGTGGAATAATTTAGCGACCATCAACCTTGCTTGAAGACTCATTACATTAAGAAACAGCGTCCATTACAACTTGAGTAATAAGCAACTAAATAAGCTTCGGAAGGCATTCAGATTCTCTGTCTGGTACCTAACTTTGATCTTTGAATCCTGAAAAGAGGTTTGTTTGTTTGTTCCGTGAAATACAGCGATGCATGTAACCACTAACCAGCAATACCTTTGTTTAACAACTGTCTGATTCGCTGGTGTAACCCAGAATAACGGCTGCTCTTTTGGCTTTGATTTATTTTGAGTTCTTTGTTATGGGAGTAACTCTAGCTAGTACCCTGGGTACCAGAGCCTTAAAATAAGATGAAAAAAAAGTAAATTAAATAAAAAAAAATAAGAAAGAAAGAAGAGAGAAGAAAAAAAGCCTTTTCTTCGTTTATTTTTAGGCTCCGTTTAAGGAACGTTTATTTAAGGCTCTGGTACCCAGGCAGGGTATTCTAGCTAGCTGACCATACATTTTTTAGAAGTAAGTACTCGGTCGTTCTTAGCTTCGACGCATTTTGAGTCCTTTGATCTGGCTCGCTGACCATAAATATTACGGATCTAAATGTTCAGTCAGCCTTGGCTTTGAATTAGCCGGTTTCAAAATGTGCCGGTTAGAGTTCCATTTTCGAAATCTACCGTTTTCAAAATCTTCCCACAAAATATGTGCCGTTTTTGTGTGAACACGGGAGGCCTATCCGTCACATTTTTTACTGTTTTCAAATTGTGCCGGTATCGTGTGAACGCAGTCTCAGTCAGCCGTGCCTTTGATTATTTTGAGTTCTTTGTAACGGGAGTAGTTCTAGCTCACTGATCATGAATTGCATATAAAAGCAAGTAAGGCCCGGTTCAGACGGCGTATTTTTCATGCATCGAATATAATAAGCATTTTATCGTGTGTTTTAGGTCCTTGATACCAGGGAATTTTTAACATGAAATCGAATTAATTTTCTTGTAGAAGGTACTCAGTATTAACTTTGATTCATTTTGGATTCTTTGTTACGGGAGGAGTTTTGACACGAAATCACTGAATTTAATGGTAGAAATTACTCAGTCAGTCGTGGCTTTTATCTATTGTAAGACCTTTGTTGCAGGAGCATGTCTAAAATGAAACCAATGAATTTTATGCTAGAAGGTACTCGGTCAGTGTTGGCTTGATCTATTTAGGTATTTTGTCAAGGTAGATTCTATAACTTCTCAATCAACAGTGTATTTTAACTCCAGGATTATAATGAAAAATTACTGTAAAAACCTGTATGCTTTCGACCGGCAAATATTTTACGAAATGTAGCCTGCTTTTCAATTAAAATCTCCTTCAATCAGTGAAAGATCCGATCCCTGTAGAATCTAAAGCTTTTTCTTGTTTACATACCGGGTGTCCCAAAAAATAGTATACAGCTTTGGTCAACCCTAACGATCAGAATTTAGCATGAATCAATCCAAAATCATTTTTAAAACATTACTCGGTAGTTGACTTGAACATAGATACCTTGTTTGGTGACATTGGTGCTTTGAGAGTAGAGATATAAATCTTCAAAGGACAATTTTGCCTCCGCCTCCCAGCCAGAGCTTTGGCGTTTTGGCCTAAGCAAATTCTTAAAGCACAGCCAATAAGTCAACAATAAGATTGGAAAAATTTGAACCAGGAGGAGAGAAATAAAAAACTGCACAACAAATGGGTTTCACAAAATATAATCTAAGTGACGCTTATCATCAAGGGAGCTCCAAATTAAACTTTATTCATTTTAAGTGAAACAAATTGTGGATATTGCTTAGGCCAAAACGCCAAAGCTCTGGTTGGGAGGTGGTGGCAAATTTGTCCTTTGAAGATTTATATCTCTGCTCTCAAAGCACTAATGTCAACAAACAAGGTGTCTATGTTCAAGTTAACTATCGAGTAATGTTTTAAAAATGATTTCGGATTGATTCATGCTAAATTCTGATCGTTAGGGTTGACCAAATCTGTATACTTTGTTTTGGGAGACCCGGTACATCTACGCTGTAACGAAGAAGTAATTTCCCTCTTGCCCCTCTTCATATATTGATATTCTACAATGCCATAGCAAAATGCATAAATGACATACACAAACCTCTTTATGACACGAAGTCTCATTGCTATTTCCATTATTATTTCTAAAGATGCAAATCATCTTGTTGAAGTACCATCTTGAAGTTACTGAGCGTTTTCCTGATAAATCTCAGATAGACACTCAACCATAAAAATATTCATTGCCATCCAGAAATTTCCTCTTTCTAGCATATTTTTAAACCTTACCAAATTGACTACTTATTTATAAATATGTATTGCTTGCTGCTTAAGCCTCTCGGGAACTTGAAAATTGAACGCCTCGTGGGTTCAAATGCAAATATCAGTTCCTTTACCCAGCATGCTTTGCTTTCCGTGAAAAGTTCTATTATAGTTTCCAGCCATATAAACTTTTCGGTTCACGGAAGATCCAGTTTTGTGTCTTGTGCAGGAAATTTTTATTAGGGATTGTAGCTATAGTGATAACTTTTTAAAGCAACTATTATGATACTTTAGAAATTGAAGAGGTTTGGCTTTATCTTCGATTCACTCTCAGCTAGAATGCCCTTAAACTGTTACATATCCTCATTAGAAAGAACTTAGACAAGTAGCCTCGTATTGATTCAGCTTTAGTTCAGACAGCTACAAAATTTTCTCAAAGCCACCTGTAAGCTATAGCAGTCATTCTTCAACCAATCGCATTGCTAGAAGTAATGCTTCACTATCTGTCTTCAAGCCACCTCTAATGTCTTTTGTTCTGAGGACATTTCTCATAAAACTACCGGGTGTCCCATAAATATGTCCCGTGTTTGGTCGAATCTGCAAGAACAGTGACAAATGAATGAACTGCAATTTTTTAAATTCCCATTTCTCAAAGTCTAACGTAGATTTTGTTAACTTGTTTTTCTATCGATCTGAGATTCTCGGAGTTGTAACCTAAGAACGATCAGAATTTAGAAAGGCTTTGAAATTGCACAGAATTGTAAGCAGGTCTATCTTTGTGTCCATTCACATTCTTTAACATCGTTTATCATGCCATAATGCAATCTCGTAATCATATAGGAATCAAAAGTTGATGTAAAATCCTATAATTAAGAAACCTGGGCAAAATTTACGATGTCTTCTAAAACCTATGGCTCAAGATATGGATTTTTAAGCTATCATTTGAACATCTTTCGAATATTTTAGCATAGTTTGTTTTATTATTGCTAGGAATAATTTGGCCTTTCGTGTAACTAAACAAGAAGAAATTAAAGATTTGTAGCAAAACCAAATTTTACCGATTTTTGAAACGTCAAAGCTTTTTCTGACTCAACTGGTACATCAGTTGACAGATTGAGATTATCAATTTCAAACCACCAGTTGCTACACCCCACAGAAAAGATGAACCAAAGAAACTATGAAATTTGCGAAGCTACTTGAGGCAATAGGTAATGGCAGCATTAGCTAAATATTTTATTGTGAAACTCGCTCGAGAAAAACAGCATATTTCACCAAATAAATTTGAAAAATGAGATCTGAGCTGTGACTTTATTTGAAATAATCTAAGGAGATGGAATAGGTAATGTTAACCTCTGTCAGCAACAAATGTCTTCTTCTTTGCAGTAAGCAATCGAGAAATAAGCAATTTTACTTTGTTAATTTGTTTCGCATGTTTGAATTTTATTGAACTCTTGTTGACTATTTTGCGTCTGTCAACTCACTGAAAACTCTTCTCGTGACATTGAAAAAGGAAGAAAAGAGTTGTGCACCTGGTGTTAATCCGCAACAGACACTCATAAGTACGCTGCTTCATTGTTTAGCATGGTCAGTCCAAGGGGTCCAAGATGATTAAAGGTTGAGAAATATCATTTGTTTCAGTAATCACATTTCAGAATTAGAATTTCATTGAACCTCAAGAGTCCTCCTAGCGCAGCTACAGAGTAAGAACGTGGAGAAACCAGAAGCGCCCAAGCAGAACATCATGGAAGCTGCTCAGCAGAAGGTCGCAAAATAATATAAAAAAGGGTCCCCAGTGCTTCAAGTCACGTCAAATGCATTGTTTTGTTGCGAATACATCCATGCTAATGGGCCNGGCTTAGAATGACTCTCCCGGTCACCTTCCTGCATTTCTTGGAAAAATTCTTACACACCCTACCTATATCCAGCTACTTTCTCCTCGTTTTTGGAAGAATCTCGAGGACCATCTTTTCACAGAAGCGGGACCTGATCACTTTTGATTTCTATAAACAAATAAAGATATTCTGCCTTTTGAAGTCAATGATATCCGAATTTAGTTCAATTTACAAATTCCAGAGCACGTTAAGACTAAAAAGTGCATTTCACCCCCTTTGGTTTAACAGACAAAAAAATCCGAGAATTTTCCGACGAAGCACTCATATTGCCGAAAATCCGATGATTTTGAAAATAGGGGGGCGATGGCCCCCCTGCCCCCCGGCCACGACGCCCCTGAATACGTGATCTAGACAATTGTGCGTTTGATCGAAATTAACCCATGAGTATCGTGGCGTTCCGGGTCATAGCCAAAGGAGTACAGACTACAGACTGGTAATCGCACGCCGAATAACGACACTCAATTCTCAAATCTAAATATTTTTAAAGCCGATTCCCAATAAATTAAATTGCTGACTAATTAGTCTACGATAAACAGATTCTGTTGCAAACTTTGTCTTTGTCAAGAAACTGCAATTTCATAATTTTTACAGTAACCAATCTTTAGAGTGTTTCTTGTTACTTTTGATAAGGTTCTAGGAAAACTTTACCAAAGTGAGTGGTGTAGAGCTCCTTTGAAGAGTGTACGAGATTCTTACGAGAACAGAATTTATTTCTAAAGAATTTAAATGTATCTTCGGGCTTCGGGAAAGGAAAAGGATTTCTTTTAAAATTGGACAAAATGTCTAGAGGTTGATTTGCCCTTCGTACCAAAGACCCTAACATTCTGACAATATTGAAGAACAGCACGAGGTATAACAGAGCAAACTTTCAGAGATTTGAATCTCGCTTAGGACGAAGCGATGAGCCGCTGCCGTTTGCGACTAAGTTGCAGTTGTGACAAACAAAAAATCCTCAGGGAATAGGAAATTTAGAAGCGGAAAATCTTAGAAGAACCCTACTGGACCAATAGAGCAAATTTTTTATGAGAAGAGCATCAAAACTTTATAATTAACAACAAACAATGAAACGGTTCAACGAAATTGATACTGTTAATCTACATTGTATCTCTTTACTAAGGCTCGATTTGGGCCTCGACCATAGCAAAAGCATCAAATTAGTATTCGAGAAGCCTTGAATCATATATAAACATACTAAAAGCGATTGTTTAGCAATCAAATCACTTGGTTTCAAAATGAAAACCTACTTCATGTCGATTAACCAACAACGTGTAACTGACTGGTGGCTACTTTAGGCTACTTTAACAGTAACAAACAACGGCTTGTCTGGCTAAAATCCTCTCACAATTAACTAAAAATAACTCTTAAATCAACTAAATAATTTCTACTCACCTGTCATTGTAAGACTGCAATTTATTTGATCTTCTTCAGAAATGTGTTTTCTTGTTGCTCTCCCCTTGCTGTCTTGAGAAATAATTATGTTACAGTATCTTACAGTTCGTTATTAAGAATTCAACTATTGCTATGAATTTTTTATCAATGCGGGGACCCGTTATATTCCTACTCGAGTTCGGTGAACGACTGAATACCCATTCAAGTGTCTCATTTTAGTGTTAATCGTACTTGTGGCTGTAAGCCTCCCTTTCAATTTACCACCCCTTTTATTTTGGTGCATTTGTTCTTGGAAAAAATTCATGAACTGTACGCTGTGAAAGTTGTAGAGTGCGAGAGAGTAAGTTCTACTTTATTCGGCGAGGGGGCTCCCCTTGTAAGGTCTGAATCCATTTGTAAATTTCCCAAGATCTAGCAAACATTGTAAACATCCAAGATCAGTGTCTAAATTTTATCTACATTCAGTTTTTGCCTTATTTTTCAAAAAACATTCTTTGTTCTGTTATGTTACCTCTCTCATGTTTCTCCTTTTGTTTTGGTCGAGCTGCTCAATAAGAACTCCAACAAACAAAGAAACAAAGTTTTGTTTGTTAATAAATTGTTGTTCTGATGCAAGGCAGCCTTGAAGTGCTCCCATTTTTCAGTAAAAAAGTAAAAAAAAGGTGACAAGAAAACTAACGGTATTACAAGATATTCTTCTAGATAATTTTAATTTGCAAAATCTGCAGTAACTTCAAAATCTGCAAACAACAGTTTTAAAATTGACAATATTTCGGCCTATATGACAATATTTGTCGATATTTTCAAAAGGTGCTGAGTATGGCTGAACTCAAGAAACAGAAGCAAATTTTAAATTTGTCTAGAAGGGTTAGCCTGCGTGCAGACTTTTTGGTTACTGGGGAGGAGGGGAAAGAAAGAAAAGTCTGCACGCAGGCTAAGAAGGGTAGACTTATTCATAGTCATCAATACAAGTCACCATCCTTCATAGGCCTTCATAGGCTGTTTTAGCAAGAAGTCAGCCAAGGAGACGCCGGCAGAATCCTTATGTTCGACAGGATGTATTGCAAAGCAAAATCAACTTCGAAACTATTGTGGGTCCCCAAGGACTTTGTCCGACTTTGTGCACATTCTGTTTTGCAGCTTACAATCTGCAAAGTCCACCTGCGAAGGCAGAGAAGCAAACAACTATACCAGCATATCCATAGCCGATGGAAACGCGAGGATGCGAACTATTTTCAAGGAGTTTGTGTCTGTTTGAGATGCTTCTGGGAGAAAAACCGCTATGAAATAGAGATGCTCCAAAGACATTTAAGTATGGCGATTCCTCGATGTTTTATCGGCCATGTATCTGTGCTAATTTTAGCAATGGTAGACTACAGAGAAACAAAAACCTGTAAGCACTGTGTATGGATCTTGTGCAGCCTAACATGTGGCTACAAATATTCCTGTCGATTTGCAACGCCGTATGCATAATAACTTGCTGCTATTTATTATCACGAACAAATAACTTTTGACATAGAAGCATGAAGTTCTCAAAAACAAGTAGGGATTGAGAAACTTAATTTTTGAACATGCAGTATACAACGATTGTTTTGAAACAAACAATCGTTTGTTTTTGTTGGAAAGAAACATTTCAAACCTAAAAAATTGCAAACAAATCTTCAGAAAATTTGTTATTCCTCACATGGCTGCACAGTTAAATGCTGTTTGATTTAAAAAATAGTCAAAAGTTGTATTAATCATTCTTTTTATAACATCAGCACCTTTACTCTTGCCTGCCATGTTTCACTGAAATTACGTCAGTTGAATTTACCAGTTGGAATAATAAAATGTTTTCCCCTGAGGTGGACGTGCTATAAGTCTCTGCTTGTAGCAAGTCTTACCCTAACCTGTGTTACAGACCATAACGAGGGGGAGTTATGGCACGTGTGATGGACTCACTTATGTTGTCCCAACGAATTCAGCATAAATTAAACAAACAAAGAGCTAGACAAGCCAATATCATTATTTCAATAAAAGATTTCACAAGATCTCTGTTAAACTGGGACAACAAAAGTGAGTCCATCACACAGACCATAACTCCCCCTCGTTATGATCTGTGACGCAGGCTAGTCTTACCCTTGATGATTCAAACCATCTTTTGCATATTGCTTTCCTATTGGCTCTGAAGCAAATAGTCAATTTTGCTAAAATGAAATCAAATCATCGCCATTTTCAAGATAAGACATTGTGAAAGCAGTTATGGTTTTTACTTTTGAAGAGGATAAATGAAATAAGTAAACAAATAAAATCTAATTATTAGCCTATGTTGAATGACATTTTGCTTAAAACCTTTCAATAGCCCAGCTCTTGAAGTATGCTCCATCCCAGTTCCCTGAGATTTTCCCTAGCAATCCCCAACGACTACCCTGGGTACCAGACTCTCGAAAAAAATTTGAGAGTCTGGTACCCAGACTACCAGGGTACCCAACCACATGCAACAAACATTACATACTTTTCGAATAATTTTGTTTATTTTGTGAAGTGATTTATCTTTCTGGTACCAAACCATGATCTTTGAGTCGAACGCAGTCTTTGGTTTGTTTATTCTTTCCACCACCTTGATTTAGATATTCAGTACCTACATATGAAAACAATTGTCGCGTTTGGTCTGCANCCTGAGATTTTCCCTAGCAATCCCCAACCACTACCCTGGGTACCAGACTCTCTGGTACCCAGACTACCAGGGTACCCAACCACATGCAACAAACATTACATACTTTTAGAATAATTTTGTTTATTTTGTGAAGTGATTTATCTTTCTGGTACCAAACCATGATCTTTGAGTCGAACACAGTCTTTGGTTTGTTTATTCTTTCCACCACCTTGATTTAGATATTCAGTACCTACATATGAAAACAATTGTCGCGTTTGGTATGCATTTAGTGAGGAATCCGTCAGTCACAGCTGTTACTTTTTATACGCTTTCAGGCAAATCGTTCAGACAAAGAGTTCGTAATGCACAAGGTATGAAATTTTGACACCTTCAACGGCCATGATGATCGATCACATTCTTCATCTGCATGGCCCAGGTGGTGCACTCGAGCGTATGAGTGACAGGTTTTCAGCATGTCTCCAATGGGAAACCCACACAAATAGATGCATTCAAAATACAACCCATACCTATACGAAATAAGTAGTTTACACAGCCTATCAATCTGCATACACTCTTTTGGCCTTTATCTTTATCAACTTTAAAAGTTTGAGAGCTATTTTTAGTTCAAAGTTTCTGAGGCTCGACAGTCAGCCTCAGTGGTGTAGGCGATCAGTAGTTCACCAGAATTTGAACTTCTTAGTCTTCAAAACAATGTCTATAACCCCAAAAAATAAGTGAATGTAGTCCTTGAACCTAAAAAACAAAGACAATTGCAAATGTCGTGCCCTAAATAATAGGCCGAGCCTCCCTGACAATGTTTTTTGAGTACGCTACTGGGCTCTATGGCCTAGTATTTGTAGCGAGTTTTAGCTCCAGTAGGATACAGTATATCGTGCAGGATACCCGTTGGCCTAAAAGAAATCCAGTCGTGTGATAATCTCGAAACATAGTGCTATGCTTCCCTCAAATTTTCTTTTTTAAAGTGTTTCAACTAACAATTTCAACCTCTCTTGAACGAAAAATATCAAATAGGCATCATTTGTTTAATGTTTTCAATTCTTTTCAATTCTGTAATAATGTTTATTTTGCGACTCTCCCGTTCCATGCTACACTACTGGCTTAAAAAATTGTCCACTTTGATTACTTTCATTTTTCATTTTCATTTCATTCAAAGAAGGGTTACCCTTCAGCAGAAGCTGTTTCCAAGGGGCCCTCGGTTACAAATTTTAATTACAGTATACAATAAATTAAATCTACATTATAAAAAACCATAAAGCTAAAAACTTATTTACAGAATTGTTCTTATAAAATAGTTCTTTGGTGAAATACCAAATGAAATACAAAATTTATATTAGAAGTAGATCAAATCAATTTTCAATGGATAACCTTCATGGCTTAACATTGATTAAGAAATAACAGAAACAGCTTTCAAAATGTAAGGTCAATGTTTGAGGGTCGCCCAACAGTTTTTACCAGAAGCGTAAAATACACCCAATTGTCTTTTTATGTTCCTGTATACCATGCTACTTACGAGAAAACTTTTTTGAGGTTGAAAGACAGAAAAAGTCGGTGTAAGTACAAACTCGTTTCATCCTTTCAACGAGGAATCATGAGCCTCTGCTCTGCCATATGCTATAGTCAGTCTCAAATTAGATATCACGTGAAAATGCACGCGAATATTACAACGATTGAAATGTTTTGCATGAGTAATTTTGCGTTATCGCAAATTTCATGTGACATATAATTTGAGACAGATTTTAGTTATTTATGAATATTTCCATTACAGCATCAACAACGAAATACTAATATATATCAGGTTCCAAACCAAAAAGATACCCCTTACATAAATAACCCTTTACATATAAAAGTTCTTTAAAAAATCCTCGCCCTCCGGCAACCTTTGTTGTAGAGCTATCAGGTGTGCTGGTCTTGAACCATTGTGAGTTGGTAACTAGACCCGAACTAGACAGGTGGATTGTATCTCTAGACTATAACAATCTCTAAACTGTCACGGGAGATACAAACACAATTTCCACAATTTTGGATACTGTATGTCGTACTAGACTGTATTCGTAGTCCCAGTCATGACAACNAAAAATCAAGGACCAAATTTCTTCCCAGGTATAACTTATCTTCTTGATTGGGTTGAAAATGGGCAAAATAGGCTCTTTTTAGGGATGCATGGTTTTGAAGCATACTGCAAAACAGCACAGATGATTTTCAGAGCAATGTCATAGTGTCATAGTGTTTCTAACTTAGTCATAGATTTCAGAAAGAAACACACACTATCATTGGAAACTTGAATGATGAAAGTAGATATAAAAATGTTGGCACTTTTAGATAAGCAATGTTTCTTAAAGAGTATGGCCCAAAGTAAGATTTTCAGAGTGTCATCTTGTACCTTTTAAGAAATGAAAACAATCATTGACAGATTATTTGATGATCTATACAGATGATTTGATCATTGACAGAACAATTAAACAGAAATTGTACTGATTGATAGACTTAATAGTCGAGTTTTGGTGATTTATAAACAGCAAGATACTTGTCGGACACCCGTTAGTGACTAGCAGTGCCAGGGAGCAAAAAACAAGGGTTTGCAACGGTTAGTATATTTCTTTATGTGTAATAATTGATTTAGCCCTCTTTTTTTCTGATTACAAATTTGCTGACAACCTGACAGCCTGACAAACTTATGCAATGTATCGGAACGAGGCTATTAAGAAATTGCAGATGAGAACGGCCTAAATTTTTTTAACGGTTGCAAGTTGTTGTCAGTGATGTTTTTAACCATATTTTGATGCAACGGACAGGCGCCAGAAAGATGTCGTAAGTTTCTTAGCATTCAGCCATGTTTAGAAGAAGAGGAGGGAGTGTTGCTGAACAATGCCTTGCATACAGACATTTATTATGCAAACAATGCAAAGATGAAGAGCTGCTTCGACTTCGAAAAATTCTCCTGCAAATAAACAGTCGGAAAATTAACATTCATAGTGGGCTAAATGCAAACAGAAGGGATGCACAGAGTGTTGATATCTCATTCATGGACGTAAAAATGAAGAAAAATTGTAATATTCTTGCTGCAGGAGCTACCAGTTGCAGTAAAATCGAAGATAGGTCCAAATCTGTAAACTTCAGAAAGAACAACGGAACGAACAAGCATCTCCTCAGTCAAACAACAACCCTCCTCCGCAAAATTCCAAACTCAAAGAAAGACTCACAGAAAAGACTGATGAGTTCTGAAAGTGAGGACAATGTTAAAGTAAAGAGAATTTATGCAAGAAGTCCTTTCAGATGGATTGATATTAAAGTGAAAATGTTTCTGATGAGAAGCTTTTTTGATCAAGAATTTGATGAAGGAGAGTTTTTAAATGGTGCAAGACAGGTTAGAATATAACAGTTAAGCTTTCTTTTCTCTTACAATAACACAAACTCATCATAAACCCTTGACTGGGGTTTTAAATCTGCATAAAGCCTGGTTTCCATATAATTGCTGCAATTGTTTCGTTTGGAGCATTGTGAATGATCCCAGCAACCCCAGCAATCTTGCGGAAACATACACAAATGATCCTAGTAATCGTGACAACCAGGATTGCTGGGATAGAAACTTTCTTTGTTCCAGCAATCCATCAGCGATCGCCGCAATGATCCAAATGTAAGAAGAAGGCTGCAAGCTGCCCTCACAGGAGCAAGTAACTTTGATTTTCCAGCGATCTAGGCAACCCTAGAAATTATGTGAAAACACTTCCTCCAGCAATCCCAGCAAGTCAACGATCAAAATGATCGCAATGATCATTTGAAAACCAGGCTTAAACAATTCACAGAAGTATATAGTGAATTTTTAATCGAGTCTGTGCAATCCTTTGTCATGACAGTGTGGTGAGAGAATGCAACCTTGTCCATCTGAACCAGTCTATCTGTCTATCTATATGTATTGTACATATCCTTTTTAAAGGTATTACGTACAGTTTAAAAGAAAAACCAGTTGTAAATTAAGGCAACTATGCATAACAGCAGCTCAATCTCACCTAGCATCGAGAGTCAAGGGATACATTTGGTAGATCATTTAATGTAGCAATTTTGGTTGAATAAAGAATTGCAAACTCTAGTTGCAAAGTCAAGATATTATGCCACTGCACCACAGCATTTAAACTAATTCTGACATTGCTACTATTATTACTATTGATTAACCTGCAAGATGCTCTAACTACGACTCACAGTTGTATATACACTAAGACAGGGACCAACTATTTCTGCCTCACTTTAGCAAACGACACAAACAAAAATTTCAAAATGTTTTCAAGATGTTAACCTTTCCTTCAATTTCTTTCGTAGGATTGTTTTCCAAATTTATCTCCACATTTGTCTCCCAATTTGTCTCTCAAAGTAAGCTCCTCGCAGCTTTCTTGGAGCTCTGAGTCACTGTTAGTCAATATTGATCAAAAGAATGGGTATAAATTGCAAGGACCTTGAATATAGGAACCTGATTTCAATGCACATTAAAAGTCATTAGCAAGTCCAAAATTGTTGCTGTTATATTATATGTGTCCCGGTTTGGTTTGAGCAGTCTCAGTTTGGAGGTAGATCAGTGACGTAACCAACAGTGGTTGCCTTTAGGGCATACAACTAAGGGCCCCCACAAAATAGGACCCCCAAGGGTCCCCCACACACTTGGACTTTTAAAGCAGTTTTCTAAGGCTGCAACATACGATATTTAAGTCATGGTCAGATTGTCCAAAAATAATTACAGATACTTCTTTGCTACTATTCACGATCTATCATTTAATTATGCTATTAGATGAAGCAAGAACACTGACTGAAGATGCATTCTTTAGAACCCACCATGAAAGTTTCAACGTAATCATATGCAACAGTTTGAGTCCGTCTTTTTCATAGATCAGTATTTTTTCAAAATCCGTGTATGGATAAGCTTTACTAAAATTAAGTCTTTCATCTTTGCTTATCCAGCTCAAGAAAAGATGCTTGAACTTTTGCTATACAATGCGCTTTCTTCTTACTCTTAGTAAAGTTAACGACAATCTTGACAGCCGGCCCAGACAATTTTCTACTCACTTCGCTCGCAGTATTACATTTAACCATGTTGTTTAGCTGAAAGAAATCTTCCCCTGCCACTATTGTACAGTTTATTGACTGCTTAGATTGAAAAGTGCATATTCACAGATCCAGCTAAGCTTTTCTTATGGCCCCTAGGCCCTAAACCATAAATGCACTAAGGGCCCCACACATCTCTACTACTGTATGCCACTAATAAAAAGCAGGCAGAGAGTACGAAAATGAAACTATTGATGCCGAATAGTTTAAATCACAGTATAGAGATAATGAAAACTGTCCATTATGTATATAATCAGTACGTTATTTGCAGTTTGTAATTTGGAAAACAATAAGGCAACTAGTAATATTGCAGCTGATAGAAAGGATAATAAACATCACATATAATTACGAATTGTCGATTACCGGCTCTGGTTCAACCAGCAGCCTTTGCTTGCAGATTTCTATTGATTCAGCCATTTTCGTAGACCACAAAATTGCTCATTTTCATAAAACAGAGCACGCAAAGGACCATGGTTGGATAAAAGAGCGTTTAGTGTGTGTAAAATGTTATGTCACTAACATAGAAAAAACGACACCGTTGTGCCAGTCATTATATTGTACAAGTGATGCAGCCACAGTCTTTGTGTCCAAGGTCAGTAAATAAAGATGTGTTGTTCAGCTGTTGTGATTGATCAACTGCACCTGTTAGTAGNAAGGGTGTCAGGACACCCGTTAGTGACTAGCAGTGCCAGGGAGCAAAAAACAAGGGTTTGCAACGTTTAGTATATTTCTTTATGTGTACTGTAATAATTGATTTAGCCCTCTTTTTTTCTGATTACAAATTTGCTGACAACCTGACAGCCTGACAAACAGTCTGACAAACTTATGCAATGTATCGGAACGAGGCTATTAAGAAATTGCAGATGAGAACGGCCTAAATTTTTCTAACGGTTGCAAGTTGTTGTCAGTGATGTTTTTAACCATATTTTGATGCAACGGACAGGCGCCAGAAAGATGTCGTAAGTTTCTTAGCATTCAGCCATGTTTAGAAGAAGAGGAGGGAGTGTTGCTGAACAATGCCTTGCATACAGACATTTATTATGCAAACAATGCAAAGATGAAGAACTGCTTCGACTTCGAAAAATTCTCCTGCAAATAAACAGTCGGAAAATTAACATTCATAGTGGGCTAAATGCAAACAGAAGGGATGCACAGAGTGTTGATATCTCATTCATGGACGTAAAAATGAAGAGATATTGTAATATTCTTGCTGCAGGAGCTACCAGTTGCAGTAAAATCGAAGATAGGTCCAAATCTGTAAACTTCAGAAAGAACAACGGAACGAACAAGCATCTCCTCAGTCAAACAACAACCCTCCTCCGCAGAATTCCAAACTCAAAGAAAGAAACATATACGTTTGGTTCACAGCAAAGACTGATGAGTTCTGAAAGTGAGGACAATGTTAAAGTAAAGAGAATTTATGCAAGAAGTCCTTTCAGATGGATTGATATTAAAGTGAAAATGTTTCTGATGAGAACCTTTTTTGATCTAGAATTTGATGAAGGAGAGTTTTTAAATGGTGCAAGACAGGTTAGAATATAACAGTTAATGCTTTCTTTTCTCTTACAATAACACAAACTCATCATAAACCCTTGACTGGGGTTTTAAATCTGCATAAAGCCTGGTTTCCATATAATTGCTGCAATTGTTTCGTTTGGGCTGCAAGCTGCCCTCACAGGAGCAAGTAACTTTGATTTTCCAGCGATCTAGGCAACCCTAGAAATTATCTGAAAACACTTCCTCCAGCAATCCCAGCAAGTCAACAATCAAAATGATCGCAATGATCATTTGAAAACCAGGCTTAAACAATTCACAGAAGTATATAGTTGAATTTTTAATCGAGTCTGTGCAATCCTTTGTCATGACAGTGTGGTGAGAGAATGCAACCTTGTCCATCTGAACCAGTCTATCTGTCTATCTATATGTATTGTACATATCCTTATTAAAGGTATTGCGTACAGTTTAAAAGAAAAACAGTTGTAAATTAAGGCAACTATGCATAACAGCAGCTCAATCTCACCTAGCATCAAGAGTCAAGGGCTACATTTGGTAGATCATTTAATGTAGCAATTTTGGTTGAATAAAGAATTGCAAACTCTAGTTGCAAAGTCAAGATATTATGCCACTGCACCACAACATTTAAACTAATTCTGACATTGCTACTATTATTACTATTGATTAACCTGCAAGATGCTCTAACTACGACTCACAGTTGTATATACACTAAGACAGGGACCAACTATTTCTGCCTCACTTTAGCAAACGACACAAATAAAAATTTCAAAATGTTTTCAAGATGTTAACCTTTCCTTCAATTTCTTTCGTAGGATTGTTTTCCAAATTTATCTCCACATTTGTCTCCCAATTTGTCTCTCAAAGTAAGCTCCTCACAGCTTTCTTGGAGCTCTGAGTCACTGTTAGTCAATATTGATCAAAAGAATGGGTATAAATTGCAAGGACCTTGAATATAGGAACCTGATTTCAATACACATTAAAAGTCATTAGCAAGTCCAAAATTGTTGCTGTTATATTATATGTGTCCCGGTTTGGTTTGAGCAGTCTCAGTTTGGAGGTAGATCAGTGACGTAACCAACAGTGGTTGCCTTTAGGGCATAAAACTAAGGGCCCCCACAAAATAGGACCCCCACGGGTCCCCCACACACTTTGACTTTTAAATCAGTTTCCTAAGGCTGCAACATATGATATTTAAGTCATGGTCAGATGGTCCAAAAATAATTACAGATACTTCTTTGCTACTATTCACGATCTATCATTTAATTATCAGTAAAAAAGAAACATAAAAAATATTTACGAAAATACAAAATAAATTAAACTTTAACACTATTTAGGACCAATCATTTAAGCTTTTCACAGTTAGCTACTACTCTTCTTCATGTTACGTTTTGTATATATTTCCCATGTTTTGTTCTTAAAACGGCTCAGACTAGATAAGCTTTGCTTTTTCTGAGTCGTATAAGTTATACGTTGTATTTAGTATTTCTTATAAACAAAGGTTGAATTGAATTGAATTGAATTATGCTATTAGATGAAGCAAGAACACTGACTGAAGATGCATTCTTTAGAACCCACCATGAAAGTTTCAACGTAATCATATGCAACAGTTTGAGTCCGTCTTTTTCATAGATCAGTATTTTTTCAAAATCCGTGTATGGATAAGCTTTACTAAAATTAAGTCTTTCATCTTTGCTTATCCAGCTCAAGAAAAGATGCTTGAACTTTTGCTATACAATGCGCTTTCTTCTTACTCTTAGTAAAGTTAACGACAATCTTGACAGCCGGCCCAGACAATTTTCTACTCACTTCGCTCGCAGTATTACATTTAACCATGTTGTTTAGCTGAAAGAAATCTTCCCCTGCCACTATTGTACAGTTTATTGACTGCTTAGATTGAAAAGTGCATATTCACAGATCCAGCTAAGCTTTTCTTATGGCCCCTAGNTACCACCCAGTTTTATATTTATCTTTTATTGTAATGCTAGAGATTTTAAGACGTTTCCTTTTCTCCCTGGTTTTCTCAATTATTTTATCAAACTATTGTTCACACAGATGGCGAAGTGGGCGGAGGAATACAAAATAAAGAAAAAGACTATCGAAATCCTGATAAATGAAGATCTGGATACCAAGTATGTAGTATGGTTACTTTAAGGGAAGAAACTTTCGCGTTTTCGCGTTTTCGCGTTTTTCTTTTGGCCAAAATTCGCAATAGTTATTCTGAGAAATTTCCTAAAAAGTGAGATTTTCGAAAGTTTACAAGCAACAAGCTGCTAACAAGCAAGGGTATGGAATATTCGGAAGAGTCACTTAAAGGGACTGGGTCACGTAAAGTAAACAAACTTCTTTCAAAACGACGATTTTGCAGTTTTTTTTCTGATACGACACATCACAGAGATTTTCCACTATTTGTCTCAAAATGAAGGTTTTCATTTTTTATAAAAGTTGTTCTTGTTTTTAGAAGCAATTGAAGTTTTTGAAGCTGAAAAACATTGTTATGTAATGGGATTTTCTAAAAATGATATATCTCCTACGACCTTCTCAATAATAAATTTAACGTGAGTCCCCCCAAGGGTCCTTTGATCATAAAACAGAGCACGCAAAGGACCATGGTTGGATAAGAGCGTTTAATGTGTGTAAAATGTTATGTCACTAACATAGAAAAAACGACACCGTTGTGCTAGTCATTATATTGTACAAGTGATGCAGCCACAGTCTTTGTGTTCAAGGTCAGTAAATAAAGATGTGTTGTTCAGCTGTTGTGATTGATCAACTGCACCTGTTAGTAGCGGGTGAGACCGTTGTCTTCAATTAGGGCATCTTCAGCATCGCTTTTATGTTCGACACAACACCTCATGGAAACAGAGTCGATGTTTTTGTTGTAATAAACTACGACTGCAACCATTCGCACCTTCTGTTTGTCTGTTTTGCCTCTCCATCTACACTCGTTGTTCATTAGATTATGAGATAATTGTTTCACTACCACTTCACTAACTGTCTTTTCCATTGTCAGCAATGATAAAACTCAAGTCGAATCTCGCGGATTGTGAAGCGTTCTAGCGAGGACAGTAATGTCAAACTAATTCATAACGTTCCAAATTCCATCTTACCTGTTGCAGACAACTTCATATCATACGACAATCACGTGAGTTGAAAACAATGGCATTTGATGACCCATTTGATAGGGAAAGTCCTCATTTCTATGAAAGTCTCATGGCGTTAAATCATCCTTTTTTCCGAGAAACATAAACCATTCTTGAAACCCATTGTTTTGCTACTGTATTTCATTGAAATAGCTGATCCAGGTTAAACAATCTGCCGTTGAAGTGTGCCACATGTTTAGTTGCCCCAGGGTTATGCAAGGGCGGGCATGTCACACCGGGGACGATGTCCTACCTCTGTCCGAAAACCGGTAGTTTGCTAAAAAAACTGCATCACCTTTGTTCCAAAAACCGATCTTTCTACGATAAATTTCCTTTGTCATTTTCTTCAGTTTGGCAGACAAATTTTAACTAAGTAATCAGTGACAATGTTTATCCCAAAAACCGGTAGTTTTAGTCAAATAGCTTAACCAGACACCCCAAAGCAGGTTGTAGTTATATCTGTCTGTTAAAGCAAAAGTGTCCCAAAACTGGTAGTCTTGGTTGAAATGCTGGTCTTTTTGGCCTAAATTTGCCGGACAAAGGGAGAACCGCCTTGCATAAATTTGATTTTCTGGTCTTTTTGTGTTTGCTGGACAAAGGTAGAACCAGAGAAGGCTAAACTTTAGAATTTTGGTCAGCCACGACAGCAGTGGAATGCATTTTGGTAGAATAGAAGATCAGATTTGTCTAATTTCACCTTCGTCCAAAAACTGGTTGTTTTGGGCAGCAACGTCATACTCTGTGATAAAGCAAACCAGTCTTTTTTTTCACAAGACCTTTGGACAAACATGGGGTCAAAAATTTTACAGTACTTGCCCGCCCCTGGTTATGTGAAGCAAAATATTTGTCAGTGAGGCGGACTAAGCTGACCTGTGCTAAAAACTGCCCCTTTCATTTAGAGAGAACGACTATTTACAAAAGTTGTTTTCCATACCACTGCATGTGCATAGGACCTGAGTCCAGGTTTAATGAAATATGTCCTAAATTCTGCACTTTTTTCACTATCGCATATGAACTCACTATTTGTTTGATTGACATACAGTTTTCCTTGAAGTAATTTCCATACAATTTTTGCAAGATTTTTACCATCGCATATAATCTATGCATAGGTTCCTCTAATTTCAATTCTTGAAGCTATTTCAAGTGACAACCGATGTTGTTGAAAAAATCCGACGACTGTGTCACAACCTGAAAACAGTAGCGATTCAATACACGTATTTTTTTATAGAAACTAAGAATTTGAGCCAATACTGGAAGTTTCTTAAAATTATCAGATTTTGAGTACTCGGAGTTTCTTACGAGTTTCTTACGAGATCGATAACAATCTTAATGTTACTTCCTGCGCCCTTGTGAACATTTCAAAATGAAGTTTTTTTTAAGCCTGTCCAAATGTTTAGACATAACTCAAATACCTTCCGAGTAATATGATACAGGAAACAAGTGAAAATAAAGTTAGAATATGCTAAAGATTTCCTTGACAAAAATAAATAGTTTCTTAGCTAATTTTTTCCCAGTACTGGAGTTCCTTAATTTGTTATCAAGCAATTGCTGTCTTGATAACACATTGCTGTCTTGATATGCGGATTCATCCTAGGCAACCACAAGCAGTCTTTTCTTCGAAAGGGGGTTTTTCAGTGGTTCTAAAGGGCATGGTCTCAAAAATTTCGCCAAGTGAGTACCCCCGCACTCCCCCTTAGAGCTCTCTTCGCTTCTTTTATAGCCCCTATAGCGTGACTGCTCCATCGTCATTGGATAGGGGTCCCACACACAACAAGTTCCTAAGGGCCCCTGGTGTCTCTGTTACCCCACTGAGGTAGATTCGTTTTGATGAGTGATAACTAGAACATACTGTAATCAGTCTACCCATCACCTCAATGATAGTTCGTTTACATGGCAATCATTAGTTCTTTGTTTTTCTTTGTTGGTATTATTGATGGTTTTGAAGTCTCAGATCGCAAAAGTCTCTGGGGTTAGTTGTTTCTGAAAACAAACCAACAAATTCAATGTCAGGTCAGGTTAGGCAATTCGATTCAATTCAATTCAATCAAACTGAATCAGATTCATGTGTTCAGAAGAGTACAAAAGTGATCTGATATATTATGTTTTCAAGCCACCCAGGGGCGGGAAAGTACTGTAAAAATTTTGACCCCATGTTTGTCCAAAGGTATTGTGAAAAAAAGACCGGTTTGTTTTATCAAAGAGTACGATGTTGCTGCCCAAAACAACCAGTTTTGGGACAAAGGTGAAATTAGAAAAATCTGATCTTCTGTTCCACCAAAATGCGTTCCACTGCTGTCGTACCTGACCAAAATTCGAATGTTTAGCCTTCACTGGTTCTACCTTTTTCCAGCAAAGTAACACAAAAAAGACCAGAAAATCAAATTTATGCAAGGCGGTTCTACCTTTGTCCGGCAAATTTAGGCCAAAAGGACCAGCATTTCAACCAAGACTACCAGTTTTGGGACACTTCTGCTTTAACAGATATAACTAAAACCTGCTTTCGGATGTCTGGTTAGGCTTTTTGCCTAAAACAACCGGTTTTTGGGACAAACATCGTCACTGATTACTTAATTCAAACGTTTCTGCCAATTTGAAGAAAATGACAAAGTAGAAATTTATTATAAAAAATACCGCTTTTTGGGACAGAGGTGATGCAAGTTTTTTAACAAACTACCGGTTTTCGGATAGAGGTAGGACATTCTCCCCAGTGTGACATGCTCGCCCTTGAGCCACCTACAGAGGAGTGTTGAAACTGCTCCAAAATAAACAAAATAAAGACAATGAAGTGTATTGGTTTTCTTTGAAGCCATGTGAATAGAATGCTTTTCTGGTATGAAAATTTGGAATTAATCTGGTGCCATGTGAACAGGGCCTGAGAGTCCATTTTAAAATTTGGTGCTGTACATACTGTAGCACTGTAGCCTTAGTCCACAAAAGCCCTTAACTTTCGCTCACCCTCATATCATTGAATTGTTGTTGTTGTCACTTCAGTGAAAGCCTTGGCGTGATTTAGGCCAAGCTGAGTCAGCGTGAGGCTAATCCGTTTCTGGAAGCGTAGGGAAATGAGTCGTTGTTGTAGCGGTACTCAGTCAAAGAGCGAAACTTCGACTATGTATTGAGTCTACATATACTGTACGCTAAACCATAATATGCAGGCCCATTGAGGGGGGCAGAGGGCAGATAGCCGCAGCCCCCAACTTCAGACTTCAGAGGAGCCCCCAGAAAGCTTTATGGGCATAAAGATTGCTAATGGATTGTTCCCTTGTTTTCCAAGAATCTAGAAAATTTGATAGGACCAAATTTACATCCATTGGCTGATTTGAGTCCTTTTTATTTTTTCAAGGGCCCCAATTTGGTTTTGTGCCCCAGGCCCCACAATGTCTCTTGGTGGGCCTGATGATATATATCTTATAGATTCTCTCACAGGTTCTGTGCATTGTCTTGTTATACATCAGTAATTTTGAAACCATATGTTTCCCTTCTAGGCTATTTGCTTAGTTTCATCATACATTTCTGATGGACAGTTTGACAAGCTTTCTGGTCTCGTCTCTGATAAGGTATTTTCATATTTTTGTCTGAACATGTCTCAAGCTTCACAATGTAAGTTTCGTGTTATCTTATGTACGTGCTGTAGAGACCTTTTTGCTCCTAGAATTCTATTCTGGCTTTTGTAGCATTACTGTACTGGCTTAGGTTGAATCACAATTTGATCAGAATTTCAGTNTCACAATGTAAGTTTCGTGTTATCTTATGTACGTGCTGTAGAGACCTTTTTGCTCCTAGAATTCTGGCTTTTGTAGCATTACTGTACTGGCTTAGGTTGAATCACAATTTGATCAGAATTTCAGTCTCATTTAATTTCTGATTCTGACTCACGCAATGTATGTTGATATCGCTGAGTCTTTGATTATAATGATAAGAACTTCAATTTTAGCCATATGAATTCTTGCTTATACACAGTATATATTCTACAACTGATACTGTATGTATTTTCAATTAATCTTTAGGCAAAAGAAGACTCAAGAGAACTCCATTTTCAGAATATAGACAAGAAGAATTTAAAAGTTTTTGATGATGAAATAGATAACATTTCTCTTTCAAACATGGACTTTGTTTACGATGATAAAGGTATGTCATTTTTACAAATTAATTATTTATGAACGAAACATTTTGGACTAGCTTTTTAATGACTGCAGTTTTTCGTAACTGAAATGTTTTGTTTCCAAAACTTGTAAGAAATCTGGATTGGATATTCAAATTTGATGATGAATAACTAATGTAATACCGTGTTTTCCCCATCCTTGTCAATTCCTTAATGATGGAACAGGTCTGACAGTTGCTGCTTCAAGTTAGTATTGTGTCGTGAATTTTTCAATAGTAACTGATATGGTGGCTATATGGTGAAGCTGAAGATCAGTCAACTTTTCATGGTGATGACATAACAAGTGAATTTAGGCTGATGCAGTGGCGAGCACTTTGCCAAATATTGGGGGGGCGAAGCTATTGTTTCAATTAAAAGGCTTTGTTTATTTCCATTGTTTCCAAACAAAAGGTCTTCGTTCCACCCAACAGTGGGGGTCACCGCTCCCCCTCGCCCCCTATGGTGTCTGCTACTGGTCTGATGTAAAATATGCTAATAGAATTTCTAATCTGTTGGCTTCTTGCAAAACGCGAAGTGTTTGATTTAGATTGTTTGCTTGCTTTAATGTCAGTGAAACACCATATGGGCCTAGCCAGAATCAAATTTTTATTGTCAAATACTCTGCCACACTGCTGCAAAGGATCAGTGTTAACCTAGAGTCTTTAATATCAATTCAATGTCAATCAGTTAATGATGTTCAGAGATATAAAATAAAAGGTCTTGTCCTCAATGCAATAAGAAATCGTAATTTACATAGCAGATATCTATCCTGCATGTAAGACGAATGGCAACACGTATCCCCACATTGTCCCCACAAATGTTGAATCGTGTGTACGTGTCGTATACTTTTTCCAATATTTGGCAATGTGTTGAACTAAACTGAACATTTTGTTCTTGACAACATTGTCGGCGATGTTGAACAGAATCTAGCCAATGAAGAGCGGTCTTTTCAAGCATGTGATCCCTTGAGTTATCATGACGAATTTGTGGTGAAAAATATTACATTTGTTTGTATGCTTGCATGATTAACAAATGTGGGGAACGTTTGTTGTCCGCAAATGTTGGCAACAAAGGTTGGCCACAAAAGGAGACTCGCGTGCCTTTAGAAACATCCAGGAAGATGTGACAGTATCACTCATTCACATTGATAGCCTTTGTCGCATTATCATTCATCCATGAAATATTTCACGTCTGCCAAATGTAGATTTGTACATACCATTATAAATTTACAATGCATGTTACTTATAACGCTACCGTACCTCCAAACTACTCTAAAATGCTACAAAGATACGATGCCACGTGGAGCAAACTGATATGTCTACCCCAAGGCACGAAACAAATACAACTGCAACAAACTACACATAGCTACTACAAACAGAATGAACATTTACAAAAAAGGAACTGGTAGTTGCTTGACGGATACCGGAGTTTTTAAATGACCGCAATCAAATCGACCAGTTTCATGGATATAAGGCAGAGTTAACAGGAGTAAAATTTTCTACTGGCGTCATCAAGGATGTCTTTATCGCCATATAATAAAAATTGCGTTAGGGCCTCATTTAAAAGATTACTATGTCCAAGCAAAGTTGTAAAAAGTCTTTGACCTTCCTCCAAACCTGGTGTTCAAGGTCTCAACCTTCCTCGTTTTAAATTTTGTGAAAAGAACGCAGAAAAGGGCTTTCATACGGTATATCAAGAAAAATATTCATTGATATATTTTTGGAATTTTGTTTGAAAAGTATGAGTGAATCGCACAGCGATATGGCCAGGTAACTAGGGACATTGAAATAAGGGGTTCTGGGAGCGAAGCCCATAGGAATTTTCTTGAGGACACGCCCTTTACTTTGGCTTAGAACGACTCTCTCGATCCAATGTTTGCCAATGCTAATATGGGACCTATTACAATTTTTGATAGTTCTTCTATTGCATAAAATTAACGTCAGTAGGAAGATTTTTGAGGACATCTACCCATACTTTGGCTTTGAACGACTCTCTCAATCACGTTCCAGCAAATAAACCTTCTTTTGACAAAAGTGGGGCCGCAAATACTTCCCATCCTCCCATAGCCACGCCACTAGAATCGTATATTCAGATGATCTTTACGTTGACTCGGAATTAAATGCTAGTCTTATATGATAGATTTTATTTCATTTTTCATTTTATATTCTTTAAACACGGTAACCCCGTCAGCTAAGGCTGCTTTTCAGGGGGCCGTGACAAAAATTTACAATTTACAATTTAATTCATATAAAACTAAAAATAAATACGCTTATTGCAAAACTAAAATATAGAAATTAGTACATTGTAGTCGTATTTAAAGTAGACGTTTGAAAGCATATAAAGAGGGCGCTAGCTTAACCTCGGGTTCGAGGCTGTTCCAAAGATGCGCACCACGATATGAGAATGATTTCTGCCCATTAGTCGTTTTCAAAAGAGGGACGCGTAAGTCAGTCTCTGAGTTTCTTAACTTGATAGTGTCCCGTGAAGAGTTTTTTGAAAAAATAGTTGAGAGATACGTAGGTGCAAGATCATTTAGGGATTTGTAAACGATCGTCGCTGTCTCTCGTTTGATAATTTCAGCTATAGTTGGCCACTTTAGCTTTTGTATCAGTGCATCAGCAGGTGCATCATAGCTGCTATTTGTCACAATTCTGGCAGCGCGATTTTGTAACTTTTGCAGTGTAAGTCGCCTGGATTCCCCGCAGCTCCCCCACACAGAGCAACAGTAGCGGAAATGCGGTTCTACGATACCTCTATAGATTTGGCTAAGAGTTTCCTGAGGTAGCAATTTCTTAGCATACTTTAAAAATNAACCTCGGGTTCGAGGCTGTTCCAAAGATGCGCACCACGATATGAGAATGATTTCTGCCCATTAGTCGTTTTCAAAAGAGGGACGCGTAAGTCAGTCTCTGAGTTTCTTAACTTGATAGTGTCCCGTGAAGAGTTTTTTGAAAAAATAGTTGAGAGATACGTAGGTGCAAGATCATTTAGGGATTTGTAAACGATCGTCGCTGTCTCTCGTTTGATAATTTCAGCTATAGTTGGCCACTTTAGCTTTTGTATCAGTGCATCAGCAGGTGCATCATAGCTGCTATTTATCACAAGAAGACAAGCCTAGATTTATGGCTAATTCCCATATAACGATAAAACACAATTATAAATTCTCATCATAACCTTCCTCGATCTTTTGCTTAAACCTTCCTCCAAACCAGGTTTGTAGGTTTGTGAAGTTTTTGCATCTCTGTGTCCAAGATATGAAAGATTTTTTCGTTGTTCTGTTTCAGGAAGAAAATTCGCCGATATTCTGGTAACGTGTCACTGCATGGCAGAAGATTTTGTTTCAAAGGAAATTGGAAATATTGAGATGATTGGTCCACCCCCTCAAAGAATATTTAACTTTTCGTGAGTATTGGTACCTACTATCTGTCTTGTGTCATTATGGAAAGTCTGTAAACTCTCATGGAAGGATAGGCCGTTTAACCTAACCTTACTGATCTTCATGCCTGGACAATGTAAGGAGATGCTTTGTATGAAACTAGAATCATCAAAGAGGGAGGCTCTGGTTCAGCGGAGCAATCTGTCCAGCTGAAGGAGTTTTCCAATGCCCTTTGACAAGGATTTTTGAAGGCAATGTCTGTGAACTCTGCAGTGACACCACATTCTACAACAGGTGTGCCTCCATCACAGCTACTTTTCAACAGGAAAATTAGAGGGAAGCTACCAATTTTAAAAAAAGATTCGAAGACAACAAATAGACACAGAGAAGCAAAAGTCCAAAATGAAAGAAACTAGGAAAAGAGTAGAGAATATGGAAACAGAAGACGGAATGCAAAGAATAGCAATATTGAAGTTGGTGATACAGTAATTGTCAAACAGCCAAAAGCCAAATAAATTAACTCCGAAATTTAACGTTAATCCATACTTTGTAAAGGCAAAAGCAAAAGCCATACGATCGTTCGCAATGCATCTTTTTTCAAAAAGATTCCTAAAGAAGTTCTAGCTGCAGATGATGATGATGTAGAGAAAAGAGTAAGAGTAAGAGTAATAATGAAGATCAAGAGAACGTTGTTTCTAGTCAAGGTCAAGAGAACATTGTACCAAGTGAAAATCAACATAACATTTTACGTAGATCTACAAGACAGCGTACGCAAGTTGAACGTTATGGACAACCAGTTGACTCATCACTGATAAGATTTTGAAGGATTGAAACTGTTTTAGTTAATCGATGTTGTTGTTAGAAAAAGGGGATGATGTTGTGATGTAGGGACTCTTGGACCCAATCTCTGATCTTATTGTATTGAAGAACAATACCGGGTGAGTTAGAAAAAACAATCCCCGTTTGAAAGGCCACTCCTCCCTGGATATCAAAACGATAATATTTACAAATACATTATTTAATAGTTGACATGTTCAAATATAATTTAAAATTTACCGGACTGAAATCGGCCACTCCGTTCTGAAATTGTGAGGGATTTTCTGGAGAAAGCCCCTTCAAGAAACCTTCAAAATAGGCCTAAAATCACGAGCAAATTTTCCAAATATTTCTGCCTTACAGCAATGACTTGCACATGCTTTAGCACGTGTTATCCTCTTGGGAGGATAAAATCTCCAAGAATAATGTTGTTATGTTCCCAGGGATGGCACTTTCATCCTCCCAAAGGGATAAAACATACGAACGCATGTACAAGTCATTGCTTTTAAGGCAGAAATATGACGGAAATTGGTCGAGATTTTATGCCCTTTTTGAAGGGTTCCTGTAGGGGCTTTCTTGAGAAAATCCCTCATAATTTCAGAACGGAGTGGCCGATTTTCAGTCAGGTAAAATTTTTAATTTATTTGAAAATTTCCGCTATTAAATGATATATTTACCAATATTATTGCCTCGATATCCAGGGAGCAGTGGCCTTTCAAACGGGGATTGTTTTTTCTGACTCACCCGGTAGTTGTTTACTTCGTGTTGTGTGATATGGCGAGAAAAGGCGTGTTTTCATTGCTTCGCATTCTGAACGTTCAAACACGATGAACTCGATCTTATTCTCTAGTCTAAACTCCATTTTTCCTCGTACCTTATTGTTCGAAATCAAAGTAGCTCGAAATCTTTTCATTTTTTATATAACTGATAAAATAGAATGTTTTGCACCGTTTGATTCATTTATTGTAGATTCATTCGAGAATTTACACCTGGTGTTACAGCAAATTGGACAGTAGACAGAATAACGTATTACAAGACTTTCTCCGCTGAGTGAGTGAAATAAAGAGAAAATGTATTCTATGTAAGTTTGCTTCTAATTGATTTTGTCTCTTTTAATGAATGCTTTATTTTGAATGAAGCCTGTTTACGGGAATTCCCAATATATGTTGAATTTCTTCAAGCTATATTAAGAAATTGAACATTAAACCTTGTANAATGTATTCTATGTAAGTTTGCTTCTAATTGATTTTGTCTCTTTTAATGAATGCTTCATTTTGAATGAAGCCTGTTTACGGGAATTCCCAATATATGTTGAATTTCTTCAAGCTATATTAAGAAATTGAACATTAAACCTTGTATTTTATTGCCCATCGTTGTTCCCATCGTGCAACTCATTACTATGCAAAAGTCCTAGTCTTTCAACCAGGTAAACGTCACCTTCTTCCTTGAAATGATGACCAAAATATGTACCTCAGCCCGAGCAGAAAAATTTGCCCCACAAAATTATTGGGTAGGGCAAGGCTACGTCACATGCCTAGATACGGTGAGAAAATGGATTACTATGTGCATGAAAACGCACAAAGGCGTTATTAGAAATTTGATAAATTTCGAAGTGTTTACGTGGTTGCTTTGCAGTCATTTGTCATCCTCTTGAGCATCTTTGCAAAGCATCTGCGCTAGTTTGCCAGTTTGGGCCTATTGCAATAAGCAGGAAATATTGATACTTTTCCCTTCACACACAAGGCTGCTTATCTGGCTTTAATTTTTTATCGTATCAACAAACTGGTAAATTATACACCTGATCTTTCATCAACGAAACCATGCCGTCCCTGATCATTCTAAATTCGTCTTGCAGCCTGAATATCACCAAATATTATTGTCGCATTCTTTGTACAAGTCCCTGAAAGGCTAGTATTTTCTAGACACTCATAGTGCTAAAATCTCCTTCGGAAAACGAGGTAAGGAACTTCACGAGAAAGAGACTGTCATTGCTTATTCTAGTCGTCATCATAATTGATTCTTACATGCAAATTGTGTTAATACAGTCCACAATCTAGTACTTAATGTACATGTTGATCCACCTCATAAAGTTGCTGACCCTTGCGAAGACTGTGTATGCATTCCTTGTGGAGCATGTTCCAGATCCCCAGCTTACAGCTCCTTGCAAGACATATCGGCCAGCGATCCTGCAGACGAATGGTCCACCACTGTCTCCATGACAACCGCCACGACGGTCACTAGGACCAAATCCGGCGCATATCATGTTTGAGGTGATGCTAATGCGAGTGTTTGGTTTGTTGAGGCTGTGGCATACGCCGTTGCTGACAACTTTCAAGGGGGATTGTTGAAGGATTGTAGCTGAACCGCCAGGGTGTTTCATCTTGCCCCAACCTATGAAAAAAGATGTGTAATAAAGTAATGACATACTCTTCAGTGCCAGATTAGACTTGATCCAAGTCTATTCCGTGGTGTATCAGCGCTCAATAAAACATAATAACTTCTGCAGGGGCGTCAGATGGACGTCTCCCCGGTAATCAAATTCGAAAAATATTCCCAGCCCTGCAAGCCTTATTAGGACCCCAGATAATTCATTTCATTGAAAGTGTGAGAGCAAAACTTTTCCTCGATTTGGGGATGAAAAGCTGCTAAAATTATACTTTAATTTTGAAATATTTACCCTCCCCAAATATTAAGACCTCCCGCATATTAAGTTTTTAAATTTGTCCCCACCCTTCCCCCAATTATTAAGACCACCCCTTCTGTGTGGCACTGGAGAGTACGGTAGTAAAGGCGTTATGGCGCAGTGGTGTATTCCTCTGAGATCTGTTTCAACAAATCTTAGCGCCACCAGAGAATTGGAATACACTTGAATACATTCATGCATCTATAGCAGGACCAGGATCTTTAGTATTTTTCTACCTATCTCAATTATTCACGTGTCCTCATTTGCGAAGTTTTCATTATCTGTTAGAATAAATAGTAACGTCACCAGAAAATACATTCATGCATCTATACCCCCTGTGTACGGAACACTTACCAGTGATGTAGCAAAGCGAACCAGGAGGTGCACTTCTTCCATCTTGTGGCAAGCAAATTGGTTGAACACGTGTGTTGAAGCGAGCTGGCCTGTCCAATTTGATCAATGCAATATCGCTGTCCAAAGGTTGTTTGTTGTATTGTGGGTGTGTGAAAGCTCTCTTTGCTTTGAATACTTGCTCGCTACCTTCTCTTACGTTGCGATTGTGTTCACCTGCAAGGGGAATTGGTATGGAAAATGCATGTAACTGTGAAAAATAGAACCTTTTTGCCGTCCAGGAGTACATTAGAATCCAAAAATTTCGGACTGTTGAAGTTTCGGACAAAATTTTGTTGTCTGAAACTTTTTGTCCGAATTACCTTTAGAGCGTCCGATGTTTTCTTTTTGCTATATTTGTTGCTCGTTATACTCCTTTTTTATTCCAATAAAATGTTATAATACATAATACAGTCTGCACTACTTGCAGAATCACTATACAATACTACTAGAACGATACCCCAGGGAGCAAAAGGCTGTGTTTACCCTGCGGCCATTACATAGAGATAAAAACTACTAAACTAGGGTAGGGTGGGGTAATGTGGGTCTACGGGGTAAAGTGGGTCTATTGAGCGTTTTGCTAAAAATATCCTTCCTCGTCAAATCGAAGAAAGGTTGGCTATTTTTCTTGTAATGTCTACATAATAAGAAGCCTTTTTATATAAAACATTCGTCTTAGATGTATCTCCATTCGTTTTATAAAATAATTTTAGTGAACGGCCTACTGTTGAAGAATTTCAAAGCCGAGAAGAACTTTCCCCTGCCACTGTTGTTTTGCTTTTCTGGTTCATTAAATGAACATGAGGTGAAAGTTTGGTCTTTTACAAGTGAAATAACGTTTATTTCAAAGTCATTGAAGCGATAATTATCTTTCTGCATATTTTCTTACTAAGTGGGGTAATGTGGGCCTACTGAGAATTAAGCTATAACTCAAATTCAACGAAGCCTTGAATTGCTTAAAATTTCGCACTTATATCCATCCTGCCATGTTGTTTTGTGTCTAAAATGTGAAAAGGCTTTGCTTTTACTGCAAGTGCTGTCTTGTAACCAGTAAATGGGCGAAAACAAACTGCAAAAGTTTTTATTTGATCATTACTATCAAATTCGATCACGGCCTTCCAAGTCAAAACGATGGTGGATTCCATTAATTGTTTGAATCGTTTACCTTTCAATATNATAGTAACGTCACCAGAAAATACATTCATGCATCTATACCCCCTGTGTGCGGAACACTTACCAGTGATGTAACAAAGCGAACCAGGAGGTGCACTTCTTCCATCTTGTGGCAAGCAAATTGGTTGAACACGTGTGTTGAAGCGAGCTGGCCTGTCCAATTTGATCAATGCAATATCGCTGTCCAAAGGTTGTTTGTTGTATTGTGGGTGTGTGAAAGCTCTCTTTGCTTTGAATACTTGCTCGCTACCTTCTCTTACGTTGCGATTGTGTTCACCTGCAAGGGGAATTGGTATGGAAAATGCATGTTACTGTGAAAAATAGAACCTTTTTGCCGTCCAGGAGTACATTAGGATCCAAAAATTTCGGACTGTTGAAGTTTCGGACAAAATTTTGTTGTCTGAAACTTTTTGTCCGAATTACCTTTAGAGCGTCCGATGTTTTTTTGCTATATTTGTTGCTCGTTATACTCCTTTTTTATTCCAATAAAATGTTATAATACATAATACAGTCTACACTACTTGCAGAATTACTATACAATACTACTAGAACGATACCCCAGGGAGCAAAAGGCTGTGTTTACCCTGCGGCCATTACATAGAGATAAAAACTACTAAACTACACGACGAGGATAAAAACACGTGACTACTATGAACGAAAAGAATATTTACTAAAAGGGGACGCAGTGGTTGTGTGGCTTATAACGGAGTTTATACAAAAATTTCTAATCAAAACGACCAGATTTATGGAACAATTGTAGAGTTAACAGAAGTATATTTTGATAAAGTTAATCGGGAAGATTTTTGTCCCCATACAATAAGATCTGCATCAAAACGTTGTTTGGAAGATTTGTATATCCAAATAGTCGTAATAAAGCAAAAACTCTAGCGAGAAGATCTCTACGTGGTACTTCAAGGGAAGAGCAGAGCAACTAAAGGTGTAACTTGCGTGCAGACTATATATAGTCTGCACGCAGGCTACAAAAAGTGTTCCGTATCCTCGATTCCATCGTTCGTAGGGCACAAGGGCACATTGGGTACATCGTTACAAGGGCACAAGGGTACAAGGGTAGGGTACAAGGGCACATCGTTCGTAGGGCACATTGGGTTTAAACTCTTCGTATGTCACTTCTTTCTATACATACTCACGATACTACCCATTTCAAGGAAAAATTTGATCAATAACATGTTAAAAAAGGAATTTGTTTCCGATTCATCAAAAAGTGTTCAAAACTTACCAAGTACAATGTCGAATTTACTTGGGTTTGTTCTTTCCACACAATGAGCAGCAGTAACGAGCCAATTAGCATTTACCAAGGATCCTCCGCAGTGGAATCTCCCGTCGTAGTAGATGGCTACTTGCCATGGCCATGCTCCCGACTTCGCATTAACACCGCCGATTACACGGCTACTTTGGAAGCTTGGCACGCCACAGGCTTGGGAAGAAAAAGCCATTTTCAATTAAATCTACATTAGTTGTTAAAATTGTTCAAAAGAGACAGGGGTTAAAAGATTCAACAAGGTAAGCACTCTGAACGCTTTCGGAATTATTTCATCTGCAGAGCCCATTCTATACTAATAATACCTTATTTAGATGTTAGTCTTTTCAGCTGCTACCTGATCGCCTGGGCAATATATCTTTTTCAGATTTCTCAACGTCCTTAAGATCCTATTACACGATCAAACTTTCACATGAAACATCCTTTCAGACAGGTGTAAGAACACACAGCACACAGCACTACTGCACAGGTATAAGTACGTCTGTGCAGTAGTCACTGAGGTCGCATAATGAAGACTTCCACACAATTGATGTTTATTCACATTTCACCTAAACCTACAAGTTGAATTAGAGTTTGGATCTGTGCAGCATGACCTACGTTCCTCCGCAGTGTCTTTCTACTTTCATGCGAAGGAAAGACTCCTGCGAAGGAGAATGAAGCTTATACAGAAAACTTGCTATCATTTTCGTAAATGGACCCTACATTTATTTGTCGAACTGCATACGGGAAAGTAATATTTTTCGAAAATTGATGGTAACAGTAAAAGCTTACGGGGGTAAATAAAAAATACGAACAGAAAAGAAACAAAAAGACGCTGTGGAGGAGCGTGCAGTACAACCTACTATCTTAAAATGTTCTCACAATACTTTGAATTCTCAACTTTATCGTCCCATCCAAAGCATCACTGGCGTAAAAATAACCTATGTACAAATATGATTTTCATGGCATTGTTATACTTACACTGAGCGAGAGCTCCAGAGACGAAGATTCCAATTACAATTATCGACAACATCGCGGCGTTTCGATTCCTTCACACTGAATGATCACAATACTCTACCTGAACCGTAATTTATACCTTTAGCAGAAGGGCCTTTCCAAGCATCTTACCAAATTTCCTTGCTTTTCAAAAAATCTCAACGTAACTACGTCGATTTTTTCGAGTGCCATCGTAAGAATTACAGAATTTCGTAACTGTTTCTTTCGAATTATGCACTTCCTATAAGTACTGTTTGGTTTTTGCATGACAAATATAAACACACTCATCATACTTTGCATTGATTATGGTCTTTAGTTTAGTTTTAGCATGTATCTTGAAGTCCTGAAACGTTGAAACACTTACAGTTAAATGCAAACAAATTTTCCTTTCACTTACCTGATTTTTCACAATTGAAAGTATAATTTACGCAATTCATTCTCGTGCGAGTTTAGAGGGTCTAAAAAGGGCCTTCCTCCATCTCATTTTCCTAATCATATTTTGCATGAAATGCCAGTCACTATAAACCTTTCTTTGGAATGAATGGCTTGCAAGAAACTTCAGGTACTTCACTGTAGTCTTACTAGGAATTTTTTGATATCTTGATTATTCTAAAAATAACAGCGTACTCTAAATATCTCAACTCGTTTGAGCTTGTGATGTCATCAAATTTCTAAATCATAAACCAGGAGAGCGACAGACTTTTGCTTACCGCTGTATTATAGACCTTCATAAACTTTGGTTTTCTTGAAAATTCTGCCATTTTTGCTCAGTTAATTTAAAGCAACGATGGTTTCAATTTTATTCAAAACTCTGCTTTAATTCGTTTCATAAAAAATAGGCTGTAATTTTGAAATCAATCAAGATTTCAAAAAAGTCAACGGTAATATTACAGCAAAAAATATCTGAAGTTCGTTTCAAAAAATTAAATTCAAAGACCATTAAGTATAAAGGCCATTTTCACTACCTTTTGTAAATATTTCAAGCATATGCTGTACTGTACAGTCCTTGCGCACGTTAACATGACAAGAATTCTTAAAAATTTACAAGAATTCTTCGCATTCTGATTAAGAATTCTTGAATGGTATGAAAGACTAAACATTTTCAAACAAGAATTCTCAAGAACTCAAAATTTGTATCAAGAATTCTTAGGCAGGAAAACGTTGTTAATGTGCGCAAGGTCTGTACTGTATATGCATAACGCCATAAAATTTTGAAGAATGCATCAGACAGGCTGGGAAATTTACAATTCCATTATTCTGATTTTGACACTAAGAATTTCCCATTTTTTATTCATTTATTCAATATTAATCAAATCATTTTGCCCACACTTTGCGACATTGACATGTCTTTCTCCCCAGGATACCATCAATTTTACTGGTAGTCATAAACCGCACAAATCATTTTGGTTATTTTACGTTTAGAGAGACAGCTGGGTTGCCCGCCCATTGGTCATCTTGCTTACTTTTTCATGTAAAAATTCTGTATTGGATGACGGGAATTGGAAACACAGAACAATTTGAAGCTATGTGAGAACTAAAAGCGATTCCCTTTAATGATAATTGTTTATCGCTTGAAAGCAACTGGAGTGAGATATGTCCACTTGTTGATGCCTTGACTATACAGGTTGAGTCAGAAAAAACGTGGGGCGTTTAGCAAGCCATATTTTGATGAAAAACAAGTCAAATCGGGGGTGTAGAAGTTTTATATAGCAGAAGAAAGATTGAATTAGTTATAGAAATTTAGTTTGTTAAAATCGGGCATTTCTTTCCTTATTTATTTGCGATTTTGTGATATAGCCATTTTGGTGAAAAGTATCGCTAGTAAAAGAACTTTCAGCTTGCTAACAATGACAATTTAAATGACTAGTCCCCAAGGGATACAACATAAGCAAGATTAGTTTTCCTTTTGTGCTCTAACACAATGCATGCCTTGTTTCAAGTTTTTGGTAGAGAAACAGTATGTTTGTCATTGTTTAGAAGGTCACTTGTGCATGAACATGAATCTAATTGAAGGCCTATTTTAGAAATCTTGCGAAACACCATTTTACTAAAATCGCTTGTAATTCTGGAACGAAAAGACCGATTTCGACCAAACAAATTTCCATATCTAAGTTAGCTTTCTTCTACGCAATGAACTTTAAAGAAACGAATTTGCAAATAAAAGTACATCAATAAAAATTGGCAAACACCCCACGTTTTTTCTGACTCACCTGGTATTCAAACTTGAAACTTTTTCTATTTTTCAAAAAGAATTTAAGAAAAGTTTTGGAAAAGTTTAAATCATCGCAGTTTCCAAATTAATGGAGGAAACATTATAGAATTTTCAAGAAAAAAATTGTTTATGAAGGTCTACAATTAGGTGGTAAGCAGAAATCTGTCGCTCTACTTGTTGAGGATTTAGAAATTTTGTGACTTCACAACCTCGAACAAGTTGAAATATAGTAAACGCTGTTGATTTGAAAATAATCAGGATATTTAAAAAGTTCACGGTAGAAGCACAACAAAACATCTAAAAATCCTTTCAAGCCATTCAATTTAAAGAACGAGATAATAGCCAAAGACATCCGAGGAATTGTTCACTAGACTTTGGGTTGGCACAATGCTTAGCAAACATTATCAAAGCATATCATACCGGATGTCCCAAAAAAGGTACTCCCGTTTCACAAATCACCAAGACTTTCGATTATCAAGCCTATCATATAATTTTCTTTTTTATTTCTTTTTTCAATAATCCAAATATATTTAAAGATGATAAGATGCTCGTTTTCTCTACTTAAAAGGTATAACATAACAGGTTGAAAAACCTTATTCTGAGCTATACTCTTTAAGCAATATCGTAAGTCTTGCCAAAGAGCCATTATTTTGAGATTTTTCGTTATCCTTTGAGTCTACAATTATAGTTTGCGTTTCTTTCTGATGTCTTGTGATCATCAGTGCTTTGTCAGAATGCTTCAAAACGAGGCAGCCCCAAAAAGAGTTAAATTTGCTAATTTAAAGCCAATCACAAGATCAGCTATACCCGAGAAAACAATTAGATCTATGATCTACTTATCAAAGAAAGAAATTTAAAGATTGGCCAGGCATTCAAATTTTGCTGATTTTTCAAATAGGAGTACTTTTGNACCTTATTCTGAGCTATACTCTTTAAGCAATATCGTAAGTCTTGCCAAAGAGCCATTATTTTGAGATTTTTCGTTATCCTTTGAGTCTACAATTATAGTTTGCGTTTCTTTCTGATGTCTTGTGATCATCAGTGCTTTGTCAGAATGCTTCAAAACGAGGCAGCCCCAAAAAGAGTTAAATTTGCTAATTTAAAGCCAATCACAAGATCAGCTATACCCGAGAAAACAATTAGATCTATGATCTACTTATCAAAGAAAGAAATTTAAAGATTGGCCAGGCATTCAAATTTTGCTGATTTTTCAAATAGGAGTACTTTTGGGACACCCGGTAGATATCTTCTGATCTGGAACCATCCACTGCAGAGCCTCGTGTTCAAAGTATTTGTGTAAGAAATATCTATCGAAAAAGTGCTTGTGGAGGTGGTCACGGAGTCGCGGAGTGTGGAGGCTGCGCATTACGATACTTGCGGGGGTGGCCATGAAGCTTTATTAATTTATTCATTCATGCGAGCAAGCTTCTTCGATATAGTATATTGCCAAGCTATCAACGATGTGCAATGCACTGCGTCCAACATTTCACTGATCCTGATAGATACGAAAAGCTCGTTTAGCTGACATGTATTTTGAGTTTGATTGGAAGTCAGAACTTATTAAGTTTGAATGACCTGTTGCAGCTGAAAAGTGCTCTTTTCCCAGGATATTAACGAGTTTATACAGTAGTGTAAAGATGAGTAACTTTAGAGCCTTGGCAGAGAGGACCCATTAATAAAGCTTGGTTCACACAAGAGTAAAAATGTGTTAGAAGTGAGATAACGCTTTTTCAAACTCATTTTAAACGCATTATTAGTGAGATGTCGCTTCCAAAATGAAATCAAAACTTGTTAACAGACAATAACGCTAAAGATGGCGGCTCCAAAGACTCTGTTGAGTTTTGCTGCAAAGCTTGCTGTTAAAAAGCTCCCTGACGACCACCTAGCTAGCTTGAATTCGAATCGACCTTGAATTCGAATGCAACATGGATCGAAAGGAAACTTTTCCAAAGGAAAAAAAGTGAAGTTTTGATTCGAATTGAAGTTTTAATTAAAGATTTGCTTTTGAATTACAAAATTTTCCTATTTGTTTACATTGATTCTTTGTTCTGAACTTTACCAAAGCTAGCTAGTCGAAACGGCAAACCAAATTTGTATGTCGTTAGGTGGTCAACAGGGAGCTTTTTACCAGCATGCTTTGCGCTTACAACATCTTTAGTGTTATTGTCTATTCCATCCAAATAGGTTCGGAAATCTTTAAAGGCGCCGACAAAATCTCAGATTGCGGCAAAAATACCTTCAATGCTTTTTCCCGTCGCATTTTTAATGCATTTCTGATACGNGACAGGTTGAAAAACCTTATTCTGAGCTATACTCTTTAAGCAATATCGTAAATCTTGCCAAAGAGCCATTATTTTGAGATTTTTCGTTATCCTTTGAGTCTACAATTATAGTTTGCGTTTCTTTCTGATGTCTTGTGATCATCAGTGCTTTGTCAGAATGCTTCAAAACGAGGCAGCCCTAAAAAGAGTTAAAGTTGCTAATTTAAAGCTAATCATAAGATCAGCTATACCTGAGAAAACAATTCGATCTTTGATCTACTTATCAAAAAAAGAAATTTAAAGATCGGCCAAGCATTCAAATTTTGCTGATTTTTCAAACAGGAGTAATTTTTGGGACACCCGGTAGATATCCTCGGATCTGGAACCATCCACTGCAGAGCCTCGTATTCAAAGTATCTGCGTTAAGAAATCTATCGAAAAGCGCTTGTGGAGGTGGTTACGGAGTCGTGGAGTGTGGAGGCTGCGCAGTACGAAGCTTGTGGAGGTGGCCATGAAGCTTTATTACTTTATTCATTCATGCGAGCAAGCTTCTTCAATATAGTATATTGCCAAGCTATCAACGATGTGCAATGCACTGCGTCCAACATTTCACTGATTCTGATAGATACGAAAAGCTCGTTTAGCTGACATGTATTTTGAGTTTGATTGGAAGTCAGAACTTATTATGTTTGAATGACCTGTTGCAGCTGAAAAGTGCTCTTTTCCCGGGAAATTAACGAGTTTATACAGTAGTTTGAAGATGAGTAGCTTCAGAGCCTTGGCAGAACCCTTTAATAACGCTTGGTTCACACTAGAGTAAAAACGCGCTAGAATTGGATAACTCATTTTCAAACTTATTTTAAATGCATTTTTAGTGAGATATTGCTTCCAAAATGGAATCAAAACTTGTTAACAGACAATAACGCTAAAGATGGCGGCTCCAAAGACTCTGTTGTGTTTTGCTACAAAACATGCTTGTAAAAAGCCCCCTGACGACCACCTAACGACATAAAATTTTTGTCTGCCGTTTCGACTAGCAAGCTTGAATTTGAATCAACCTTGAATTTGAATGCAACATGGTTCGAAAGAAAACCTTTCCAAAGCAAAACAGGTGAAGTTTTGATTCGAATTGAAGTTTTAATTAAAGATTTGCTTTTGAATTACAAAATTTTCCTATTTGTTTACATTGATTCTTTGTTCTGAACTTTACCAAAGCTAGCTAGTCGAAACGGCAAACCAAATTTGTATGTCGTTAGGTGGTCAACAGGGAGCTTTTTACCAGCATGCTTTGCGCTTACAACATCTTTAGTGTTATTGTCTATTCCATCCAAATAGGTTCGGAAATCTTTAAAGGCGCCGACAAAATCTCAGATTGCGGCAAAAATACCTTCAATGCTTTTTCCCGTCGCATTTTTAATGCATTTCTGATACGTTTGTACTAGCACGTAACTAGTACGGAGATTAGCAGGTGACGTGCAGTGCAGCCAAAGGGTATTTAATGCGCAAGTGTATAATGAGAACCTGACAGAGAGTTGCAGCTATACGTGGATGATGTAGTAGCTTTTTTATTCTTGGCTCTTTACTAATATAAACTCTTATTAAAGTAAATGAACGGAGATATAGCATTTAAGTCTAAGAGTAGAACAAAAGAAGACCACGTGCCACTTACTTCCTATTGTTTTCATCCAGTAAAAACATCAAATACAATAGGCTATATTTGGATAGCCCCAGTCCCCGCAGCTAAGCTGCTTTTGAATCGGTTGACTTACTTTGAAGAAACGAAACTCTTGGATCACTAAAAACATAAGAAACCTGAGTACGAAATTATTTAAGAATCTTCTTGATTTTAGTCTAGCAAATCCAAAGCATATTTTTACTTTATTTTAACTTGTTTATTTTACTTTAGTACTCGGCAATTGCTTTATTCGCTGACATTTTCACGTGAAATCTTGAAATCTAATTTGAGAGAAACTATTGGTTTTCGATGTAATGGCCATGGCGTAGTCATAGCCTTTTGCTCTTCATGGTATCGTCCTTGTAGTATGGTAAAGTAGTTTGTAAGTAGTATTAATAGTATCGAATTTAAAAAAACTACTTTAGAAATGGCATGATAGTGTCATTGCTTGATAAAATTGTTGTGTTGTGGCACTGTGGTGAAGTCCTCTGATTTTGCAGCCAGAACAGTTCAGGCAAACGTGATTCAAACCCAACCCACACCACTTGAGCATCATGACAAGGGTCGCGGACTCGGTTAGTGCTTAACTTAACTTCTGCAATCCCGGAGCTTGGTGCTAAAAACATTAACCTTCAATTCGCTGTGAAATGTTTGTTCATTTCATTTTCATTTTGAAATTCTGTACCCAGTGTAAAAATTCAGTACATATACTGTTTTAAATTGGCCCTGCAAAAATCTACTGACAAAGTAATAATACAATATTCGCAATATTCTGTAAAAATTTACGATAAAAAGAAAAGAATTTAGCAAATTAAGATTTATATCTGTGTTTACAGATGTATAAACAGCGATGTAAGATATTTGTAAACTCTATTTTTCTTGAGTAAAACCATGGGCAGTAGGAGACGTTTGGATTGCTTTTAAAAAAATGTTGTGGTCAAAGGTTGCGGTTATTTAAGATTGAATTAGCCGTGATGTTTTCAGAGCGGCTTCCTATTATTTTGTAGCCACTTTATGGTTGACCCGGCAGACGATAATCTGCTCATCGGCCGATAATCTACCCACATTTTCCAGACACAAATTCACATTTTTAGTTTCGTTCTCAAAAACATGTTTTACCCCCGAAATTTTCGCAAATTTGGATAAACATTCATGTTTCTCAAGTAGTATGTAGAGGATTGAAATGAGCATGGTCTGTGCAAAAGATTATTTGCTTGTTTTTGCTAGGCGTCAGAGCCAGTATTACGATTGCTCCGTGTTACAATTGCTCCGTCTTACAATTGTCCCCGGTCTCCCCTGGTTTGTTTTTGTAAAAGTTTTAATTGAATAAAAGAAGGATCTCCTGTTAATATAAATAACACAATTTAAGAAAAGATCTAAGTATGTGAGGAAACCCTTAATTAAGATTCTTTCAGCACTCAAATAATGAGAATTTTAAGAAACTTTCAGCAGGTGATCAAATTCTTAATTTTTCATAAGAAAAAGTATTTGGATTACTCAAAATCGGTTTTTTTGTTTACTATCATTCATTAATAGATAAACAACTTCTGCAAGCTTTATTGTGCAATTAGTCGGCCGGTGATCTCGCACACAAATGCAAAATTGCAGTGAATAGCACTTTGCACTTTCATCATATAGGAATTCTAATGCACAATTTATACCGTCGGCAGGGTTTCATTCACATGCAAACAGGTACGATTTTGTCGAAATGAATGGCATTATTATATTCTCTGATTTGAATGCCCAAAGCCGCCATGGGGAGGCGCAAACGTATAGCCGACGGAGTACAGCATTTTAACATCAAAGCAATTAAATTGAAGTGAGATCTTGATAAAGACACAATTTTAACTGGCTATATACTTGCTGAGATTTAGACGGAGTACAGCATTTGAACATCAAAGCGATTAAATTCAAGTGGGATCTTGACACATTTTTAACTGGCTATATATACTTGCTGAGAGTTATTAAATGTTGCTCAAAGTTCCTCGACATTGGCTTGGGAACTTCACTGTGAGATTTTTGGACGCGACACTCGGTTGATGCCAGTCGAGTTATCTGGATGGCAGGTGCGTTATTCTTAAGTCTAATCTTGGTATTTTTCAACATCTTTGTGATTTCTTTGGATGGTTTTGCTTATACATTTATCAGGTTGTCATTCCGTACGCTTTGAACTTTACATGAAATGGCAAAACCAAATTTTGAAAAGGCATTTACGCTGCCTTATCGTTGTCAAAGCTTTTTAGCACTGACAATCCTGTTACACCAGGTAAGCTCAAAAATCGTCATTCGTTTCATTTTTACTTATTTAGGCACGGTAGCCCCGTAAATTCATCGGAACTGCTTTTCAGGGGGCCGTGCCAAAAACATCTACAAATTAGAAAAAGATACTACATAATATAACAAAATAATCATTTTTATAATTGTTTGTTTTTTATTCTGTTCTTAAAGGTGGCAAGAAGGTGATTCCAAAGCTTAGGTCCACTAAAAGATATAGCCTTTTGCCCATTGTTAGTTCTCTGTAAGGGTAGCGAAAGATCTGTTTCAGTATTTCTCATTTTTCTGATATTTCCAGTCGAATTTTTGACAAACAAGTTGGAATGGTACTCAAGTACGAGACCATTAAGCGATTTATGCATGGCAGTAGCAGTTTCGCTTCTAATAATATCACTTAGAGTTGGCCAATTTAAACTGTGTATTAGTGCCATAGCAGGCGTATCAAAGTAAATTTCATGCATGCTTTTTAAACTTTATCTGTTAAACCACGAGAAATAATGCACTGTTTATCTACAGGGTGTCCCAAAAAAATTGTGCTCCATTTATGTGGCTGCTGTGAAGGAGCTGTATGTTCTATCGACCCTTTCTTGATACAATTGCATAGGATAGCCTTCAACTTAGAGTTTGAGAAAATGGTTTAGCCAATCGGACAAGTGGTTGCTGATTTGTGGCGCAATAAAGTCAATAAAGCGAAAACTTCAAAAATAGCACTTTCTTTGTTCTCCAAAAATACCAAAATCAAGTAAATACTGCAAGAAATGGTTTTGGAGCTGTATTGGAATTTTGTCTACAGTTGATAAAGGGTTAATTGAATTGTTTACTCATAACACAACATAATTAACCCATCGCAAAATGCATAAAAAATTCAAATAAACCCTAAAACCTTTTCTTGCACTATTTACTTGATTTTGACATTTTTGGAGAACAAAGAAAGTGTTGTTCAGTGAAATAGAAGCATTGCTGCGTAGGAGCTGAGGCGCGAAAAACAGTTTAACTTTCTTTGAGTAATGGCGCATTTAGGCCAAGTTGAGAGGAGGCAAGAACGAAGGAAAACAGCATTATCAAGCTTGTATGGCAATCCCGTGGAAGAGAACACAACACAATGCATGAAAATCAAATTTGGGTCATAATATATAGTTTAGTAGGCCACATCAACGGTGCATTGTTGCCCGTGGTTGAATGTCCTTGATTGTATTCCGTCGATACTTGGACCTTTCGATCAAGAATTTGCGTAAATCTTTCATATTTCTGTCTTTCATAGGTCCTTGCCAGGCTAACTGATGGACAGACAAAGTTGTAAATTCCCCAAGTGCCGAAGAAGAACGAACGAATCTTGTCTTCAAAACCGTAAACTTCAATACAGAATGGCTGGGAAGACATCCTCTATTCTTCTATACTTTGTTGTACTGCTTAAGCTTATGCCTGTACACTATTCAGCAAAAACTACACTTTATGGAGCTTTTTACAATACCAGCTCTCTGTCTCAGCTTAATCTAGCTTCGAAGGAATTAAACATCATTGCAAATAGTTCTATTGTGGAAAGAGATTTGGGTTTGAATCAATTTATTGATCAAATGGAAGATATAGGAAACAAGATGGCTGCAAGAAAAAGTGAGAGGTCGTTCTTGTTTACGGATTTTGTAATGCTGAGAAAGGAAATTGTGAAGGAGATTGTTCAAACGAAGATCAATAAAGTTGATAATGGTAGCAGCATCCTTGTTGTTGACAATGCACTAAGTAAAGAGTACCAGAAGGGAGACATTTTGTACCGGGTGAGTCAAAAATATGTTAGGCGCTTGCAAGCATGTAGCTCTCAACCCATTTATCAGATTCCTGTGAACTAATAATACCTGCTTAGCTAACATATCAATTTAGATAAGAAAATTTAGTTTGTCAAAATCGGTCGTATCGTTCTCATATTACAGGCGGTGTTATAAAAATTCTTCATCTCAAAATCCTTCAGAACAGGCCTAAAATCATTGATCAAATTTGCTAGCAATGTAGCGCCACAGCTATCACAATCAAACTTTATCTGGCTATCTTTATGCTCAAACATTTATTTGGTATATAAGGAGGCTGCTGCATAATCACATACACTTTGGACTGTCATTCGACCTCTTTTCGTATTTTTTCTGTTTTCACGAGGCTGGATAGCTAGCAAATTTGATCAAGGATTTTAGGCCCGTTCTGAAGGATTTTTAGATGAAGCATTTTGATAACATCGCTTGTACTTTGAGAGCGATACGAGAAATTAATTCATGACTAAAGAATCAATCAGCCTTGTTTCGAAAGCCTTTCGAAAATTTCCTTTCCGTTTCGCGTTTTCACACGCTGTTTCAAAGTGTACCGGTTCGATTTCCGTTCTCAAATGGCCTTTCCGTGAGAATTTTGTACCGTTTTCAAATTATACCGGTATCATCGTGTGAACATGCTCTAAGAGTTACATTGCTTATCTAAGTTGTAAGAACATGTGGTGGCGGAGCTAGACAGAAAAAGTGAAGGCGTAAAAGTCGAAAATGTTCAAACTTAGTGGGGGGGGGGGGGGTAATAAGGTATACCCACACATTTATATGCCATTTTCCTTTTACAAATTTAGCCTAATTTTTGGAAGTGGGAGTATCTACCCCGTCTTGCCATCCCGTGCCTCCGCCACTGTGAACATGTATTCTACTTGTTAAGTCATCTGCTGGACGCAGTTGAGAAGTAGACTTATTACAATTCGTCCCAGTTGTCGCTCGTAATTACGAAAACTTTTTATCTACTCATCTATTGAATTGAATTGCTCGCTCTAACAGATTGAGTGAACAGGTTTGGGTCAAATATATATACTGGGTGAGTCAGAAAAAACGTGGGGCNCTGGTTCGCGTTTTCACACTCTGTTTCAAAGTGTACCGGTTCGATTTCCGTTCTCAAATTGTGGCATTTTCAAATTGTCCAGGCATCATTTGTGCCATTTTCGTGTGAACGAGTGGCCTTTCCGTGAGAATTTTGTACCGTTTTCAAATTATACCGGTATCATCGTGTGAACATGCTCTAAGAGTTACATTGCTTATCTAAGTTGTAAGAACATGTGGTGGCGGAGCCAGACAGAAAACAGTGAAGGCGTAAAAGTCGAAAATGTTCAAACTTAGTGGGGGGGGGGGGTAATAAGGTATACCCACACATTTATATGCCATTTTCCTTTTACAAATTTAGCCTAATTTTTGGAAGTGGGAGTATCTACCCCGTCTTGCCATCCCGTGCCTCCGCCACTGTGAACATGTATTCTACTTGTTAAGTCATCTGCTGGACGCAGTTGAGAAGTAGACTTATTACAATTCGTCCCAGTTGTCGCTCGTAATTACGAAAACTTTTTATCTACTCATCTATTGAATTGAATTGCTCGCTCTAACAGATTGAGTGAACAGGTTTGGGTCAAATATATATACTGGGTGAGTCAGAAAAAACGTGGGGCATTTAACAAGCCATATTTTGGTGAAAAACAAGTCAAATCGGGAGTTTTGAAGTTTATATTGCAGAAGAAAGATTGAATTAGTTGTAAAAATTTGCTTTGCTAAAATCGGTCATTTCTTTCCTTGTTTATTTGCGATTTTGTGATGTAATCATTTTGGTGAAAAGTATCGCTAGTAAAAGAACTTTCAGCTTCCTAACAATGGCAATTTAAATAACTAGTTCCCAAGGGATACAACATAAGTAACATTAGTGTTTCCTTTTGTGCTCTAGCACAATGCATGCCTTGCTTCCATTTTTTGGTAGGGAAGCAGTATGTTTATCATGGTTTAGAAGGTCACGCGTGCATGAATATGAATCGAATTGAAGGACTATTTTAGCAATCTTGCGAAACACCATTTTACTAAAATCGCTCGTAATTCTGGAATGAGTAGATCGATTTTGACCAAACACATTTTCATATCTAAGTTAGCATTTCTCCTATGCAATGAAGTTTAAAAATACGAACTCGCAAATTGAACTGCATCAATAAAAATTGGCAAACACCCCACGTTTTTTCTGACTTACCCGATATAAATGTCAGGAGCGAAATTTACGACAAGTTGTAAGTCTAGTTGGGAAGGTTGCCAGGTAGAAGCAGATAAACAAACAGGTAGACCTAATGTTTTATCATCTAGCAAAATATTGTGACGCCTGCCAAGCAGAAGTAGACTGCTTCAAACTACTCCAGTACTATACCGGGTAAAATCAGATGACATATTTTGTACTGAAGATCAGATGACATATTTTGTACTCTTTGAGTCGGGTTCATTTAAAATACTCCCAAAATTTACTTGGATCATTTTCCTTTTGAGCGATAGTGTTCATACAATTTTCATATCACATAGATATCAATCGAAAGATGCAAAAGAGCGAATTTATAATTTGGAGAGAGTTTTGGAATGCTGAGCTCAGAAAAGGAGGCTTTCTAGCGACTTCTTTGTTTCAAATCATAAAGAAATCTACTTTATGTCATGTGAAAGCCCATGTCCTCCTGATTTTAAATCNTTAAAATACTCCCAAAATTTACTTGGATCATTTTCCTTTTGAGCGATAGTGTTCATACAATTTTCATATCACATAGATATCAATCGAAAGATGCAAAAGAGCGAATTTATAATTTGGAGAGAGTTTTGGAATGCTGAGCTCAGAAAAGGAGGCTTTCTAGCGACTTCTTTGTTTCAAATCATAAAGAAATCTACTTTATGTCATGTGAAAGCCCATGTCCTCCTGATTTTAAATCTGAAATTCGATTTCTCATGAACTGTAGGTATAATTTTGAAATATTCATGAAAGATTTTAACACAAGTAGATGACTGCCCTCTCCCCTGTTAATGCTACTTGCTTAGGAGTTAAAGTGTGAACTGAAAATGGTCGATAAGTTTAGTAAAAAAACTGTAGTAGCGTAGAACCCCTATTAAGCCACTGGGGGTGGGGATTATTTAATTTCGGAGACTCAGAGAGAGGCTTAGAAGAGAGGGGGTTTATTAGAATCAGAGGGGGGCTTATTCAGAAAGTCAAATGAAAAGGCTATATGATAGCTTTTTGAGTCTTTTATCTCATATTTTGTTGGAATGAACATACATTTTTGCGAGTCAAATACAGAAATTCAACGCATTTTTAATCCTAAGCCATATGAAAATTAAATTTGAATTGTTTTAGCTAAATAGACCTGAGCGCTAAAACCCCGTTTACATTGTACCGGTACAACTTTGGAACGGTAACAAAAGTTATAACGGATCAGCCTACCGTTTATACTGTTCTTGTTAATCCATAACACTTTTGTTCCTCCTGTCTATGGACAAATTTTCTTCTGGAGCAGTGTAAACGCTCTTGAACCGTAACAACTTTGTAGCGGGTCAAAACTGTACCGGTACACTGTAAACAGGCTCTAAGGTTTACTATTTACTCCCAATTCGATTCAAGTGATCTATCTCTTGATAAAACATCTTTTGATTTCTTAAACAAATTTCATGCCATGAAAACTTGTGGCGTGAATGCAAAATGTAGAACAATACTAAAGCTTCCCAGGAGTATGGTCACATGACTTGAAATAGGTAAAACATACCTTAGCCGATTTGGTCTATAAATGGAAAACCTTTGGTTTCCTCTTGCATTGGATACATACAAAAGTACTCCCAAAAAGTTTGTAACCCAGAATTGTTTTTTGCCATAGAACTGCCACTTTATTGCAAAATACTGCAAACTGGGTATCATTCCACGCGCGATAGGAAACGAGTTTGGTGTTTGACTCACCAGTAATGTATGTATTAATTCTCTTGCCTTCTGCTTGTTATTCAGCTTGAAACAGGCCTAAATGAGCCCGCAGCTCCATGTGAGCTTCCGTCGCCATTTTGTTATTTCGACTGCCCTATCGCGCGTGATCATTTGAAAGATCTTAGCGAGTGAAACTTGAATCTTGTAAGGGTTATGAAATTTTGGTGACTTAAAGGGCTGTTTACTCCCTTGAGAATTATTTGAGGTTTATCCTTTTCAGTCTATCAAACCAAATTTGGCATTTTGTGAAACCGTAATGTCTTCTGATTAGGAATCTATAAGCAGAATAGCGTAAGAGTGGTTTCTTCTGAAACTGCGAGCTCCGGAATAGACCCTGGTCAACGTTTTTCTGTCAAATTTTATTAAGAATGTATAGCAACAAAGAACTGACCATAGTGCAATCTATGACAGGCGATGCACGGCCAAACCACTCACTCTATGTAAAACCTAACTTCTTATCACTATTTGGGAAGACCTGCGCTTTCGAATGATGTAGAGCATGTTAGATAATTTTGTGGATTTGTGCAACAAAAAAGCTGCTAAAATTCCAAAGGGAGTAAGCCCCTCTTAAGTCATCAAAATGTCATAACCCTTGCAAGATTCAAGTTTCACTTGCTAAGCTCTTTCGAATGATACCTAGTTTCCAATATTTTGCAATAAAATGGCAGTTGTAAGGCCAAAGACAATTTTGGGCTGCAAAACACTTAGGAGTACTTTATATGGTGGGCTTAAAAGAGACGGGGCTTTAATTGAAATTTTGGCTCAGAAGCGAAGGGCTGATTAGAGAAGGGTTTAGTAAAAAGGCGGGAAGCTAAATATAGCTTTGACGGTATATTTCTTTTCTTCCTTTGCAGCTGTCTGATCACATCCATGAAGTTGATGAAGTTGCTCAATTACTGGACGGATTACTGCTTCCTAGCAAAGGAATATCAATTGTCGTGGATGGAACAGAACTTGGCGAACTTGCTTTGACGAAACTCGTAGAGAAGGCATCATCTGTAGGGAGACAAGTACTTGGCATACTAATTATGAAGGGAGACGCTACAGAAGAAAGCATAATGGCTTTGAATACGAGAGAAAGCAGTATTTTCTTAGCTGACACTGATCCAGCCACAGCCATAGACGTCGTAAAATCGGTTGATAATATGGGAATGCCAGCGTTCAGTGATATGTTCACTTGGATAACGACAAATAGAACTACACAATTTGTGAATGCAGAATGCGGTATTTCACGTCATATTTACACCCATACGGTTCCACAGTATTGGAGTCTTGACTATTTACATATCATCTCTAAAGTAAAAGGCTGCATGAAAGTTGAAGGAAAGACTCCTTCCATTGCTTGCAAGAAAAGGTAAGTCATACATTTTTGCTGTTCTTAATCCTTTTGACATATTATTCTCAAATGCTCCTTAATTGCCATTGAATAGCTTAGGGTTGAGTGGGGAACATGGGTCAGAGTGCGGCAAAAGGGATCATTTGATTTTTGCTTCTAAAATGGACGCAAAGTGTCCTTGGCTGTAAAGTGGCACCTTTTTCACTGAATAAAATTGTATTTGTTCATGTTTAGAAACTCATTTTCTTCAATTAAGGCACAAATGAAATCCATGAATTTTTCGATAACCCATTTTGCCCCACTCTGACCTGCAACTAACATGTGTTGTGGCGCCGTGTGAAGGTGTTGTGGCGCTGTGTTGTAATCCACTGACTTTGCAGCCAGAACGTCAGGCGGACGGGGTTCAAAACCCACCAGCGCCTCTTGAGCGTCATGACAAGGGGTCGCGGACTCCATTAGCGCTTAGCTACGTTTGCGATCCCAGCGTTTGGCGCTAAAAACCGCAACTTCACCTTCACCTTTAATATTTTCAAAGAATTTCTTTAAGCTCTTTATTTGCTGATTCTTTTCAAACAAAATAGCGGATGAGTAAAATTTAACGCTATGTGAAACACTCCATACAGCGAAACGAGCAAAAAACAACAATGGCCATTTTGTTATTCATATCATCAACGCAAGTGGCAAGATAAGATAACAATCTCCGAAAAACAATGATAAGAAATCAGTCGCATCTTTGGCTTAAATTCATCAATTGAAACACAAATCGAAACGAGTTCGCGAATTATTACACAAACATGACGCAAATTCATACCAGTTTGGCCTATTACTGTTCGAAGGTCTCATTCATGGTCTGCTTCTTGCGACTGCTTCTTGCGACTGCTCTATTTCTTCATTCCTTTTATCATTTTCCTTGCGCAAGAGTTTTATACGCGGGTACAATAATCTAANACAAGGGCCATTTTGTTATTCATATCATCAACGCAAGTGGCAAGATAAGATAACAATCTCCGAAAAACAATGATAAGAAATCAGTCGCATCTTTGGCCTAAATTCATCAATTGAAACACAAATCGAAACGAATTCGCGAATTATTACACAAACATGACGCAAATTCATACCAGTTTGGCCTATTACTGTTCGAAGGTCTCATTCATGGTCTGCTTCTTGCGACTGCTTCTTGCGACTGCTTCTTGCGACTGCTCTATTTCTTCATTCCTTTTATCATTTTCCTCGCGCAAGAGCTTTATACGCGGGTACAATAATCTAACAGTTTTCCAACTATGTTTCACGAGAATTGTGGTCAACAAGACTGTCCTTCTTTTATTTCTCTTTCCATTTTGTTGCAAAATAATGACAACCTACTGGGTGAGTCAAACAATTTCAGTATTTGAAAGATCACTAAAATTCAAACATTTTCTTTTTGAATGTTGCATCAAAGATCAAATTAAATTTAGGGATACTGATTATCTTGTCAGCGGCTTTCAATTAGCGACAATCTGGAGTTTTATTAGCAAACTGGTTTTGAAGCATACTATGAAATTGCACATAATTTTAAGCAGAACTATCTTTTTTTCCAGTCGAATTCTTTAACATGGTTGATTATACCAGAAATTAATCTTATGGTCATGTACGAATCGAAAATTGATGTGAAATCGTGAAGTTAAGAATCCTGGGCAATATTTACGATGTCTTCTAAAACCTATTATGGCTCAGAATACATACCGGTTTCCAAGCTATCATTTCAAAATCTTTTACATAACATGGCATAATTTTTATTGTTCCAAAACATTATTTGGCTTTCGATATCACCGAAAAGAGGAGCATAGGTTCCAAATCTTTAAATTGGCGTAAAAATGTCGGTGTAGAATTCAGTGACATATTTCTTTGAATCGAATGGCTTGAAAGAAACTTTAGCTACTTTGCTATAACTCTACCGTTGGACTTTTCAGAAATCTTGAATATTTTCTAAATTACAGCGTTTCATATTATACGTCATCAAATTTCTAAATCGCAAACCAGAAGAGTGAAAGACTTTTGCTTGATACCATATTGTAGACGTTCATAAACCATGTTTTTCTGGAAAATTATTCGATGTTTCCTCAAAAAGTTTAGAAATTACGATGGTTTTAAGTTTTTTTCAAAGTTTTTCTTGAATTCTTAAAAAAGAAGAAAAAGCACTCTAATTCTGAAAATATTGAAGATTTCTGACAAGTCCAACGGTAGAATTATTACAAAGTAGCTAAAGTTTCTTTGAAGCCATTCCATTCAAAGAAATAAGTCACAGAATCTTACACCGACCTTTTTAAAGATATGAAACCTATGCTGAAAAGAGAACAGTTTAAAGATTAGTTGCAAAACAAACTTTGCTGATTTTTCAAATGTCGAAACGTCTTCTGACTCGCATGGTATGTTTAGTTTTCAGACAGCTGATATAAGATACTTGACGGTGCCACTCAGAAAATGGACGCCCCTTGATCTTAGTGATTTTGGCCCGCCGAGAAGTGACCATATAAGATTTATTACAACTGCAGATCCGGATTTGCCGGTAATCAGGGTATCAATCGGGAAACCCACTCCACCTTGGATTTTCTTCCAACCAATGATGAAGACTGATGGCATCATCTGTGGCCGCGATGGCAAGCTTGGTTATATGACAGAAAATAACAAAACTGTGGAAATCTGTGCATTTGGATTCTCTATCGATATTCTCAAAGTTCTTGAGAAAAAGCTCAGGTTTACCTCAAAAATCCTTGTTTCAAGAGATGGGTTATATGGCTCTTATAACGAAAAGTCTGGCAAAGCTACTGGAATCGTCCGGGAAGTTCTGGAAAACAAAGCTGATATTGGCATTGACTTAATAGAGAATAAAGGCAGGAACATGGCTCTAGAATTCTCCAGGTCGTATCATATTGACAATATTGCTATGGCGTATCTTAAGCATGAGAATTATAATGAATCAGGTGTTTTTGGCCCATTCAGCACACTTCTGTGGTTTGCGACTCTTGGCACTATCGCAGTACTCATCATTTTTATTTGGGCATTTGAAAGAGTCAGTCCGTACAGTCAGTACCAGAAGAATAGAAGAAAAGCAGAAACTGGAGCGATTACATCCTTCCTTGACTGTTATGTTTATATGTGGGGTACGATGTTTACAGGAGAGATCATTGACAAAAAGCCCCAAGCGCTTAGCAGTCGTGTTACAACTATTTTTGTTGCTTGCGTGTCAATACTAATAATTTCTGCATATTCTGGAAATCTAATTACATATCTGGTTGTATTAGATGAAACACCACTGGTCACTGGATTATTCGATGAAAAGGTTTGTAGAGTTATTTATTTCTTGGTCTTGATTTTATCACAGACTGTTTACGACATCGCAATCATCGCCATTGACGGACCTGCCGGATGCTCTGACCATAGTGTTGTGGACACGATTTGTGTTGGCCTAAATGGATAAATGCCGTTACTTGCCGTGTTTATGTCTTCATTGGTATCATTCCTCTTCTGTTTTGCTTCCTGGCTTTCATCATCATCATCATCATTCACTTATTTACTGTAGGCGAGAAGTAATTATAGCTCTAATTTACAGCTAATTTAAGCCTACTTTACAATACAATATATACAATATTACAAAAAGATATATATCAAGACTACTTTATTACATGAGGATAAAAACATAAAAGTCTATCCTGTTAGGAACCCAACCTGTGGTATATATACTTTGCAATGCCTGCAGTTGCATTTTTCACCTTTCCAGCACCTTATTTGCTTTTTACAAATTGGAAGGGTGCTAGAATCTTTTATCTCATGTGGTAATACCTGCCACATCTATTTCCAAGGAAGGCTATAGTCTCGATTCCTAAGGAAGTAGTGCGTACCTCTGGAAGCTGTGCATCGTTACCATGTCTTAGGTTGTAGCCAATGTTTCGCTGCACGAAAATGTCCTTCATAAAAGTTGGATTCTGATCGAATTTTGTTTTAAAAATTTCAGTCATAAGCAACTGCAGGTTTCTTATATGGATGGGCACCGAATTAGTTTGTTCCAAGAAAAAACCAAAGTCATGTTTGTAATCTTTCTGTGCGATGCGCAGTGCCCTTTCGTGGACATGATTGATTCTTTGATTCAAGGTTCTATCGTAGAACATCCAAACAAGTGGACAGTAGCTAAAATGAGAAAGTACGAATGCACATAGGGTTATTTGCTGCAATTTTTCTGTGCCCATATAACTAGACTTGCCCCAAGTCTATTTCATGAAGTCCGTCTGACCGATCCCTTTTCCATAGTTCCCGGATCCGTGATTCCAACATTCCGTAACTCAACAAGCAACCCCTTTGTTGCCTGGAATGGCGGATCCGGGAACTATGGGAAAGGGATCAGTCAGACGGACTTCATGAAATAGAGTTGGGGCAAGTCTACCATGTATCAGGAAATCTGGGCAAGAGCATGAAGTTTTTGGCTGGCTTTCTTACAAAGACTTTTGACATGTTGTTTGAAAGATAAGGATCGATCAAAGGTGATACCAAGAAGATTCTCCCCTGTAGTTTCTTTCAAACAAGCTGCTCCTATTCTGATAGATACTTCGTTTTCTTTTGCACCAAATATCATTAAATTGCATTTATCTTCATTTAGCTTCTTTGAGGTTCTTTGAGGTTCTTCAAAGAGGTTCTTTGTCACTCCTTCGCAGTGGAAAAGTATAGTCTGCACGCAGGCTACTTTAGTGTAGGACTGAAGGAACTTTCTCAAGTAGTGTGTTCTACCACGAACGGAACTTCTCACCCAAGTTTCGTTTCAGTTCTGATTATTCAGTCATAAAAACGAAATATTCAGGATTTTGAATTATTAGTGAAAATGTAGTTCATCTTAATAGCTCAGCAAACTTCCAAAAAACAATTTATTGTTGAGCTGCCCCAAATACTCTTTCAAATTACGCATAGATAGTGGTATAGCATAATTCAATAACCATCTGTCTTAGGCTGCCTCAGAGATTTTGCCTGTTTAAGTGGATTACTCTACAAATACAAATCCGATTTGGTCATGCGAGGTCGCAAATTGCAAGTTAAGATCTCATCTATATCATATAGGTTGAATAACTATTTTCGAAAATAATGCTCCTCCGCAGAAACTGTTAAAACGCTTATATTTTTTTTAGACACCCGGTATACAAATTAAGTTTCTATATCACAAACAAACTAAATCTAAGAATAGTTACAATTTCGTAGATAGTTCATATAAAATAATGACTATAGTAAAGAAAAACAAAAACAAAAGGAAAAGGAAATATCAAAGTTTCTTCATTGACAGATGATCATCGTATGGCTTTCATGAAATTCTGTAAAGATGACGTATTTTTAGCCTCTTTTAAAAAACCCCATTCCAAAGTTTCGCACCCTGGTAAGAGAAGCATCTCTGTACTGTAGTCGTTCTTAGAACAGAGACTCTTACGTCATAATCCGAATTTCTAAGAGATCGTGTTGTTGAGCTGTTGATTCTTTTAAACAAGTTGCTCATGTAGGACGGTGCATCACCATTCAGGGACTTGTAAACAATCCTAGCAGATTCAAGATCAATTAGTTCCCTTACTGTGGACCATCCAAGTGCATGAATGATGGGCAGAGGCGAAGCATCGAATTGGAGTCTGATAAATTCCGTGTTTCCCGTGCTGCTCTCGTGTTCCTGTGCTTAGTTTCACCCCGTGCTCCCGCGGTTTACAACTCCCCGTGCCCCCATGCTCCCGTGTTCGTATGGGTTAATGAAGCTGCCATAATCTACTATTGCCACAAGCGCGTACTACGTGCTATGGCTTGGGGACGATATCGTTTCTTGGGTTTAGATTATGACAGGCACTTCCCAATGACATAAAACAATCAGATACCCTCTGCAGCTTTTAAAAGAACATCAAAATCTGGAAAGGAGAAGGATGCAATTGTAGACTATGTAGACCTTTTGTGGCTCAGGTTGGGTTCTTGAGCGGATAGAAATTGCACAAGGGCACGGGGGCACGGGATGTTGCAAAGCACGGGAGCATGGGAAGCACGGGCTTTATCAGACTCATTGAATGGGCTGTTAGCAACCAATTTTGCTGCTTGTTTTTGTAATTTCTGTAATTTTTCTAAAACTTTTACACCAGCATTACCCCAATCTGAGCAGTAGTATCTGAAATAGGGCTCTACCAGGCTTTTACACATTGCTTCGATAATAGAGAGCGGTAGATATCGTTTGTATCAATACTTTTAACAATAATTTTATTATATCTTTTAGTTAATTGGTAAATCATCTACCTTACGAGTTGGGCTGCTAAAAGGAGCATTCTCCATTGGTCACCTAGAAGACAATTCAGACGTCCGACTCAGAAATCTGTACAAAAGAGCCGTTTTTTGTCTGAATCATACCGAATGCTGGGACCGTCTCAAAAATAGGTATGTTCAATAGTTTTCTTGCCGAGCTCAAATAATACCGGGTGCACCATAAAAAATACCAGGTGTCGCAACAAAATGTAGAAATCTCCAAAATTTGATTTCAATATCAATCTTCTGAAGTTCTTCTTGGGCTAAAAGATGAAAGGCATAGTTATGCTTCTATATGTACTGGGTGGGTACGAGAAAACTTGCACCTTTTGAAAAATCATCAGTATTCTGCCGCATTAGCCATCACAAGTGCTTGGAAAAGTACATAGAGAGATAAGATATAGCATGAGCTGGGTTGGGAATCGCTTTCAGATAGAAGATGGTACCGTATAATTGGCAGTATTCTATAAAATCATTAATAGTTTAACTCCGTCTTACTTGAAAGCAATAATTCCTGGTGTAAGGCCCAGGAGGGGTACTCTCTAACTTTCAATACCAATATTTGGGGGGTCTGAAAGCTTACATGAAATTAATATTTGGGGTCTGTGAATAACAACATAAACATGATTCAATATTTGGGGTCCAAGAATCTGAAAAAAGGGAGAATCCTGCAATTTGGCGTGATTCATTACAGTGACCTATTCAATCGTTCGCACGACAATGTTTAACAATATTTGGGGTCTCCAGGACCCAGAACTGAATATAAATATTTGGGGTTTCAAAAGCATTAGCTTTATTTTAGGGGTCAGCAAAGAAATACTGGCATGGACCTCCCCCCGTATTGAAAGTTAGGAGTACCCCCTGGAGGTGTAAGGTTTTATCTGTATGCGCTGAGGCATGGTGGCTGCATTCCAGCCTTAAGATACAGAACCGACGCATTTAAAAATGCTTCTTTACTTTTTGCATAAATGAATGGAATGATCTTGATCCTGAGATACGTAATTCTGCTTCGCAGTGGCGGCCTGGCAGGGGGCAGAGGGTCATGGCCCCCACAGCGGACATTTTTAGAGGGGCGCCAAAGCTTAGGAAGTCGCCAAAAACTTCATGAAGTTCGATGCGTCACAGCTATCATCCAGCAGCATGTGCAGGGCAGGTCAAGGTATCAAAGGATCAGGGCGGGTGTAGCCAAAGGTAGTGGGGGAGTACCCACGGGGAGGGGTTCTTCCATAGTAAAGGTACCTGGGGATGTGCCACGCTCAAGAGTATACATTTTTGGACTTCTAGTCTAGCCAAGGGTATGCTTTTTGGCAATTTTAGTCTAGGCCAGTCTAGGCAAGGGTATAATTTTTGGCAATTTTCGTCCAGGAAAGGCCAAAATTTCTTAATTTGTCTAGAAACCCCAAATTTTGGCGATTTTGGTCTAGAGAAGACGAAATTTTGGTGATTGGTGCCTAGAAAACGGCAAATTATGGCACTTTTGGTCTAGAAATTAGTCTAGCCCAGGGTATCATTTTCACAAAAATTGGTCTAGCCAACGGTACTATTTTGAAGATGTTCGCGGCATACCCCTATCCGAAATTTGGCCAAGAACCCCCCCCCCCCCCCCGTGGGAGAACCGCACCCCTAACTTGTAGTTTTTCGGCAAATTTGTCGGCAAATTTGGCCAATTTTCATCACTTTCAACATTCAAATCCAAGAAACACCCAAAAAGCACCCCTCCGAAATTTTCTTTAGCTTCGCCCTTTGCAACGGATGCCTTCGTCAAATCGTCATAGACATATAAGGACGCCTTTCCGATGTTTAGACATTACTCAAGTACCTTCCGAGTGATATGATACAGGAAACAAATGAAAATAAGGTAAAAATATGCTAAGGATTTCCTTTATTAAAACAAATAGTTTCTTAAGTTATATTTTCCCAGTACTGGAGTTTCTTAATTTTTGGCGATCTGAGAGTTGAGTTTCTTATAAGCGGTTTCTTATAAAAAAAATACTTGTACATACGATTCCAGTGGTGTGGCTATGGGAGTATTTACCCCCCCCCCCCCTCTACTTTTGTCAAAAGAACGTTCTCAAAATTCTTGGAAGGTTAAGAGTATTCTGAGAAATGTTGAAACGTGATTGGGAAGTCGTTCTTAGCGAAAGTAAAGGCTGATGTTCCTCAAAAATTGTGGAACGACGACTATCACAAAATTGTAATAGTTTCCATTTTGCATTGGCAAACATTGGATCGAGAGAGTTGTTTCAAGCCATAGTAACGGTGTTTGCTCAAAATTTTCCTGAATATTGCGATTCATTGAAATTGTTTAAAAAATTGCTAAAGTCTAAATTCTGGCACTGTCAAACATTGGATCGAGAGAGGCATTCTAAGCCAAATAATAAGGAGTATTTACTCAAAATTTTCCCGAAGACGATGGTGATTTATAGAAAACTGTTACATATTGTCGAAGGTTCCATTTTAGTACTGGCAAACATGGGGTCAGGAGAGGCGTTCTAAGCCAAAGGAAAGGGCGTGTCCTCAAAGAATTTCCTGGGGGCTTCGCCCCCCAGACCCCTTCATTTCGATACCCTCTGTTAATTTACCAGGACTATACTGCTGTAAGATGCGTTGATATTATTAAATAATATCATCTAAAAATTGTATTGGTGAATTTTTTACTGGGAGTGCGAACCAATAATTACTTTTGGGCCATAGTTTTCAAACCACGTAACGGTCCTGATATATCATGGGAAGATCAAAGAATACTTTTCTTGATATCTAAGCCCTTTTTGCGTTGTGTTTACAAAAAGATAAAATGACGCAGGTTGAGACCTTGAAATCCAGGTTTGGAGGAAGGTCAAGGACTTTTGCAACTCTGGTCTGGTTAAGCACATTATGATCACATGGGGGTCAGTTTTCTATATTCGACATGGTAAAAAGTCGTAAGAAAAGTGCATCTCGTTAGAAACTTGAGAACTATGTCAGTTATGAAGGGGCGCCATTTTGCAGCCGGCCCCCCTAGACGAAAAAAGCCAGGCCGCCACTGCTGCTTCGGTGGCAATTTTTAAGTCTAGGCTTCAACTGATAGGATAACCATGGGTAGTTAGACACCGCAGTTGTACTACATTGCCTTCATGATAAGAGTGATTTCATTCTGTATAATAAGGGACGGGTCATTAATACTTGCCGGGGAGGGGGTGCAAGACATCTGGGAGGGGGGACCAAAATTTTACCTGCTCAAAGAGAGGGGGACGAAAAATAAAGCACATCTCAAGGAGGGGGTATGAAAATAATTTGAGGTAAATCCTGATACTTTCTAAAAACTAGTTCTTCAGGAATTAAAACATAGTTGTTCAGTTTCTATATACACAAGTTTATATATGTATTGGGAGGGGGGTTGAAAATATTTTCTGCAATGTTGGAGGGGGCACGAAAATTTTCGCGTAAATCAGAGAGGGGGGACGAAAATTCAGTTCAGTTCAGTTCAGTTCATTCATTTTTCAAAATTCATCTAATACACTAACTCTACATACCCACCTATCTAATTAAGAAAAATAAATTTGAAATTAAATACAACAGTATAACATTACAAAAATACAGAGTGATACTTAAAGATAAATGTAAGAAGACTAAATAGGTAAGTATGAAGAGCTAAGTGAGATCAGGGGAATTTCTTAAAGGAGGGGCTCCCTCAATAGGCAAGCTAATCGAGGAGGGAACACCCCCTATCTAAAATAAATTGACTTATCTAGATGTTATTTGAAACTGGTGCAGAATGACATATTTTAAGCACAGTATACAGAATAATGTGTTAATTACTGGGTGTAATTATGGCACAGATAGTAGATCTTTACCTTAGTTTTGAATGAAGCTTTTGAGTGAGAGTTTCTTAACTCAACAGGGATTTCATTCCAAAGCTTGGCTCCTTTATATCGAATGGAGTTGAGCCCATATTGAAGGGTGTTCTTTCGTGCGAGAAACAAATCACCTTTACTAGCCTGTCTAGTATAATACTGATGCACAGATGAATTCAATAAGAAAAAGTCATGGAAGCAACTCGGTGATATTCTGTTGACAGTTTCAAAGACAAAAGTGAGAAGTTTAAGCTGGAAGACATCGGATAGTCTGAGAAGTTTTGAAGACTTAAAGATTGGAGCAGAAGGAGAAAGAGCAGGCTGAGAAGAGATTATTCTGACTAGTCTCTTCTGGAGTTTATAGACAGGGTCTGTATAAGACGCGGAAGTATTACCCCACACAATAATACCATACTGGGCAAAAGACATGAATAATGAATTATATAAGCAGACTAACACATCTGGGGACAGTAAGCTCTTAACCTTTGAGATAACACCACAAGTTCTAGCAAGTTTTTTAGACAACTCCTTCAGGTGGAACTCCCAACTAAGATTTTCATCTAAGAGTAGACCTAAGAACTTCCATCAAATATTTGCAAATGTCTTCTACCCCCTCCCCGGCAAGTATTAATGACCTGTCCCTAATGTCTTTTTCTGTTTCCTATCCTTGTGTCAGCCGCCATTTTGAAAGTTATAGATTTTCCTCCGCAGAAGCATATTGGTTGCGGCGCTCCTCCATAGAAGCACACATGCAGTGTCTAACTACCCATGGGATAACTGATAGGATATAGATTGATAAGACCTCAAAAAATATGAAACATGTGGAGTTTTTGAACCCAATGGTCTTAGATTGCTCACACAGTTAAGGGTAGGCTTAAGCGTCTTGAGAGAGCATACGTTTTGGCACAATTTTTACGATCCTTCTAATCCTATGTGCTTATCGAATGATGGTGTAGAAAATACCCAACATTACATGCTGCTTTGCCAAGAATTCAATCAGCAGAGAACACTTCTCCTTGGAAAGGTATCTGATGTTCTGTTTGAAATAGAATTCAATATAAACGATTTATCTCTGAGTGCACTTCTGAGTATTTTACTTTATGGAGACTCTAGGCTTAACTGAACCCTAGACAAGCGTATCATTTCGGCAACCTTAACATATATTTTAGCAACTGATCAAATGAACTGAGCTGCTTCCCTTTTTTATATTTTTTCTGTTTTTGTTTTTGTTGTTGTTGTTCGTTGTCTTGTCTCAAAACCAGTGCTTTGGCGTTTTGACCTAAGCAAAGTCCTGAAGCACAGCGAAATTGAGAATAAAAATTAAAGAAAACATTAAGAAATGTATAATAGGTGAGCTCTAGCAAATACCGTGTAATATTATCTAATTTTGCCCCATTTTTATCAAGGCTATTATTGATTTATTCGCTGTGCTTCAAGAATTTGCTTAGGCCAAAGCGGCAAAGCTCTGGAATGGAGGTGAAGGCTAATTTAAACTTTCAAGATTAATATTTTTACTTTGGAAGCACAAATATCAACCAGCAAGGTATCTATATTCAAGTTAACTTTTCAGGATTGGTTTAAAACCTATTGCGAATTGATTGGAGGTAAATTGGCATAGCTAGCCCTGATAAAATCTGTTACCTTTTATTTGGGACACCCGGTAGTTCTTAATGCGTTCCATAGAGTTCGATTTTTGACAGTCACCAAATTTAGATTATTCTTTTAATTGTGCTGTTTCACGCGTGTTACATTGTGAATGAAAAACAGTCTTTCAACGGCAAGAAATGTTTCTGCTCTTCGCATTAATTTCCTTTGATTTAAGCACCTTCCTTTGCCATTTTGCGTTAATTTCCTTTATTTTTAAGTAGTTTATCCTCTCTTTAGCGTTAATTTGGGTCGCGTACATCTTATATATTAGCCTGCGTTTTAAATTTCTATAATTATCGTTTATTTGGCATATTAATTAAGGTATTGCTTTTCTTTCTTTTCAAGGCAAATTGATATCTACATGTTTGATTTCCTAACTTTAACACATCAAATTTCCATCGATCGTGGATGCTCTGCACAAATAATCCGTGTGCCACATTACATAGCACCGGTTGGGTTAGTGTTCCAGAAGAACTCCACCTGGAAAAATCGCTGGAATACTGCCGTTACAGACATGGTGCAGATGGGGCAGGCAGACGTCGTGGTTAAACAGTGGTTCCAAGCGACAAATTGCAAGAAAGCAAACAAATTCTACGCATTAGATATCATGCGAATGAAGGAGATATTTATCGTGTTGGCTTCTTGGCTTCTTATTTGTGTGGTAATTGCCCTAGCTGTTATCCCCATTGAGCGCAGACATGTTAGAAAGAAAAAGGAAGCAGCCGAGACTGATTAAAGGATGTTACTCTGCCAGAAAACTAAGAGGCCCTTTACATGAGAAATTTCAGCCCGTGCTGAGTTGAACACGTGCTGAGTTTTAACAGCATTGCTTATTTTCCTTTGCGTTTACATGATATCTCAACACGGGCTGAGATACGTCACATGATATGAATGCGGTTGCAAACAATAGAAACAGGAATGCGAGCCCCATTCAAAATATTGATTGATTGCGGAAATAGATTCGACCTCCTTTGTTCACATGCTAATATTTGATTTCAACACGCCCTGAGCTGAAATTATTTGCGTTTACATGGATATAAGCAGGACCGCCGAGAGGGGGGGGTAGCCGGGGCAACTGCCCCGGGGCCCGGGCCCCGCTAGGGGCCCGTAAAAATGAAGCTTTGTTTTTTCCATTGTATGTTCTAATTGCATCTTTGAGCTTGGCCCCGCAAGGGGCCCGTAAAAATGAAG
>REGM01000172.1:254141-293361 GCA_004194415.1 Aurelia aurita
CCCCCCATATTTGTACATGAAGCGTTATTTGGCTAATTTACGCGCGTGATTCCGTGATTTTGATATTATTGGCTCGTGAATTCGTGATCAGAGACTCCTTCGTGCAGCGTTATTTGTTAAATGTTGGTCGTTATTTCGTGAAATTTACTTTTAAAGCACGTGACTGATTGATGCATCTTGAACGGTAATATAAACTTTTCTTACTTTCTTGCGTTAATCACAAACCGAAAATCGCAAGTTCTTGGCAATGATTTGATTCTAAAGCTAAGAAGTGTGTTTGCCACTTATTCAAATAAAAACACAAACCAGACTACAGCATTCTTAAGTTTTTGCAACGTGATCGTGAAAATGCTGTTTTATAGTCTGTGATGGCGTGAAAAACGAAAAATTGACTCGTGAATCCGTTATCCAGGGGTACTATGGGGAGGCCTCCTACAGAAAGAAGAAGGATAAGCTTCTGAATTAGCTTCTGAATTCGATTAGATAAAATCTACAAGGCAGATCTTTGGATCCATTGTTCTGCTTTCTATATATAGGGAAGACCGGGGACAATTGTAACACTTTTTGGAAAATCAGCCAAATCGTCTAAATAATTATTAATTGCGTTCTTGGAGGTAGATTATATTGTAGTTGCATCTCTTGGAATGAATATACCTTAGTTTCAATCACGTAGAACCAATTTTTTCGACACTGTGAAAGTTTTAAAATCAATGGTCAAGTGTTACAATTGTAACACATATGGTTGGGGCAATTGTAAACATGTCTTTAAAGAGAATAACCTGAGTTAAAAGATGAGATTTCATAGGTTTATAAATAGCCTATTGCATTTGATAATCCAGCAAGCGGACAAAGAAAGCAAGGCCAAAGAAAACAATGGCGTGTTTTGGTTTTTCTTGATTCTATTTATAGATGGGCGCCTTATAGCTCCGGTCATTCACTTTAAAATCATTACAGAGCATCATTGCACGACTCTGTTTGTGTCTCTACATGAAACGTAACGTAGCAGATTATTCATTGCTTCAGAAAAGACAAATTAAAAATAAGACATGGTCTAATGTTTCTTTGTAAATTTCGATGCAGCGATTGAAAAAAATTGAATCGATTGAGAAAATATAGTTTCTTGCTTACAACTTTCAAACTTTAACTCTTTAATACTGCATGGATGCACGCTGTTCGACCATGGGCGTTAAAAAACGCGGTAGTTTTTCCAACAACAGTTTTTTCCTCCCTGTGTCCTTATGCCCGTGAAGGTTGTTGTTGTTCTTCAGAACACAGGGATACAAGGAATACCAGTCACAGCAACAGCAACCTTCACGGGCATAGGGACACAGGAAGGGAAAAAACTGTTGTAGGAACAACTATCGCGTTTCTTAACGTCCATGGTTCAACCAGAATAGAAATTGAATCAAAACCAAGCAATCGGTCAGCTTACCCTTTGTTTCCCTCTTTTACATTTCATGAGCAGCCCAGCTTAGAATTTTAGCGTGTTTATGATCCTAAATAGATGTCATGCCTATGATATGAAAATTATATTTCTTGCTCAAGAACAGAATTTTTCAGACACAAATCCACATTAGAAGCTTTACTTGTATGCTCAAAAACATGTTTTACCCCCGAACATTTTGCAAAATTGGATGAACATTCATGTTTCTCGAGTAGAATATGTAGAGGATCGAAATGAGCTTGTTCTGTGTAAAAATTTGGATTCTTTGCTTGTCTTTGCTAGGCTTGAGAGCCAGTGTTACAATTGCCCCTTGTTACAATTATTCATGGTCTCCCCTACTCATCACTCCCTTTAACAATGCCTTTTCGTGTGCACAACGTGACCGTTAGCTATACTGGTTTCAGGGCATCTTTTGCGGCTTCATTTGTTTTGATTAGTTGATTGAGAGACTTCCCCTTGTTTGCGATCGCTAATCGCTTTGTAACCTCGAGTCAGTCAAAAGTAACTGATGCTATAGTTTTCAAATTGTGCTGGAATCGTGTGAACACTAGCTCAAATTTTGGTACCGTCACATTTCTTACCGTTTTCAAAATGTGCTGGCATCGTTCCCTGGCATCATAGCAAGTGGTTCAGGTAAAGTTGGTTGTGGCTAACGTTTGGGTTTGCAAACCTTAGCATATAGGCTCGAAATCTAAAAGATTGCACAAATGTTTAATGCATTTTCCGATTGATTTAATGGCTTGAATGGAACTTCAGGTATTTTACTATAATTCTATTTGCAGTATTTTTGATATCTTGATTATTTTCAGAATTACAGCGTCTTCTATGTTTCAATCAGTTTTTAAATTGTGACGTCATCAAAGTGCTAAATCATACACCAGAAAAGCTACAAATGTCTGCTTACGTCCACATTATAGACCTTCATAAACTACGGTTTTCTTAAAGATTGTACCGTTTTTCCTCTATTGATTTAGGATTTACGATAATTTAAATTTTTCGCAAAATTTTTCGCGAAATTCATGTGAATCTGAAAGATATCAAAACTATTGCAAGTAAAATTATACCACAGTACCTAAAGTTCCTTTATAGCCATTAAATCAAACGAAAAATGCATGAACCATTTGTTCAATTTTTTTTTAATGTTGAGCATGTGCTGCAAACTTTGTTTATCTCCTTGACTATGCATGCCAAAATGCTTATTTTTACAAGAGCCATGCTTGCAGCTGGCACAAATAATGCACATGATTTCAAAANGAGCAAGTTCCACTCACTGAGCACGTTTTGAAAGTATGAATTTGAAAAACGATTAGTCCTTGCCATACCTTGGTCATAAATGCGCGGATGCCTAACACTATACAAAAAATGACGCTCAGTTGGGATTTCAGCAAATAAATATGCAGGAGAGTGTGACTTTGTCAAATTATAAAAATGAGACAAGCGACGAAACCACCTTCTTTGATACAGGTACTCCCATCCTAATTCCTCATAGAGTCTTTGCCTGCTTGTACCTCTCCATGCTCCTGTTACAGCAAGAGCTGCGGAATATTGAGTCTGCTCAAGCCTCTTCGTGAAATCAAGCTTTTTGTCTGTCGGGATCATGTTTGTGATAGATTATGTCACCATAATCGAGATGAGGTCTCACATATAGCTTGTAGACTTGATCAAGTACGTCCCTTGAGACATATTTAGAGAGGTATCGTATTATCCCAATTCCACGCCTCGCTTTGAGAATAGCCTCCCTAATATGACTTTGGAAAGTAAGTTGAGAATCAAGGATCATCCCGAGATGCTTGTGTTCTGTCATTCTGGTTACCTCTTCGTTTCCTAGGAAAAGAGGGGGATGAGGGGGCTTTGACCTTTTTGTTGAGAAAATAACCTTTTCAAAAATTTTCCCAAAAATTGGTAATAAGGATACAGGTCTATAGTTCTTCTTGCACAATAAGTTGTGCTAAGAGCAAACATGATGAGGCAACTAGAGCAGAGAACGGAATGGTGATAAGCGAAACGAGAATAAAGAGGTACAAGTAGGCAAATGAATACAAAGCAGATATCAATAAGTCGAAAAGAGGGATGTTTACGCAAACCTTCGCGAAAAAGCAGTATTTTACGGATGCAATACCTGCACGCCATTCTTCTAATCCTACAGGCATTTGATATGCAAACAATCTCCATGGAAACCCTCAGTTGACAAAAGTTTTAAGGTCGATTCAATTGTAGCAAAAATGCAGCACGATTGGGAAAAACTTACAAACAAAACAACAGTAACAATGGGGAAAAGTCACAAATGAAACTACACCTAAACAAAAAGTATAAATGAAGAATAAGTTTTCAAATTGTGCTGGAATCGTGTGAACACTAGCTCAAATTTTGGTACCGTCACATTTCTTACCGTTTTCAAAATGTGCTGGCATCGTTCCCTGGCATCATAGCAAGTGGTTCACGTAAAGTTGGTTGTGGCTAACGTTTGGGTTTGCAAACCTTAGCATATAGGCTCGAAATCTAAAAGATTGCACAAATGTTTAATGCATTTTCCGATTGATTTAATGGCTTGAATGGAACTTCAGGTATTTTACTATAATTCTATTTGCAGTATTTTGATATCTTGATTATTTTCAGAATTACAGCGTCTTCTATGTTTCAATCAGTTTTTAAATTGTGACGTCATCAAAGTGCTAAATCATACACCAGAAAAGCTACAAATGTCTGCTTACGTCCACATTATAGACCTTCATAAACTACGGTTTTCTTAAAGATTGTACCNTAATCCTACAGGCATTTGATATGCAAACAATCTCCATGGAAACCCTCAGTTGACAAAAGTTTTAAGGTCGATTCAATTGTAGCAAAAATGCAGCACGATTGGGAAAAACTTACAAACAAAACAACAGTAACAATGGGGAAAAGTCACAAATGAAACTACACCTAAACAAAAAGTATAAATGAAGAATAAGTTTTCAAATTGTGCTGGAATCGTGTGAACACTAGCTCAAATTTTGGTACCGTCACATTTCTTACCGTTTTCAAAATGTGCTGGCATCGTTCCCTGGCATCATAGCAAGTGGTTCACGTAAAGTTGGTTGTGGCTAACGTTTGGGTTTGCAAACCTTAGCATATAGGCTCGAAATCTAAAAGATTGCACAAATGTTTAATGCATTTTCCGATTGATTTAATGGCTTGAATGGAACTTCAGGTATTTTACTATAATTCTATTTGCAGTATTTTGATATCTTGATTATTTTCAGAATTACAGCGTCTTCTATGTTTCAATCAGTTTTTAAATTGTGACGTCATCAAAGTGCTAAATCATACACCAGAAAAGCTACAAATGTCTGCTTACGTCCACATTATAGACCTTCATAAACTACGGTTTTCTTAAAGATTGTACCGTTTTTCCTCTATTGATTTAGGATTTACGATAATTTAAATTTTTCGCAAAATTTTTCGCGAAATTCATGTGAATCTGAAAGATATCAAAACTATTGCAAGTAAAATTATACCACAGTACCTAAAGTTCCTTTATAGCCATTAAATCAAACGAAAAATGCATGAACCATTTGTTCAATTTTTTTTTAATGTTGAGCATGTGCTGCAAACTTTGTTTATCTCCTTGACTATGCATGCCAAAATGCTTATTTTTACAAGAGCCATGCTTGCAGCTGGCACAAATAATGCACATGATTTCAAAATGCAACCAGGACGCTTCAAGTTTTCTTCATGGCAAATTCCAATTTCATTCATTCATTGATGATATACTACTTGATCCCGCTAGAAATATGCAAATTTGTTTACTCAGCAACTTCAAATAATGCACATTGCAACGGATATAAAACTGAGTTGGTACACGCTTATCATTTCTGCTACGGCTTTCGGACAAGAGTATCATCATCGTACGCGGAGGCTAGTCAACAGTTTGAAAAATGCTTGCGCTCTTGGTCGTTTGTGTTCTTATTTCTGGATGTTTGGCTCAAAGTAAGTATATTTTAAAATTACACTCTCGTGGCCCTGATTGAGTAAATAAAACAATTAAAAAGAGTAAAATTAGGCAAGCTTCAGTAATTTCGATGTGCATCGAAATTCATAAAGATGATAACGATCTGACTCCTTTTATTTTTTAACCAAAGTGCAAGAATTATCAATAATTATCCATTTTCTGATTTGTATTTCTTTCCCAACAATCGTTACTAAATACCTTCCTCAGATGTTTGTGCAGGCCATCCAAAATTTGCCAATTCTATCCAAAAATTTCTCTAAGAAATATAGTTTTCTCCTAGATCCCCGTTGGGAATGATTATCTTGTATGTAAATTATATTTAAGTTCTCAACATTGAATTTGAGCCCTAGCCATCCAATGGCATTGAAATTTTCCAAATCTGTTCGGCAGCTTTTCCAGTATGATTTTATAAAAGATATCACATGTTTTTACTCACCCCCACCCGGTACATCGCCTTGTATTTGCTTTCTTGTATCTTGCAGCATGCAAGGACAGCCATGCAGCTTGTCTGACAAGCTACTGCGCTACTTATCCTGACTGGGCGAATATTAACTGCAGAAAGACGTGTGGCAAATGTAAGTAATTATCATATTTTCTTTACATACATTAAAGACACACACGGATGGGTCGCGTGATAAAATTTCAACTTATTCCCCACACCCCCCCCCCCTCTTTTTTTGCTGACGTTCGTAATGGGCTTAGACACGTAGCAGAGCAGAAAACCACCGATGATTGCTAAACGTGCCTCACAGACACTTGGTTTGTGGCTCAATTGGATAGTAGAAGATTTGAACTAAGTCCTTATGACGGCTGGTGGTTTTTGTCAATGTTGCGTTTTGTTTTGATTTTGATCATCAAATCCAACACCAATTTGCTTTGGTTTTCTTTACCTTGAATCGAATTTCTACACACATTGTAAATTCGGATTTTGCTTGTGACTCATCCGTGTGCCCCTTTAACAATTCAACTTGTTTAGTATGATGCTCTAACGTAGTGAAGATAAAACGTCCTTATTTTGTCTCTGTTTTTATTTCTGTTGAGTCGACAACTTCAGCTTCACAGCTCTGTAAATTAAACCGTATCAATGGATGGCACAAAATTCCGACTGCAAAAGCAAAACTGTCAGACTGTAAAATATTCGGACTGCATGCAAGTTTTGTCCGACCGGATCAAATGGCAATTGAAAAATTTAAACTAACTTCATCAGTCCCCTGTTTCCGAGCTAGACCATTGCAGTAAGTCTAGTAAAATCTACCAACGACAGAACGTAAAGATTCATCAATTGACCAAGTTCAAAAGTCTGTCTCGCATTAGATATCAGGCGGAAATATCCGCAAATTGAAACAAATAGTTTTGAACGAGTAATCACAGGGAACCCATTTATAAAACAGCAGAAACCAAACGAGTCAAGTTTCAATTTCATTTTGAACAACAATTCTTATCTACTAGATTTTTGCTAACCATGAATTATTTAATTATCGAAATGGCTGTTCAGGATACTTGGATACTCCAGGGAAGAACGGGAGTTCTTCTCTAGAGAAACCCCAGAGGGCTGACGAGCCAAGTACCCCTTCTTCAAAGAAATATCTTACATATTTTAGAAACTCATTAATTACATCATACGTTCTAAACATTTTTTCTCTCTAAAATATATACAAAACATCATTGATACAAAGTGGAAGTAGAGAAAAAGAAAGAGAGAGAAAGAAAGAAAAAAAAGAATGGTAGAAACAATAGTTTGTGTGCAAATTATATATGGCATTTCTGTGCTGAAATTTTTGATGAAGTTAGTATTTTTGTCGTAGAATAAGAAATAGACAAAGCGCATCTGCGAAGGAGCAATACGAAATGCACTTTGTTTATTCTCCCTGTAGAGCAATTTGCGTTATAGCAAATCTACGTAGAAGTATTGGCAGATACGATAAAGTATGTCTTATTTTCTCATTTTTTCCTTCGCAGGTACTGGTGGTGGAGGAACCTCAGGTATGTCCATGTTATCTACAGGACATCCATGTTATCTACAAAAAAACTAAAATATTTGAAGATTTGATTAGTAATATTTTTGAATGTGCTGATGGTCTTGAAAATGTTTTTGATGTATCTAATGTGACTATGATTTAATCAACCAGGTTTTGGTGCATACTCTAATATGGCAAGAGTTGACTACAAAATTGAATTTTTATCTCTCACATGTACTGAACGTTTTTGCTAATACCCTTCATCTAGTGCTCTTAAGACTCAACATTTCTTATGAAATTGCAACATCGCCTTTTTCGAGAAAAATACAAGGTTTTATAAAATACTTTTGCTCAAAATATGGCTTTTCAAGCTATTATGTCATATGATGCTATATTCTTTTAAAGGAAGTTGTGGTGTTCCAAGCTTTCAAAGCAGTCGTGTAATTGGTGGAACCACAGCCAAACAGGGTGCATGGCCGTGGCAAGTTGCAATCTACTATAACAATAGATTCCACTGCGGAGGATCATTGGTCAACAACTATTGGCTAGTCACTGCTNGGGGAAAGAAAGCATATGCTCTTCATGTTACTACGATATCCTGACATTGATTTCATTTACATATTTTCTGTTACTTTGATCGCTTCCAGCTTTTCTGTGATGACATCCACAGGAACGATCAAATAGAAACAAGACTTTATTTGCATCATTATTAAATTCTTCATCATCAAATCAGGACAGTTCGATAGCAGACTTCCTCAAAAAGATGGGGAATTGCTTACATATCCCAATCCTTTTAAAATAAAGTAAATTTTAAATTTGTGCCCATTGAACCAACAGGTTGGGGAAAGGCACGCCATCCTGGTGCATCTCAAAACCTACTGCAGCAGTCACCACTGCAGGTTGTGTCACAAAATGTGTGCCAGCGGTTGAACAAAGCCGGGACAGGACTGGACATCTACCCTTCAATGATCTGCGCGGGATATGGTCCAAGAGATATCCGCAGTGGCTGTCATGGAGACAGTGGTGGACCATTTGTTTGCCAAAGTGGAGGACAATGGACTCTACATGGTGCAGTCAGCTGGGGATCAGGAAGATGCTCAACAAGTGATGCCTACACTGTCTTTGCTAGAGTTAGTCAGTTCAGGAACTGGATAGATCAGCATATTAGCACATAAACGGACAGGATTCTTGATTTGCCTTCTCCTTGGGAAAATGAGCTGAGCACATTTCAAGTTTCCTAAATCGTAAGGAAGATAATAACAAAGTTAGAAATATGAATCATCATGACTTTTTATTTTGTTCCCTGCCACTCCACATGTTAACGACTCTACTTTTGTTGGTTGGGATGAATTAACGTCTAGTACACCTGAATATGTTTGATCGCGTAAGGCCGCCCTATATTTTTATAACTAGCATAAAAGTGAGCACATCATAGAGCACATAATACACTATAACTTTATATTTGAAGGCTACTTACCTGTAATGAGGCCCCCCCCATATTTGTACGTGAAGCGTTATTTGGCTAATTTACGCGCGTGATTTCGTGATTTTGATATTATTGGCTCGTAAATTCGTGATCAGAGACTCCTTCGTGCGGCGTGAATTGTTAAAAATGTGGTCGTTATTTCGTGAAATTGACCCTTAAGGCACGTGATTGATTGATGCATCTTGAACGGTAATATAAAATTTTCTTACTTTCTTGCCTATTTTCAAGTTAATCACAAACCGAAAATCGCAAGTTCTTGGCAATGATTTTATTCTAAAGCTAAGAAGTGTGTTTGCCACTTATTCAAATAAAACACAAACCAGACTACAGCATTCTTAAGTTTTTGCAACGTGATCGTGAAAATGCTGTTTTATAGTCTGTGATGGCGTGAAAAACGAAAAATTGACTCGTGAATCCGTTATCCAGGGGTACTNCCTATATTTTTATAACTAGCATAAAAGTGAGCACATCATAGAGCACATAATACACTATAACTTTATATTTGAAGGCTACTTACCTGTAATGAGGCCCCCCCCATATTTGTACGTGAAGCGTTATTTGGCTAATTTACGCGCGTGATTTCGTGATTTTGATATTATTGGCTCGTAAATTCGTGATCAGAGACTCCTTCGTGCGGCGTGAATTGTTAAAAATGTGGTCGTTATTTCGTGAAATTGACCCTTAAGGCACGTGATTGATTGATGCATCTTGAACGGTAATATAAAATTTTCTTACTTTCTTGCGTATTTTCAAGTTAATCACAAACCGAAAATTACAAGTTCTTGGCAATGATTTTATTCTAAAGCTAAGAGTGTATTTTCCAGTTATTCAAATAAAACACAAACCAGACTACAGCATTCTTAAGTTTTTGCAACTCGATCGTGAAAATGTTGTTTTAGAGTCCGTGGTGGCGTGAAAAACGAAAAATTGACTCGTGAATCCGTTATCCAGGGGTACTATGGGGGGCTATTTCTTCTCTGTAATGGCTGCTATTTCTTTCTCGTTTGTTCTTATTTTAATTATGATGGTCGACAAAGTGTTCTACCATCGAAGAAATTTTGAATGTAGCCTTCAAAAATATCAGATTATTTCATATTCCTCGTCAACACATCGCCTTTCTTCATTATTTATGTTAAGTTTTTATATTAAATTGCAGTAGCCTCTTGAAATTGAAATTGCAGTAGAAACTCTACTTGAAGCAATCGGCGGTCAATTTGAAGTTAAGAAATTTTTTTCAGTCTTTCTTATGAGTTGACAAGTGTTTTTAATCAGAAAGTGCATTACAATAAATTAATGGTAAAATGTACAAGTTTTTAACATTTGGTTCTTTCTTGGAATTCTTGGTTCAAAAAGTGGTCCTCGATGAATTATGATAAATCGTGAAATTGAATTTTAAAAATATATATTATCACAAATCACGTGAATCACCAAAAGGTTCCTTTGTTTGGGGTCTGGTACCAAGTCATGGAAGGAAATTCAAATTTCCATAGCCACCGGCCTAAAACGAAAATGGCATGCGATATGGAGGTGGAAGTAATTGGTCGAAATTGCATGGAAATGACGAGTAGTATTGCTCAAATATCCTACAACAAATGCTTTAGTCAACGAGGAAGCCTTTCTCAGTCACCGTTCATGGTTGCAGCCTCATGGAAGAATGCAGGGAAGCGGGAAACTTTGAACAATGGATTTAGGCCTGAACTCGTCGGCGTCAAAAGAAAATGCGGAACAGAGTCAGAGATGGTGCATCAATACACATCGGCTGCTGGCAGCAATACTGATAACAATAGCTTAACTGATGACCGAGGACCAAAGAAAAAGGTATAAACCTGGGAAGGTTATTATGGGGGATTTTGGCCCCTTATATTTAGTTTAGTAGATAATAATAATAATTTATTTACAGTTTAATTTATTTGGAATTGGATTAGAACTCATTTTTCCAAGAGAGCAAATTTTCTTACCAAAGAAAGTACTTCACATCAGAATAAATTGAGAATTATCTTCAGTGTTTTGTGATCTGCTGGGTGCTGCTCAGTCAGATACAGTCAGTACCATACCAGATTGGAAAGTTTGCTGTGCGCGGCCGATTTCTCTGCCGCGCACTTTAAATTTCAGCTGCGGTTCTAGCCGCAAAATCTTTGTAAAACAACAAAAGGACACAATAGGCCTATTGTTTAGCGGCACATATACAGCCGCGCAAACGATTTGATGAAGGAGAGATCCTCCGCGCTATCTGCAAACTTTCCAATCTGGGTACCATACTGGAAAGTTTGTATTTTGCACATGCAAGTTGAGATTGAGATGGCCTAAGCATGATTTTCGCGGGAATTTTGTAGTTAAAACAATAGATCTTTTGTTTATTGGCGACTGTGACTGCATGCGCGGCTCAGATCGAAAACCGCGTAAGTTCCTGCGCTTGCAATATCTTGTGCGCGCTCTACAAACTTTCGGAGTGGTTCTAGAATACTCGTACACATTCTGATTCAAACGGTGTATCGCAATACACCGATACACCATGTACATGTGTCTGATAACTTGTATGAGAATAGAAGAGAGATAGACTTTGGTCTGATGATTGTCGGTTGTCTTTGACACTTGTATTTACTCTAAGTTAAAATGATTTCAGCATAAGGTATAGGTGGTTGAAATGTTAGTGAAATGTTAGCAGGCCTTGTCGTTTGATTTTTAGTAGGCGCGTGACAGATCACGCACCATATAAAATGAGACGCGTGATATTTTTTTGTGAAGGATAACACTATAAATGACGTAAGTACTTAAGCGATTGACTTTTAAACAGTATAATTAACGATATTCATCACTATATTATAGCTTTCGATAAGGTTGCCATATGGCTTTAAAACGTAGTTTAGAATTCGTCATTGTCTACGTATATCGCTTTCTGATGAAATTATTTCTTCGATACGATCTTCGTCCTCTGAAGAGCTGGAGATGGTGATGGTATCTGCATCTTGTTCATAATTGAGTCGCTGTTTCTTTATCGGCTCCTCTTCATCGATGTTTGCAAGGAGTCTTTGCGCTTTTTTGCAGATATATATCCACTGCTTGCTTCAAAATTTTGTTTCGTTCCCTTGCCTGACCAATCTTTATGGCGTGACCCAAAGTTTCGCTCTTTTATTTCAGTATGTAGGGCCAATACAAAAAATTAACTGAGAAGATTAGGTGGTCACACACAGGAAACAGTTAGAAGTCATTTCACTTTGTTTGTTGTTTTTTCTTGAATTAGGATTAATAGTTTAATTGATTGCGAAAAGGAAACCCAAAGATTACGTAATAGTTTCTTATCTTGACAAAATATCATAGGCAAAAAAAATCAATGAAACGCTGAGGCGCGTGAATTTATAAGAAATTTTAAACCAGGCGAGTGGAGAATCACGCACCTAGAAAAACTTTGGTGCGTGACGAGGCGCGCGCGCGCGTCCGCGCACCTCAAATAACAAGGCCTGTGTTAGGCTAATTTTTCGTAGCTACGCCGATACACCGATATTGTTTGGGGTCAAACATACTCATCATACATTGATCCAATTTTCAAATTGCAAAAAAAAGCAGTCAGAGCTATCTCATTTCAGCCTCGCATGTCTCCCTCTCTTCCAATCTTCAATGACTTTAAACTTCTGAAACTTTCTGAGCTTTTTGAACTCCGACTCCTAACTTTTGTTTTTGATTCTGTTAATAAAACTTCACCTAGTTGCTTTCATGACTTTTTCCTATTTAATTCATGGTTCATCAGTATTCCACAAGACAGGCCAGTCAAGGTGATCTATATATGTCTCGAAAAAACAGTCTTCAATATGGTCTAAAGTCTATTCGATATCTTGGTGCTAAACTGTGGAATGCATTACCCAAAAATTTGTCCAAACAAACATTGTTTTCACGGTCAAAGCCCTTATGAATTTGAATTCTTTATATCGCCATAATTTCGAAATAAAGACAGATATGGATTTGAAAATTTGTTTCTATGCTATACTTTGTACGCAGAACAAGATTCTAGACTCAAAGATGCAAAATCTCAAACAAATAAAAAATTTCCGCTTTGGATCTCTTACCTTGAAAAGGTGGATTGAAGGCTAATTTTTCGTGGCTACACCGATACGCTGTCGGCATTTTTGATGTTTTAAAATGTTCCGTGAAACCTTTAGGACATTTTAAGAACGATTAACTATGATAGAGCTTATACTTGTGAAGTATACTTTGTTCTGTTAAAGGTCAATTTTTCGTAGCTACACTGATACACCGATACCGTCAAATATAATTGAAGGCTAATTTTTAGTAGATACACTGATACGCCGTCGGCATTTTTGATGTTTTAAATGTTCCGTGAAACCTTTAGGTCATTTTAAGAACGAAAAACTATGATAGAGCTTATACTTGTGAAGTAGTATACTTTGTTCTGTTAAAGGTCAATTTTTTGTAGCTTTATTGACGGCGTATCGGTGTAGCTACAAGAAGTTAACATTCAACTTTATTGACGGTGTATCGGTGTAGCTACGAGAAGTTAACCTTCAACTTTATTGACAGGCTATCGGTGTAGCTACATGAAGTCAACCTTTAATTTTATTGACGGCGTATCGGTGCAGCTAAGCACGACAACGTATCGGCGTATCGCGATACACCGAAAAAAGAAGAAAGTGTACAGGTATTCTAGAACTTAGCCAAACTTTCCAGTCTGGCTCAGATAAAGCTACAAAAATTTTAGTTTCTTCATTTTCCTAAAATGAAACCAACAAAAATATGCAATTTGAAATTTGCTTGACTGGGCTGACTGGATGATTCTTTTTGCCATCAGTGTCATTTTCAATAAGGTTGTGCAGACTTTTTATCATGGCAGTCAATATGCAAATCTTGAGAAAGGTAAATAAACAGAAAGACATTCAAGGTTGTGCAGTGATGCAACTGTGCCACACGGTTTGAGATGATTCCTTGGATTTCCAACTTGTTACTCTCCTTACTCCCTTTTTCATAAGACCTTTCAGAGAAAGCTTTCAGTCCAAGGCAAGAGGTTGCAAGTCTCAAGAGAAGTAGATCATAAACAAAAGAGCTGTTGAAAAATGTGTGCATTGCTAGTGGTGATGCATAAAAAACAAGAGGGAAACATTTATCATTCTCAAAGAGAGGCAATGGGCTGCTTTCCTTGAACTCATAGTTGAAAACTTCTGTCTGCGAGAATGTCTACTGCAAAATGCTCTATGCTAGATTTTATCAAATCTGTAACATTTTTCAGACTCTCTGTTACATAATATATATATACCGGGTGAGTCACAAAAAACGTGGGGTGTTTGCCAATTTTTCTTGATGGAGTTTACTTTGTAAATTCGTTTTTTTCATAGTTTATTGCATAGAAGAAAGGCTTTCTTATATATATATACATATCAAAATTTGTTTGGTTGAAATCGGTCTTTCCGTTCCATAATTATGAGCGATTTCAATAAAATGGTGTTTCGCAAGATTCCTATAATAGGCTTCAAATTAGATTCATGTTCATGCACGTGTGAACAGCTAAACCATGGCAAAGTTACTGTTTCTCTACCAACAAATTTAAACAAAGCATGCATTGTGTTAGAATACAAAAGGAAAATTATTGTTATTTGTTTTGTAGCCCTATAACTAATTGTCATTGCTAGGAAGCGGAAAGTTCTTATGCTAGCGATACTTTTCACCAAGCTATATCACAAAATTGCAAATAGATACAGAAAGAAATGGCCTATTTTAGCAAACTAAATTTATATAACTAATTCAATCTTTCTTCTACAAAATATACGTTCAACACACCCGATTTGGCTTGTTTTTCACCAAAATATGGCTTGTTAAACACCCCATGTTTTTTCTGACTCACCCCCGGTATATGTATCTATTTATTTTTCATTCACAGACAAGATGCTGTGACAGAAGGGAAGACTTGCAAACATCTAATCATATCATGGAGGAAATACATGCTGTGCAAGTAACTAAACACAAATCAACATCCATGGTATTATGTACTGATTCATGGCAAAGATGCCATAGATGTGAGGCAGGAGAAGGGGTACGCAGCTGATTGTTGATACAGTACAGGCCTTGTGTAATTTATACCTTTTTTCTTGCCTAAAAAATTCTTACCACTTCTTGAGAAATTTTGGCTTAACTCTCATAGAAGAATTCTGCTTTTTTAAAGTTCTTGCAGTCTTTTATACCTGTCAGAATCTTATTCTCTATCAATTCGCTTTAGAACACTCGTTCTCGTTAGAATGCTAAAGACTTTTAATGAGAACTTTTGTAAATTTTACCGGCAAGTAAAAAGCAATCTCTATTTGATAGGCGACTGCTCTCTGGATACCAAGGCAATATATTAGCAACAGACATTATTTAATAGTGGATGTGTTCAAATAAATTTTTTAATTTACCCAGTGACTGAAATTGGCCATTCCGTTCTGAATTTGGAGGGATTTTCTTGCGAAGGCCGCTTCAAGAAACCTTAAAAAACGGCATAAAAACAAGATCAAATTTCCCTAATATTTCTGCCTTACGGCAATGACAGCTAATATTATTGTCTTGATACCCAGGGAGCAGTGGCCTTTCAAACAGGGATTGTTTGTTTTGACTCACTTGGTAGGTTGGTAGGTAGTTATATCAGAACCTGATCCAAAAACAAACTTCAAATGAAGAAAGTTTTAAAAAATTCACAGTGGCTGCCATTAGTTAAGGTGTAAAAAAATCAAAAGGTTTCTGCATTCGTAAAGAATTCTTGATTCAATTTTTTTTAAATTATGGGAGTCCTTAGTTCATTTTTTTGTAGCTGTAATATTATTTTGTGTTACTTTTTGGTCTGGTACAGTACCGTATATACACAGAGGGTCCAGGATAGACTTAAAATTTTTCATCCTTTTTATCGCTACTATACCCTTGCCCAATACCCCCCTTATCCCCTTACCGCTCAAACTAGGGCTTATGATACTACAGCTCAAAAACAGGACTTTATTTTTCTGCCTCACTGTTGTTTTCCTGTCAATCAGTCAAACCAGCAGTAGAATGCTCAATAGCCTCGTTTCTGTTGATGTACAAAAATGTTTGTGCCAAACTCCTGTTTTGCAGCTGTAACATTATGAGTAATATTATATGGTGTATTTATGCATCTGCAAGATCAAGGAATTTCCAAGCTATTTATAATATATATAAACCTAGTAGCAGGGCCGCCGAGAGCGAGGCCGGGCCCTGGGGCAACTAATGGATGCGGGCCCCTTGCTTGACACTGGTACTGAAAGCACACACTTGTGGAAATTTCGTGAATTTCAGAATATGAAAATTGAGCAACTTTTTGTTGGCTTTTGTGATTAATATGCAACGCAATGTCTATCCCGATTGGTTTTTAGCTTCAAAATAATACACGTCAAGAACGTGATTAAATAGTAGTAACTTCTGACAGAGCTTATTTATTTGACAGCACTAGCAATAAGATGAGCAACTGATCCTGTCGTTTATTTACACTACAATATAACGTAACAGCTTGGAACGGCGAAGAGCTTGAAGCTAAACTCCTTTATTCGAAATAGGAATCTTTCAGGGGCGTACGCAGCAACCGAGAAGTGACGGGGTCTAGGGGCGAAGCCCCTAGAAATTTTTTAGTGACCACGCCCTTCCGACGTTCGGAAAATGAGGGCTACGCCCTTTTAGTTATATCTTTTTTCATAAACATGGCTGCAATGAATACAAAATAGGTAGAACGTTTCGTAAACTTTGCATAGAAAATTGATACCCATCATTGCAAATCAATCCAAGGAACGAATAGACATCTTTAGAAGTAAAATAAAATAATTCATATTCAACAAAAACAGTCCAGCATATCCAGTTCGAATTACAAAATTACCTTTCTTAGCTTTACTACGAAATGATTCAGCGCTGGTAGCTCAATCTCTGAGGAAATTGCTATTTTCATTACTTGTCAGAATCAAATTGTCCAGTTGGTCAATGGCATCTTTTGCAAGATGCTGTTGTCACAGGAATTGTTGCTGTAATTTGAAACATTTTATGGAGGTTAGGGTACAGGCTCTTCAAATCACTTTCCCGAGATTGTTTCGAGAGTAGTGGCAAATAGGGATTCCTCTAGCCAGCGGTGTGTNCTTCAAAGCATCCATCTCGGAATCCAAACAACTTGAATCATTTTCGGCCAAATCAAGTAACTTTTGGCTCTAAGAGCCTTAAAGCCATGGGACCTCAGATCTGGAATTGTTTACCAAATGAACTAAAATCAGCGGAAAATCTAAACAGTTTGAAAAGTATGATAAAACAATGGGATGGCCCTACCTGTAAATGCAACGCTTGTAAATATAATGATATCATGTAGATTTTGTCCATTTATGTCCATGTAGTTTACAATATTTAGCTTATGTATTGATGTATTAATTTACTTAGTTATTTATTTATTTATTATTAGCAGATTCGATTTCGATTAGTTGTATGTATATATGTATATATGTATAGCTAGAAAATCAATCGAATTAAAATAAGGTAACAAACAAACAAACAAACAAAAACACTCGTTAGAATGCTAAAGACTTTTTAATGAGAACTTTTGTAAATTTTACCGGCAAGTAAAAAGCAATCTCTATTTGATAGGCCACTGCTCTCTGGATATCAAGGCAATATATTAGCAACAGACATTATTTAATAGTGGATGTGTTCAAATAAATTTTTTAATTTACCCAGTAACTGAAATTGGCCATTCCGTTCTGAAATTTGGAGGGATTTTCTTGCGAAGGCCGCTTCAAGAAACCTTAAAAAATGGCATAAAAACAAGTACAAATTTCCGTAATATTTCTGCCTTACGGCAATGACAGCTAATATTATTGTCTTGATATCCAGAGAGCAGTGGCCTTTCAAATGGGGATTGTTTGTTTTGACTCACTTGGTAGGTTGGTAGGTATTAAATCAGAACCTGATGCAAAAACACTGCATTCGTAAGAATTCTTGATTCAATTTTTTTTTAATTATGGGAGTCCTTAGTTCATTTTTTTGTAGCTGTAAATATTATTTTGTGTTACTTTTTGGTCTGGTACAGTACAGTATATACACAGGGGGTCCAGGATAGACTTAAAATTTGTCATCCTTTTTATCGCTACTATACCCTTACCCAATACCCCCCTTATCCCCTTACCGCTCAAACTAGGACTTATGATACTACTGCTCAAAAACAGGACTTTATTTTTCTGCCTCACTGTTGTTTTCCTGTCAATCAGCCAAACCAGCAGTTACCAGCAGTAGAATGCTGAATAGCCTCGTTTCTGTCGATGTACAACAAAGTTTGTGGCAAACTCCTGTTTTGCAGCTGTAACATTATGAGTAATATTATGGTGTATTTCTGCATCTGCAAGATCAAGGAATTTTCAAGCTATTTATAATATATATAAACCTAGTAGTGGCTCACCAGAATGTACATGGAGATCACAATCCTTACTTTCTTGTATGATAATGTATCAATATTCTTGCATTATATATTTATCTTTTTTTTTCATTTAATATCTTTCAGGGACATCTTGGACACTTGGGTAGTCAGAGATGACTTGAAGCAGGTTCCATAGCAGGCTGGTCCAATCTGCCCAAGGCAGAGCCAATGAACTAACCAGGTGCGCATTTTGTAGATAGATACTTGAAGCAGAGCCCAAGAAACATTTCATCCTTCCTGTGAGCCACCGATTTGTTCAAGTTTTACTTTCCATCATTTCAGATGCACCTTATTTGGATTTAAGGTAACTCTGCTTTCCGCTCTAATGAGCATGAAAAACCGGTTTTCAGAAATCCTCTTATCCAAATAATTATTAATTACTCCGGAACGAATTGGTCTATCGAAATTCTGTAAAAGTATGATATTAGCGACAGTCTTGGCAATCAAAAGATATGTTAAACGCAATCATTTGCTTTTGCAGCTTTGGAGAAATATCATTTTAAAATGTTTTATAGGTTTCAGAAGAACTTCATCATCCACTCCGCTAATCTAAAGATTGTAATCAAACTTGTTTGCCACTGACACTATATGTTCACGGAGACACATGCCAAATCTGAAGGCAAAAGCTTGGCTAGATTTTCCGCAATAAGGTTTTAGTTTGGTAGCCTACTCGACAACAAACACTAGAAAAACTGGTCAATCGATTATCGATAGGCAAATGCGAAAGAATAGGTGAAGCACTTGCAAGCATATGTGAACAATTTCAGCATTCTTTCGAGATCGAGAAAGAGAATCTAACATTTCCTTGCAAATTTGCTATTTGATATCTTGATTTAGTCCCAGAGCGAGGAGTTAAAATGCATAGAAATATTTTCAATCCATATACCCGTTCGCATTTGCACTTAACACTATATGTTCACGGAGACACATGTCAAATTGAAGGCAAAACCTTGGCAACATTTTCCGCTACAAAATTATAAAGTTTGGTATCCTACTCGACAAAAAAACACTGGAGAAACTGGTCAGTCGATTATTGATAGGCAAATACAAAAGAATTGATGAAGCGGTTGCGAGAATGTGTTAAACAATTCAGCATTTCGAAACTCGAGATTGAGAAAGAAAATCTAATGTTTTTGTTGCAACACACAGAGTTGTCTTAAAGGCTATAGATCAGGATGATTATATATGGAGAAGATAGGCAAGAATAGTACCGATAGGTTTTTAGAAATTCAATTTAAAAGAAAGACTTTTTAAGTCTGGTTCCCACTGCACATTAAACATTGACCGCAAGTGATCTGGCTTCATCGCACTAATGTTCATCGCTTTTCTCGTGGCACTTGTCTCTTCGCAAACGAGTCCCACACAAATTCATCGCTGCTGTTCCGCTCAAACTTCACCAAAAAAGTTCTTTTATTTGGAAGCAGCTTTCCTTCGATGGTTAAATCAAACAAATGATGATGTACATAGTGTAAATACTTCTGATCTTTTTCTTGATGTGAACTAAAGTTTTATTCATATAGGGCTTATTATCAATGTTTGCAACAGTTTTCGAAAGATTACAGACTAATTTGTTTGATAGAAACTACTTGTTTTTTGTTAATTCGTCTTGCAGCATTCATAAAAAATAACAAATTTATCTGTTTGATAGAACCTCTTTGTTTTTATCCCAGAGCATTTTCTCCCTCTGCTTTCGTTCTCCTTTCTTTTCTTGCTTTCATTGCCTTTAATAGTTCTTTCCTGTAAAGCGTTCTAATTTTCTACCATCGTCTCTTCTTTTTCCTTACCAACTTTTTGATTTTGTGTATTTGCCAGGTTCTTAGAATCAACTAGTTTGGGTAAAGTCTCTACCAAACGGCAATTTTTATAAAAATCCCGGGGGGGGGGGTAACTTCCATATATGTACCAGTACGGGATGTGAAATTGTTTGGGTGCCTTTTCAGGTAGAAGCTACATTTTAGGGTGTCCTTTCTGGTATGATCATAAATTTTGGGGTATCATTATTAAAATGAATTCTTTAGGGTACTTGATTAAACTTTTGCATTTTTGACACAATGTTAGGGTATGCATTTTGTATAGCCTGTAAATTTTGGGGTATTCTTTTTGAAAATATATACATTTTAGGGTGTGATTTCGCATATCACAATGGTACACCCCCCCCCCCGTCATCTGCCTATTGAAGTTACCCCTGGGGCGAAATGAATATATATACGAGGTGTCGCAAAAAGTGCTCTAAAAAGATCTTTAAATTTATTTTTTGGCAAGTAGACCAAAGACCAAATTATTTTCCCAGGTATAGCTGATCTTGTGATTGGTTTTATTATTAGCAAATTTAGCTCTTTTGAGGGCTGCCTGGTTTTGAAGCATACTGCAAAAAGCACTGATAATTACCAGAATAATTTCTTTTTGTATATCAAGCTTCTTGAGAAAATGGAGTGGGAACAACAGTCTCCAATTCATCTCAGTCTCGACACAAACCTGGCTCATAGGCTGGCACTGTTGTCCATGTTTCTAGGGCTCTTCTTCAAAGTGAGGTAAAGTTTATCATGTAGATAATTATGGAAATATTTGATATTTTTTCTAGGACAAAGTCTATATTTTACAAAGTTTTTAAAGTGAGTCCCGAATCCTTCTCTTCGTTGTAGTACTATTATTTCATGGCCATTGCCTCAGAAAAGTTGAACCTTTTGCGACAAATTATAAGGAATTACCCCAAAACCGGTCAGACGTTCAATTTGTTGTGGCGCAGTGGTATAATACGCTCAATTTGTTGTGGCACAGTGGTGTAATACGCTCAATTTTTTGTGGCACAGTGGTGTAATTCTCCGACTTTAAAGCCAGAACAGTTCAGACGGACGACGTTTGAGCTCACCCACACGACATGGCGTCATAACAAGGGTCACGGACTAGCTTGCCACGTAGCAACTTCTGCGATCCCAGCGCTTGGTTCTGAAACCGCAATTTCATCTTCAACAATCCATCCCCATGGCTAAACTTTAATTGTAAGACGTCAGTCATAATTTTGGGTAAATGTGCNACAGTGGTGTAATACGCTCAATTTGTTGTGGCACAGTGGTGTAATTCTCCGACTTTAAAGCCAGAACAGTTCAGACGGACGACGTTTGAGCTCACCCACACGACATGGCGTCATAACAAGGGGTCACGGACTAGCTTGCCACGTAGCAACTTCTGCGATCCCAGCGCTTGGTTCTGAAACCGCAATTTCATCTTCAACAATCCATCCCCATGGCTAAACTTTAATTGTAAGACGTCAGTCATAATTTTGGGTAAATGTGCTCGCTTATGAAAATTATGTTTTAAATATCTAGAATTTACACAGACAAACCTTTTAATTTCAGATTAAACAGCTAGCAATTTAATTTAAGAAACCCCAGGTTTAAAAATGGCAGTGATGGCATTAAAAATGTCACACGACCCTGTTTCCATAATGGTCTCCCAGAGGCGTTGTTGAAAAGAAAATGTTTTCAGGAAAAGAAATGACTTTGCGTCATAAACTAGAAGACTACACTCTGAAGAATTTCAAGAAACTCTTTTGTTAGCAGCTTTAGGAGTTTCAATGATACATCTAGCGGCTGTCATCCTGACTTTGGAGTTTTGTAAAAATTATCTTTGATTCTGGGCTTGAAACTGTTGATGTCCTTAACAGATTTTAGGTCGGAGGGTAGAGTGTTCCATATTTTACAGAGAAAATACAGAAAAGACACGATTTTCGACTGACTTTGATAATTAACATGTACATCCAATTAGCCACAAATTAAAAATATTATAGACAATTAAAAGTATTTATATCAAATCTGGTAAGGCGCTTGTTATTCCACTATGTACTGTATGAACTAGCAAAATTGTCAAAACATGTGTGTCCCGTTTGTGTCGCTGCCGTGGAGGAGTTGTAACTTCAATTGTCCTGTTTTTATATAGTCACACAGGATAGGCTTCAACTTAGAGTTTGGCGCCTTGTTTGAGTCATCCTGACAATTGGTTGCAAGAGTTATGGCACAAAAAAATCAAAATAAATGGTTGCTTCAAAAATAACAGTTCCTCTGTTGTCTAACAATGCCAAGATCAAGTAAATATTGGAAGAAAGGGTTCTAGCGTTGTATTTTAATTTCTTATTACATTTGAAAAAGGCTTAATAGTATTGTTTATTTATAACACAACACTATTAACCCAAGACGATAATTGTCATTGCTGTAAGGCAGGAAAACCAATCAAATTTGATACTAATTTTCGGCCGTTTTAATTATTTTTCGGAAGGGGCCTTTTCCAGAAAATCCTTTATAATTTCAGAACGGAGTGACAGAGTTAATGCAGGCAAATTTGTAAATCTGATAGAACATATCCGCTATTAAAGAGAGCATTTGCAAATATTATTGCTTTAAAGACCGACCATTGACCCGCATGTTGCGATCGTTTTTTTTTTGTTTTTCAATACTTTCTGACAGTCAGAAACTACGGAGCTGTGGAAAGCAAAATCACTTACTTCGCTCAAAGCATGCTGGTCAATGGTCGGTCTTTAATAACCAGAGAACAGTAGCCTGTCAAACGGGCATTGTTTTTCTGACTAGTCCGATACAAAGGAATAACTGTAGTGTCGGTGAACATGCAGAACATATTATCTGTTTCATCGGATACACGTATTTTTTATAAGAAACTCAAATCTCAGATCACTAAAATGTTAAAGGTAATGTGTCCATACAAGTAGACCTCTCAGAGCAAGGCATGTGATCAATTAAAACTTCTTTTCAANAAGGGTTCTAGCGTTGTATTTTAATTTCTTATTACATTTGAAAAAGGCTTAATAGTATTGTTTATTTATAACACAACACTATTAACCCAAGACGATAATTGTCATTGCTGTAAGGCAGGAAAACCAATCAAATTTGATACTAATTTTCGGCCGTTTTAATTATTTTTCGGAAGGGGCCTTTTCCAGAAAATCCTTTATAATTTCAGAACGGAGTGACAGAGTTAATGCAGGCAAATTTGTAAATCTGATAGAACATATCCGCTATTAAAGAGAGCATTTGCAAATATTATTGCTTTAATAACCAGGGAACAGTAGCCTGTTTTTCTGACTAGTCCGATAAAAAGGAATAACTGTAGTGTCGGTGAACATGCAGAACATATTATCTGTTTCATCGGATACACGTATTTTTTATAAGAAACTCAAATCTCAGATCACTAAAATGTTAAGGAACTCCAGTAATGGGAAAAAATTAGTTAAGCAACTATTTATATTAGTCAAGGAAATCCTGAGCATTTTTTTTTTTACTTTCTTTCCATCTGTGTCATATTACTCGGAAGGTATTTGAGTAATGTCTAAACATTGGAAAAGCTTAGAAAAACTTCGTTTTGGAATGTTCACTAGGGCACAGGAAGTAAACATAAAGGTAGTAATGAAACTCGTAAGGAACTCTGAGTACTCAAAATCTGCTAAGTTTAAGAAACTATCAGTACTGGCTCCAATTATTAGTTTCTTGTAAATAATACGTGTACTCAGAAGGAAATCAAAATTTCTCAACATTACTGTTGAGTTAAAAATATTAGCTACATGCTTCGAAAACACGAAGTTTTCAATCACACACCTACATTTGATCACATAATCGAACATTTACAAGACATTGAATGTCATAATCTGATAATCTGATAGTATAAATCTTACATCTGTATAAAAATTTATCCAGTCTATATTCCAACTACTGCTAAAACTTCTTAATATATCCAATATAAAGCGAATATATTCGCCTAAAATATTTCTAAAATTATGGCTAAGTCAATCATTTCTACATTAATTCATTACATGTGGGATTGTTTACAATTTTTAAAAGCATTGGAACAAGACCCTAAGTTCTACATGGGATGGCCTAAATATGATGCTTTAGAAGAACTCCAATAACTTCAGAAAAGAATTACCGATTTAGGCCAGGTAGATTTTTGAATTAAAGGCGCACACGGATGGGTGACGTAATTAAATTTCAACGTATTTTCCCGCTCTTTTTTCCTCATGTTCGCAATGAACCCAGCCACGTAGCCATAGCTACGCTTGGTATGTGGCTCAATTGGATGCTAGAAGATTTGAATAAATTTTCTATGATGGACAGTGCATTTTTTGTCTCTGTTGCTTCTTGTTCACTGCCATCTTGATCACCACTTCCAACACAGCTTTTCTTCGGTTTCCTGTACCTAATTGAATTGAATTTCCACGCAACATGTAAATTCGGATGGATGTTGCACGTGACCCATCCGTGTGCGCCTTTAATTGAACATATCAGCTGTTAAAGTGCATATGAAGCGAACAATTGCCAATCTTATTTTGTTGGGTTGACTCGGAACGATAACTATTGTTTTGAGCAGAATAATCTTGACTATTTAGAGCTTGATGACTAGGAACGCATGCGCTCTCAGAATTGCGAATACCAGTCATTGCAGCCAATCAAATGAATCCTTTTTGCTCCTGTGCAGCGATCTTTTGGAATGCAAATGTCAAGCGACTTCAAATTGCTTGCAGAAACTAGTGCAGCTATTGTTTTATTCATGTCATATGTCAAACTGTTTCCTTTGACATCTCATCTTATCCTGATTAGCCATCGCAATTGTAAACAGTAGACGTTGTTGAAAACAAAGTACCCGATGTTTTCAGTGACATCCCTTCAGATCTGGCTTACTGCGGCTGCGCTGCTAGTCTTCAGTGCCCAGATCTTTCCTTGACCACGGTCCAAGAAGTAATACTCTAAGTCCACCCACCACTTGCCGTGATATCCAGAGAACAGTAGCTTTTTGAAACGGGGACCGTTTTTCTTTTACTTATCTGGCCGTTTTATTCATAAAAGGCGCACAGCAAACAAAAAAAGCGCTCTAGTTGCTGCGACGTGAATATGGAGGAGCTTTGAATCTTGGCAATCGAATCTTGAAGGCAGATACGGGGACGGGAACGAAAATTTGTTTGTCGTTGCATTCGCGGCCCAGCTGGATGCAGTCATTTGACCAATGACGTAAAATTTTGCAAAGTGGTGTGTTTATAGCGTTGCATTGTGTATAATTTGTTGTTTTTAACACAACTACTTTTCAGTAAATAAGGAAACAAGCTTTGTTTTGATATAAAGATTAATGCCCCTTTTTCTTGTTCAAAATTTAAACAAGGCTTTGCGAGCTCAGCTCTTTTGGATTAATTTCCCATTAAAAAACTAATTCCTTCTAAAGGTAACTATCTAAAAATCTAATTTCTTCGTATACCATAATTCGGCTCAGAGTGAAAAGGCTTCCTAGTAGGCGACGCTATCCAGAAATGCATCAGTTGTGTCCGATTCGGAGCTGAGGGCATCTTCGTCAAATGGCTCTGTCTTGAAATCTTTTACTTCATTCGGTGAAATGTTGTCTTCGGGTAATGAGTCACAAGAGTCCTGTCCTGATTCCTTGATCCACTTTCTTTTACGAGGTCTAGAGAACAAGCATGGTAAATCTTATTTCAAATCTGGAGACTGCTTCCAAGCGGGCAAATAATGTTTCCCAACATTTAAGATTTGCTTGCCAAGCAATGTTTTCCCGTATGGCGACGTCGCAAAGTTTGCTTGACAAGCAAAATTACGCAGAATATGTTGAGCAATCTCTTTTAAAGTGTTCAAAAACATTTCCTACTCGTCTCAAGCAAAACATGTTGTCAAGCAATGATGTACGACGTGACCAAACAGACAAACATTTTAGTTTGTACACGTATTTTTCTATATAACTCTTTGCAAGAAACTCAACTCTCAGATTATTACATCATTAAAGAGCCATTGTCACCCAGGATCCTTTGCGGGCACGCTGCAATTTCAGACTGTCTAAAAATCACATCTGGCCTAAGCGGAAAATATGGACCCACACTGCAGTAGTCGAACTGATAGAAAAGTTGGACTTTAGTTGGCTTTTCTGTCAGTTCAACCACTGCAGTGTGGATCCATATTTTCTGCTTAGTCCGACCCTTTTGGTGACAATGGCTTTAAAGTCTTTTTCCATATAATCGTTACGATCGTTTGGATCGTTGTGAACGACTCCAACAATCTCAGTGATCTTATAGAAACATGCACGAACGATTGTAGCGATTGATTTATTTTCACTTCATTGAGATCGCTCGGATCGCTGGAGTCGTTCAAAACGATCGCAACGATTATATGGAAACCAGGTTTAAGAAACTGCAGCACTTCGAAAAAATTATTCAAGAAACGTTTTATTTTGGTTGGGAAAATCCATAAAATATTTTCACGCTATTTCCACTTCTTTCTTGTATTGTATTACATGCAAGTAACTCAAATAATGAGAATTTTAAGAAAATTTTAGTACTGGGTCAAATTCTTGGTTTCTTATAAAAAAATCGTGTTCTTTGTCCTGTTAGCTAGCACGATAAGTAGCTGAAAAGCTGTACTGTTCCGATGGGGGGGGGGGGGGCACTATGTATATTTTTGTGTACTGGGGGGGTGCCATTGGGAACGATATCGTTTTCACGATTTTGGGTATAAGGAACGGTATCGATTTTTACGATTTTGGTATAAAGAACAAATAAATAGGCCCATTTTTGAAAAATTTGCATGAGGTCGGGCATACATTTTCGAAAAGTCCTTACAAGGTTCGGGAACACATTTCAAAAATGACTGGGACAAGAATAGCTGAATGCTTCGGTATTCATCGTTCCACTTGTCATGGGACAAGCAAGGAAATAATGATGAATAGCAAAATAAATCTATGGATTTAGGACCCCAACCGAGGGCTTAAGCTGTGGTCAGAAGGAAAAACTAGCGATTGGAGAACTTAAGTCGAACAGAGTATGAAATTCAACTCCCTGTTGCTCACAAGACAAAGATCTGAAATAGCGAGAGAATGCACTGCTAATTTATTACTTGTTACCCAAAGCCACATATAGCTTAGAGATAGACTTACAACAAGCACAACTACAACGACAACCACCCACCAAATTCGATTTAATAAAGTTTGGAGCGAAAACAACAAAGCAGGTCATCAGTCTGACGTTGAGACTTGCAAAATGATTCGTTCCAACCTCCTCTTGGTATCGAGGCTTACTGATCAGCGGAGCACTCTGGCAACTGCAGTACCTAGAAGATCATGGTCTGCTTTCTCAGTACTGTCCCAAAGTGATCGTACTCTGTTCGTACGGCTGCTGTGGAGGAACTACACGTATTTTTTTTTATAAGAAACTGCTTATAAGAAACTCAGACTCTCAGATTGCCAAAACATTAAGAAACTCCAAGCATTTTTTCTTTATTCTCACTTATTTCCTGTATCATATTACTCGGAAAGTACTTGAGTAATGTCTAAACATTGGAAAGGCTTCAAAACACCTTGTTTTGGAATGTTCTGGAGGTCACAGATCTGATAATTTTAAGAAACTTTCAGTACTGGCCCAAATTCTTAGTTTCTTATAAAAAAAAATACGTGTATGCTTTCGATTTCATATTTCTGATATTTTTAAATAGAGAAGGCTCCAATTTAGAGTTTGAGACCTTGTTTTAATGAATCTGACGAGTAATTGCGGCATTATGGCACAAAGAAATCGAACTCCAGCTAGTTCTCGTATTTTTTAAGTTACGTGCTGAAAATCAAAATGCTGTCCATTGCTACAACTTTGTCTCGAAGCACTTTCTTGCAGTTAAATTTGACGCTTACTGTCGTGAATTTCTTTCAAACTTATTCTTCGGTGGAAATGTCAATTTGTGCACAAATACTTTAGTGCATTAAAATCAGCCATAATGTTTTGTAGTGAAAGAAGCGGCCTCTGGTTTTGAAGTAATCTCGAATTTCGGTCTCGAAGTCATGTGACCCACTGATGCCGATATTTGGAGAGTGGAAACGTAGAACATCATGAAAACAATCATAATTTCTTTGTTTTAGCTATATTTGCTGAAATCAGCAAAATATAAATTATACGATGAAGTCATATATCTAACAAAGAACAACAAATTTATAAATGTTGATATAAATTGATAGAATATCGTCATTTTTTACTTTTAATAAGTAGTTTCCTTAGGTTTCAATCCTTGACATCCGAAATAATTAGCTCTTTTTTGTTTTTCCACTACTGAAGCTTATATGCAACATGGTCCTATTGTTTGGTTGCCTAGCAACAAACCATGTGACCAATTAGCACCAGATTCTATAATAGACGATAACGCTATAGATGGCAGCAAGGAACTTTCACCAGGATGCATTGCGTTCGAATTACGAATCTTTAACAATTCTATAAGGATTCTATTAAAGAACACAATGCATCTTGGTAAAAAGTTCCTTGCCACCATTTTCAGCGTAATCGTCTATTAGACTCCTAATAGGGCCCTTTAAAATTAGCATTTCATGTAGGGTTACCCTCTTTAAATATTGAAATCAAGCAATCAGTCAATCAATCAATCAATAGATGTATTTACTATTGTACAAAGCTTCAATGGCATGCTAATTATGGTTTTGGACATTATTATGAGCATTTCTTGCCCGTTCTTGCCCCCTGTGCAGTGGTCTGACCCAAAGAGCCTGGGTGAAATAGGAAATTCGAATTGGCCTCTGATCGTTTCTCTCTGGTAGAGTTTCTTAATTTTCTAGAAGAGGCTACTATGGTTTCGTTTATTACTAGTTTCTTATATAAAATGAGTGTATATAAATGTACATTTTGTGTTCTAAAATTGAAATAAATTGCATTCCAAGTATGATTTCTGTTTAATATTTGGTTCAAGGTCCAACATACAGAGGGAAGAGGGGCAGGGGTACTGCTCTAAATGATTCCCTTCTTGCAGCTTTTAAGATGAAAGGAGTTGTTGTGTAATAGAGTTAGTCTTTCCCTAACCGTTTCCCTCAGATAAAGAACGAAAAAGGAAGGAAGGGGAAATTTGCATGAATTTTCAACAGAAGAATGATATTGACAAAGTTGATTTTTTAACAACTCTTACGCATTCAATATGCTTCAAATTGATTTTTCTTGGCACCCTCTCCTCCATTTTACCCCTTTTCCCGCCAAATGTGATGACTTTCTTTTTGCTTATGATCTGTTGATGTTAATACAGTGATAATTGTACTATATCATATTGCCTCCCAAACTAAACAAGGGTTCTGTATTTGCATTCGCCTTGCCTTGCCCCCCCAAACAATGCAAGGGTCCCCCCTTAGGCCCCCCTTACGTACTAGATTTATCAGTTCATTTAATTTCAGTTGAGTTTTAACACAAATTTCTGATTGAGTACACTGCTTGATCCAGAGGACAAAAGGACTCCTCTAAAGTCTGGTCGTCAATACACTGTTGACAGTTAGAATTAATGTTAGAACGTTGTAAGAATTCGTGTTGAGGTAATGTTGACATTGCAAGTAGCTTTGTAAATATTCCATTGTCTGGCTTTTGCAGACCTGTCAAACAACACACGCAACTAGCAAAGTGAAAGTTAACATGAAATAAAACTTACGATGCACTCTCCTTGCTTGCTCCTTCTGAAAATGGTCGATCTCTTTGCCTCCTGTTTTTAAACCAGTTGCTGACTTGTATCAGCGTCAGGCCAGTCATTTTCGCGAGTAATCGTTTATCTTGTGGCGAGGGATACTTGTTCCGCGCGTACGCTTCACGAAGCAATTGCCTGGATTTTTCTTTGAAACAGTAAACAGTTTCTTCCCCATCCCAAATCGTACGCGGCAGTGGATATTTCCTTCGAATTCTATACTTCTCAACGGCTCCAAGAGGCCTGCCCCTCATTTTCTCTGCCTCTGCATAGTGCGCTTCATACCACATCGATTGGAGCACGCCGTGTGAGTTGGGCTCGAATTCATGGCTCTCAAGGATATTGTACAGTTCTCTAAAGCGGCCTTGATGAAAGGATACATGTGCACGGGCTTTAAGCACACTCTCGTTGACATTAACTAACTCAGATCTCGGCAGCGACCATAAAAACTTTGTCAATCTCTCCACTTGCTGGCCTTGAATTAACGCATCACAAACACACGCGATTTGCTCCGATGTGAATTGTGAAACCAAATTCGCCTTGCCACTCAAGTCTATTTGATCCTCCATACATGACATCGCCTCTGTCATAGAATCCGGTTGCAAGACGCTCTTTTCTCAGCAAATGATTCGTAAATATAATCTGGAGATACGCGCCGGGCGGATGAAATTTCAAAATAGCTGAAATTCGAGCTGGAGTAATGAGAGATTTTAAACACCTTCTTTGCGCATTGGCCAGCTTCTCCGATGTCTCCGCTCTCTTATGTGCCCCGAAGATCATTTTACGTGATTTATGCAAGTACACACATGTTATTGTTTCAACTACGTTCTTGACACAGGTGAGCCAATCCGCTTCGGGAAGGGATCAAAAGCGNGACGTCACGGCCTCAAATATTATAGATGCTGCCATTTTGAAAATAATCAAGATGTCAAAAAATTTCCACGGCAGATTTACAGCAAAGTACCCCAAGTTCCTTTCAAGGCCATTCAATTCAAAGAAAAATGTAATACAATTTTACACCCACCTTTTTAAAGATTTGAGCCCTATGCTGCAGCCAATAATTATCTAGGGAGATTCTCCATGGTTCTGGAACAAAACAAAACTTTTCCTTCAAACAGCATTAAATGAAATTGTTATCCCACGAGGATATATTTTGATCGCTTGGTTGGTTGATTTCAAATGTTTTGTCAGCTTACAGTTTCTTCTTGCTACTCAGGCAAATGGTAGAAACACATGGCCTACTGATGGCATTGTTTTTCCTATTTTTCCTGCATTGCACCGTTCCGTTCTAACTAACCTCGAAGCTTTGGCATAGCTCTGGTATAGAAGATATGGCCAAGGAGTAGTTTCAGGAGTTGACCGCAAAGAAGATGTTTATTAAAGGTAAGGTTGATACTGAAGTTTAGAAATAAAAATTGAAAATCATCACCGATTGCTTTTCAGACTGGCCTTGTCAGGAAATTTTTTCACATAGAGGCAGTTTGATTTGCAAGAAAAGATTTTGTGAGAAGAGACTATTAATTCTAGCCAAGGTGATTCACAAAAAGAACTGACTCTGGACATGGACGCCTTTTAAGAATAAAACCTGAAGGTGCCCCAAAAAGATTCGAACTGAAAACTCTGACGAACCGATGCGATATCCAATAAATCAAGCTGGATGTCTGATTCACATATTATAGAAACGATTAATAAATATTTGCAGGAGATATTTTCCGTGAGATTTGCTGGATTACGGCTACTTTTATTGTGATTAGAAACAGAATTCCCTTTTCGTTATCCAAACAATACGAGCAGTAGTGGGACTTCAACAAATTCAGTTGGATATGAACTCAAACCATATGGGATTGTGGACACGATCTGTGTGGATCTTGTCCACAATATACCCTGCCTAAATGTGCCAAAATGTCTTTTGAACCTTGCTTGTCTTTATCTGTATCCTTCCTCTTCTGGTTCGCTGGGCTTTGCTTGCTTTCGTTTGTTTTGGCCTAGCTGTCAAACGTTTACCGTGCTTTGAAAGTTATGGCCTGACACCTAGTTCCCAGGATGATGGAGCCTTCTAACTAGGATGAGTCATTAGAACCTGCGTCGTCCTGGGAACTAGTTCTCAGGCCCTTACCCTCAAAGCGCGGTACCCGTTTGAAATTTAGGCCATAACAAATGAAAGCAAGCAAAGCCAGACAGCGAACCATAATATAAGAGAAAAGGTACCAACAAAATGAAGACAAGAAGACAAGGTAACGAAATAACTTTCTTGAAATACATTTATTCATTTAGGCAGGGTATTGTGGACACGATCCACACAAATCGTGTCCACAATAGCCACAATACCCATGCTCAAATTAGCCTCAAATTATTTGTCTCCTTTCTTTGATCCTTGTTGCTGACCTACCTTCGTCTCTCTCGACTGTTGGCCTACACGTAACTCGTTTGGGTTTATTTCATGCCTCAATACATGATTTACATATTTGTGGCTCGCAATGTAAAATCATGTGTTGAAACATGAAGTAAATGCAGGCTAAGTGGTTGAGGGAGACGAACCTGGACAACAAATTTGTTAGCCTATTTCCCTGAGGGGGTATAGTCTGAACGCAGGCTACAAATTTGTTAGTTTGAGTTCATTTTCAAGGCATTTGTTATTATTCTACTGCTCGTAATAGCGATACGTTGCTTGCAAGATAGAATAAGAGCACGGGGCAGTTAACCATAAATAGTCCCTGAGTCAGTTTTGCGATTGTGAGCCTGTTAGGACAAGCCATCTGACACATTGGGGAGGTTATGCACCATGGTTGGTGACGTTTATTCAACATTGGTTTTTTTTTAGTATTTTGTCCCCAGGAGAGGTGATCTTACCTATTATACGAATACCCTAGGAACTGGAAGAAAGAAAAGGACTTTAAGAGAGAGTAAGATCAAGGGAGTTTATTGAACGTTTGAAAGCCTGTAGATTACTAGCATGCGTGCAGCCTCAAGCTCCTCCTCAAAGGAAAAATATAAAAAATAAATAAGAAACTATTTCTTGTGACGTCACAATGACGTTTATAGGGGCCCTTGGGCATGATAGTAGTCCAGTCAACAAACGGATTGACCAATAAAATGTCGAATCAAGCTGGAATTTACATCAATCGATGCAGAATGCTTTTCTTTACAGCATAAACAAAATCTTCTCAAATCGGCTTTGGGACAAGAGTTTAGGGGAATTTTCGTAAGCCGTTCTTTGAAACCCTAAAAAGTGTTTAAAATTTAAATATTTTTTCACAACATCGGATACAATTATGAGAAAGATTTCAGTGAGTAGATTCCGGAAATTTTACTCGTTTGTCATTAATTTGGTCATGTTATAGACGAGTTATGATAGGTTAAAATTCAAGTGCCTCCCGCCTGGAAATCAGTCAATCAAATTTTTGGAGTACTGCAAAGTCAAGTGAAATTTGCGATAACGCAAATTTACTCATGCAACGCACTTCGATTGTTTTTATTCTCGGATATTTTCGCCTGACATCTAATATGAAACAGACTCTAGTTTATTTTTTTCCAGACGTCATTTGAGACTTCATCCCTGGAGTCCAGTCCCCCTAGTCTAATCGAAAATGACGTCAGGGAACCAATACTGGGCTCAAGATAGTGCTTGTGATAGGCTCGTCATCTCGGCTTTCTTCGGAGTTGAGTCCATAACTTACCTTGGAATTAAACATTTTTTACCACAGGAAATAAAACACGCAAACACCCTTCCCATTTTTAAAAAACAAATTAGATGTTGGAATGGAAATAAATGCGACTGTAGACTCTGCAAAACATACATCCCGCAAGTTGGGTTTCTAACAGGATAGACAATTAGTATGTATCTTTCCTGTAATATATATTGCCCATTTTAATATTTTTTTTTTTTTCTAGATTGTAAATTGTAAATATGTATTAAAGTAGGCCTTAATTAGCTGTAAATTAGCTATTCTATTTCTTGCCTACTGTAAATAAATTATTGATGATGATGATGATGAAGGTTTAAAGTGTCCAATCACCTGGCTGTTTGTATCAAAAACCCCTTTGTATTCTAATTAATGTAAATTTCAAAATCAAATAAAAAAGTAGAATACGTTAGAGATTGACCTCTAACTTATAAATCGCTGGTACTTCTCGATGTTCCATTAAAGTTATTTGTACATGAAAAAATGTATTTGCTCAAGAGTATTTAATGTTTGCAATTGCTTCAGCACTTTGCTGTGACTTGTTTCTCGAATTTCACCCGCTAAAAGCATTTTATCGACCACTGAGTAAACCTGGAATGGTGAAGATATTCAAAAGAGGGAAGGGGGAGTCATGGAATCGGGGAATGGGGAACCTGGGGTCGGGGAATATAGGAAAGGGCAGTCGTGGAATCGGGGAAAATGAAAACTGAACTTATTTTTCTCTCAAAATCTATGTGCCAGGTGAGTCAGAAAAATGTTTAGACCTTTGAAGGTATGTTGCTCTCAAACCATTTGTCAGATTGCTAGAAACTGGTAATACCTGCGTTGCTAACATATCAACTTACATAAAAAAGTTTAGTTTGGCAAAATCGGTAGAATCGTTCTCAAGTTACAAGCTTTTTACAAGTAAATATGTTTCATCTCGAAATCCTTCAAAACAGGCCCAAAAAATCCTTGATTAGAGTTGCTACTGATTCAGCCACATGATAGCAGAAAGTGGACAAAAAAGGCTGCCCCAAGTGTATGACAATATTCAGAAGCCTCTTTATTTACCCCGTCAGATATTTGAACAATAAGATAGACCGATAGGGCTTGATTCTAATAATAATGTAGCTAAATTATTGGCAAACTTGATCAAGTATTTTAGGCCTGTTTTGAAGGATTTTGAGTTGAAGCATTTATATAAAATCGGTTGTATTTTGAGAACGATAAGACCAATTTCGACAAACTAAATTTTCTTATCTAAGTTGATATATTAGCTACGATGCCTGCCAAAAGTATTGGTACAACTCAGCTAATTTTGCCTTGTTTTGCTATTTCCTCCTCTCCCCCTTAGAACAATGTTGTTCTGTTACGATAAAAAGAGGTTACAGGACGATTCGCGACCCTGATGGAATACCAGGACAATGACAATAACCTTGCAAATCAACATCGTTTGGGGGAGGGGGTTCTTCAACTAATCGCTACGGATAGAATTGCGGAAAAGTGTGTCATTATCAAGAAATGGCCTAGTTAAAAAGATTGCACGGATAGTTCATGCGTCTTCCGTTTGACTTAATGGCTTGAAAGGAACTTCTGGTACTTTGATATAATTCTATTTGTAGTATTTTTGATATCTTGATTATTTTCAGAATAATCCCAAGTGCCCACCAGAATCAAAACTCCTTTCCAAAACCCAGCCATAAAAATACGAAACCTGCTAAGACCAGAAAAATGCTTTTATTGGTTTTCACTAATATTGTTTTGCATATTCCAATATTTAAGTATATAATAAAGCAGATTTAAAAATTAGACTAGAAACAATAGTAGTTAGTGAGTGCGGCGTTTTGGACATTGGAAACAAACAGAAGCAAAGCCTTTCTAGTTCTGTTGGCATTACAAAATCGATGCCCGCTCGTTCTTGCAGTTTAGTTCTGTTGACATCAAAACTCCTTCAGCTACTACTTTTATCATTGTTCCTTTGGAATTAAAAATTTCATTCAGCCATCAAAGTTGTTTTGTGACAATTTCACGTGGCCCTTTCTGATGTGAAGATTCTGTATTTGACGTGCCCTTTCTGTATTTTACGTGAAGTTTTCTTATTTGACGTGCACTAATGGGCCACCGTAGAAATCAGACAAATAAACGTTGTACAAAACAAGAGACATATTAAGAAGGCTTTGTTATCACCTTTTTTGACTATTTCTATACCTTTGACGCTTCACGATTGTGTGATCACAATAGGTTGTTTACAGCAATTTTCGTTTCACCCCCGCAGTAGCCTTGCAGCGTTGGCGGTAGACTCTTTTTAGTATAGGGGATCGAGGTTGGTTTAGTCGTCCTCGACATCTCGACTGCCAATTGACATCGATTAGCAATGCGGCTTCGCCGCAATAAATATGGAAGTAGAAAATGGCAGAATTTTGATCCATTGTGCCCACCCTACCCTAACATTTATTGTTGAGGTTGGATCTGTAAAATCTCAGGGAAATTGCGAGTTAGTACATGTAATTATTCTTGTTTAACAGAGAAGCACAATTAATAACATTTATCCACACAGTTTGTTATGTTGAAAATCTGTGAAATCACAAATTAGTATATGCAATTGTTCTTAACTTTGTTAACATACGAGCGCGATCATTAACATTTCATGAACAGAGTCTTATTGTGTTGAAAATCGCGCAAATCGTTAACTATTAGATTAAATTAACTTTTCCGTTGGGTACGAGCACAATTACTAGCATATGCGCAGTTTGTTGTGTTGAAAATCGCGAACATTGTGAATTAATACATGCCGCTCTGTTCTTTTATAACATATGTGCGCAATCATTAACAGTTTGTGCGCACAGTTTGTCGTGTTGAAAATCTGGGATGGTAACATAATCTGGTCCCTAAGGCCTTAAGTTAATTTGAGGAACCGTAATTTTGTAAATCCGCTGAAAATTCACCGAGTTACGAGTTTTTAAATTCAAGTTTGCACGAAAGCAGGAGCCAGAGACTTCTTGATAACTTCATGCCCAAAGTAACACGGATTTATCCTTTTATTTTGTTTCTTGCTTATTTCAGAGCACACCAAATGGGATTTGGAAAAGTTTGTCGAAAACCTTATACTATTTCTAACATTTATTTCAGCATCCTTATGAATGCTTGGAGAAATTCTGCAGAGCAAAGTTGGAAAATGACTCACTGCCTTAGCTCAAGGGCCACGATGCACTTTTCGCTCACGCATGTAATGCAATTTCGTTGTATTAAATCCGTGGCCCATTGGAAACCGAGGGGCAAATCACTCTAAAAATTGCGGACGAGATTTTGAGATTTTAAAAATCTCTCAGATTTTTCAAAGATTTTGGAGATTTTTTCTGAGATTTTCAAAGAGTTTTTAGGATTTCTAAGACCTTTTGAGATTTTGAGATTTTTGAGATTTCAAAATTTATCGAGATGTTCAAAGATTTTCGAGATTTTGCAAGATTTTGCAAGATTTTGCAAGATTTGCGAGGATTTAAAGAAGTTTTTGAGATTTTCAAAGAATTGTCGAAAGATTTTTTTGAGAATTTCTATCATTTGTTGGGGGAGATTTTTGGGAATATTTGAGATTTTCGAAGATTCTTAGGATTTTCTTTGGGATTTTGAAGATTTTTAAAGACTTGAGATTTTTGAAGATTTTTTAGGATTTTTTCCAAAAGTGTACGAGATTTTTGGAGTGATTTGCCCCTCGTTGGAAACACGCAAGATTGCCCTTGTCCATTTTGCGAAGGCCATTTTGCCTCTCAGTTGCTGATAATTTTGCCTCGTTCACAGTTATTGAAAAGAGACTTTCAAAAAGCAGGAATTTGATTGGTTAGAATTCTAGAAGATTTCGATGAATGCTGCAAGGGTAGGGAGGGGACACGGTGCAAATATGCTGCATAGCACCTACAACACGAAAAATGTTGTGCAACAAAACTGAAAAAAAAATCAATTATATTGCAGCAACTTTCGCTGGAAACTCTGCTGTATTGCATGAAAGCAATGATGCAATTTTCGCTCGCGCATGCAATGGAGCATGTTGCATTGCATGCGTGAGACAAAAATCGCACCGTAGCCCCTGAGCTTTATTGATGGAGTTTTCATTTAATGTTTTATGGATACCTGCATTCTTCAGCAAATTTTCATAATCCAGACAGCGTTACACCATATTCTCCCAGTATAAGAGAATTACTCAATATTCTCCCTACTCCATTTTCACCTTTTCCGCGCCAATACGTATGCTGGTTTCAGCTTTCACACAAACATCTTTAAAAGCTCATAACTCAGTGAATTTTCAACGGATTTGCAAGATTATTGCGACCAAAATTAATCTACGGTCTTTGGGACAGGGTTATGTTACCATAGATCCAGTTTATTTTCTTGTTATTTTTCATATTCAAACAAACTTAGAACAATTTTTTTGGGACACCTTGTAGAAGGAGAAGTCATAAAAATTACTGGACACAGTTTATTGTGTTAAAAATCTGGGAAATCACTAATTAATACATGCAATCCATTCTGTTTAACACAAAATTTTGTGGGAAATCACTAATTAATACATGCAATCCATTCTGTTTAACACAAAATTTTGTGGACACAGTTTATTGTGTTAAAAATCTGGGAAATCACTAATTAATACATGCAATCCATTCTGTTTAACATAGGAGCACAATTTATAAAATTTTGTGGACACATTTTATTGTGTTAAAAATCGTGCAAATCACTAATTAATACATGCAATCCATTCTGTTTAACATAGAAGCACAATTTACAAAATTTTGTGGACACAGTTTATTGTGTTAAAAATCGTGCAAATCGTTAATTAATACATGCAATTATTTTCTCGTTGCGTTGGAACACAAATTCATAACATTTATGAACACAGTTTTGTTGTTTTAAAAATCGCGCAAACCATAAATCAATATATGCAATTCATTCTTTGGTAGCATTGGATGGAACACAATTCATACCATTTTATGGACATTGCTTCTTTGGTTGAAAATCTGGGAAATCACAAATCAGTACATACAGTTATTCTCTCGTTGCGTAGGAACACAATTAATAACACCTCATGCGCACAATGTTTTGTTGAAAATCACGAAAAATGCAATAGTACATCCAATTATTCTTTTGTAACTTTGGAGTGCAATTCATTGCATTTTATATACAGTTTTCTTGTGTTAAAACCCTGGGAAATCGCACATTAATAAATGCAATGAGTCTTTTCTAATATAGAAGCATAATTCTTAACTTTTTATGCATACATTTGCATTTGTTGAAAACCCAGATGAGTCGCTAATTAGTGCATTCACGGATTCTTTGGTAATATAGAACTGTATGTAATCATTCTTTTGTAACATCGAAGCGAAATTTATATAACCCTTTGTGCACCTGTGAATACACACCACCGTCTGAGATCAATGCAGTTGCGCAGCAGAGATTTCAGGGTCATCTTCGTTGTTGGAAATAGGAGATTGAGTAGCCTGATTACTTGAGTCCCATATGATCAAGTCAATAAACGCAGGGAAACAAAGGACTACAGCAACAAGTCCAGAGACTGAGATAGCTAATCTCGTCAAATAATGGGAAAATCAAAAGAGAAACGCACGCGTCACAGATCTTTGGCCAATCAAGCTTGCCGTCTTTGCAATCGTAATAAGCAAAAGGGGGAGTTCGCAGTATCCCAGCAATTGCTATAACATTTTACTTCCCAAACCTTTAATTTTCCTAATCCTATGAAATGAATGAAAAAGATCACTG